>CM062813.1:1046463932-1047063932 GCA_031772625.1 Pinus tabuliformis | reverse complement strand
TGATCCTCTGTTCTGCAGTACTGCAAAACAATCTTACCATTGCTATCCAATTCATGTATGAAGTGAAATTTGGTGTCTATGTGCTTTGTCCTTTTATGGAAAACAGAGGTTTTAGACAATGCTATTGCCGAGCTATTGTCACAGTAAATGGTTGTGCCCTTTTCTTATTCATGACACAAATCTCTGAGAACTCTTCTCAGCCACACTGCTTGGCATGTTGCTGCTGTTGCTGCCACATACTCTGCCTCTGCTGTTGACAAAGACACAACTGGTTGCTTCTTGGAAGCCCATGAGATGGCTCCCAATCCCATATGAAACACATATCCTGATGTGCTTTTCCTATCATCAACACTTCCAGCCCAATCACTGTCAGTGTAACCTCTCGACATGAAACTTTCAGAAGAGGAGGATAAAATACCAAACCCCTTTGTTCCATTCACATACCTTAGAATCCTCTTGGCTGCCTGCCAATGAGTCTCTTTCGGTCTTTCCATAAATTTGGAGATTAAACTCACATCGTGCATAATGTCCAGCCTAGTTGTAGTCAAGTACATTAGGCTGCGAACTATGCTCTTGTACAATTTTGGATCAAAATCCTTGTTGTTGTCTTCTTTGGTTAATTTCAACCCCATTACAGTTGGAGTCGTAGCTGCCTTGCTATTCTGCATGTTAAATCTCTTCAACACTACTTCTACATATTTAACTTGAGAAATGAAAACAACATTTTCACTTTGGTCTACTTCAATTCCAAGAAAATATCTTAAGAAGCCCAAGTCAGTCATTTCAAATTCACTTTTCATGACTGCTTTAAAATCAGTAATGAGATAAGCATCATTTCTAGTAAAAATCAAATCATATACATATAAAACAACAATAAGAATCTTACCGTCATTCTCCTTTATGTAGAGTGTGGGTTCACCATCACACTTATCAAACCCATTCTCAATCAGATAAGCATCTATTCTGTTGTACCATGCTCTTGGAGCTTGCTTCAGCCCATAAAGAGCCTTCTTCAGTTTGCAGACTTTATGCTCTTGGCCTTCAACTTCATAGCCTAGAGGTTGTTCAACATAAACCTCTTCTTTTAACACTCCATTTAGGAATGTAGATTTAACATCCATTTGATAAATCTTCCATTTGTGTTGTGCCTCAATAAACAACATTGTTTTGACTGTTTCCATCCTTGCTACTGGTGCAAAGGTTTCATCATAGTCTTTGCCTTGTAGCTGCTTGTAGCCTTTCACAACAAGTCTTGCTTTGTGCCTGTCAATCTTGCTTTCAACATTGCTTTTGGTCTTATAGACCCACTTAACTCCAATGGCATCTTTGCCTTCAGGGAGGTCCACTAACTCCCATGTTTTACTCTTCTCAATTGCACCAATTTCTTCATTCATTGCTTCAATCCATTTATCTTCATTTAAGGCATCTTCAAAATGAACTAGATCATCAACATGACAATACAAAGCGAATAATGAATTCAGACCGGTATTGTTACTTACCTCTCCTTGTTCATAAATCCCATTCATATTTCTGAATCTTGGTCTTCTTGGTGTGCTTAGAGTTCCATCCGAACTTGAGGGTATTTCTAATCCCTGTGGTGTGCTTGGAGAAGCACTTCCTTGACTTCTCAAGGTTGTTCGAATTCCAGCTTGTGGTGTGGTTTGTTGTACTTGCTGTGGTGGAGGAGGAGCCACCAAGGAAGGGTTATTTGCTGTTGTCCCTTCCTCTTCTTCTTCGTGAGATACAATTGTCTTCACATTCACTATCTTCTTTAAGCTTCCATCCCAAGCTTCATCTTCAATGAATTGCACATCTCTGCTTAGTATCAATTTCTTGGTGGATGGATTATAGAGTTTGTATGCTTTTGACTCATCACAATAGCTTGACACACTTCTCCCCCTTACTGTCAAGCTCCTTCCTTAGTTGATCCGGTACATGTGCATATGCTACACAACCGAATACTCTCATGTGAGTGACAGTTTGTTTTTTACCACTCTATGCTTCTTCTGGTATTTTGTTCATGACAGCTTTAGTTGGGCATCTATTCAAGATGTAAACTGCAAAAGTGACAGCTTCTGCCCAATACTCATGTGGCAAGTGTTTTTCCTTCACCATACTTCTAACCATGTCAAGAATGGTCCTATTCTTCCTTTCGCCAACACCATTTTGTTGAGGTGTATAACTCGTGGTGAACAACTTTTGTATGCCATTCTCTCTGAAAAACGCAGAAAGTCTTTGGAGATGTACTCTCCTCCTCTATCTATTCTGAGCACTTTAATATAATGCCCACACTGCTTCTCAACAAGAGTTTTGAAGTAGCGGAATTTCTCAAACACTTCACTCTTCTGTTTCAGCATATACACCCATGTCTTTCTGGTGTAATCATCAATGAAAGTTAAAACATATTTATTTCCAGGAAATGATGGTATTTACATCAGTCCACACACATCATAGTGAACAATTTCCAAGGGTGTTTTTTCCCTTATACTCTTTCTTGTTGGAAAGCTTTCTTTGTGTTGCTTTCCCAAGATGCAGCCTTCACAAAGGTTGTCCGGTTTCTCGATCAATGGCAATCCCTTTACCATTCCCTTTATGTGCAACAGATTCAAGCCTCTGAAATCGAGATGTTCAAATCTCAAGTTCCACAACCAATTCTCATCTTTCACTTGTTCCTGAAAGACTTCTTGTGTTACAGCTGCAATAGTTCTTCATTCCTTCAAATCTGCCCTGAGTTTGAGAGGAAACATTCTATTGCTGGTCATCTGCACCTATCCAATGATCTTCTTACTTGGAGGTATGTCTTTGATTGTACACATATCATCTTTGAAGAAAACATTGTAACCTTTGTTAATGAGTTGTCCAATGCTCAAAAAGTTACATTGCAGACCAGGTACATAGTATACCTCTGGCACAATCGTCTATTCTCCATTTCTTGCTTAGATACTGACTCTGCCCTTACCCTTGATAGATATCTTACTATCAGTTCCTGTTGTTACCTCAAATTTCACATTTTCATCCAGATTGGCAAACATTTCAATATTTCTAGTCATGTGATTACTATAACCTGAGTCTAAGAACCAAAAATCTTCTTGTTTATCTTGTGCAATGTTACTTGTTAACAACACAATCTTTGGATTCTTATCTTCTTCATTTGAAAAATTAGCATTCTGCCTACTATTTATGTCATTTTTGTTTTCCTACATTCATTGGCGTAGTGCCCATATTTCTTACAATAATGAAATTGGACTTGGGATTTGTCATACCTTTGTCCATGAGCTTGTTGTTTGCTTGAACCTTCATCTTGGTTGTGATTGCAGCTCCTTCCGCTTGTGCTTGCATGATTATTTCTGCGTTTGTTTTGGCTTCTTCCACGACCTCTGTTATTTGCTCTGCCTTGACCTTTTCCTTGGCCAAAAGACATCTGAGTCTTGAATGCTTGCTCAAAAGAGGAATCTGTTCCTCTACTCTGTCTGTGTTCATGAGACATAAGAGAAGCACTCAATTCATCTACTGTGAACTGTGAGAGATCCTTTGTTTCTTCTATTGCTACCACAATAGCTTCAATCCTTGAAGGTAAACTTCTCAAGATCTTCTCTACAATCCTTCTTTATTCAATAATCTCACCATGAGATCTTATCTGGGTTATCAACCCAATAACTTGAGTGAAGAATGAATCTATTGTATCAGATTCCTTCATGTTGAGTGTTTCAAAGTCTCTCCTCGACATCTGCAACTTTGCAGTCTTCACCTTCTCCATGACTTGATAGGCAGTTTTGAGAATATCCCATGCCTCCTTGGATTTTGTTGCTGTTGCAATATATGGAAAAACACTTTCATGTACTGATTGGAAGAGAAAAAAGAGGGCTTTGGCATCCTTCTTCCTGTCGCTCTTCAAATGGTCCCTTTCTGCTACTGTCAAAGCAGCCAATGTTGTTGCATCTTCAGGTTCAACATAGCCAGTTTCAACCAGCTCCCATATTCCTTGAGAAGCAAACAATGCTTTCATTGTTATGGACCAATAACTGTGATTTTTCCCATTAAACTGTGGCAGTTGGGCATTTTTAAAACCAGTTCCAGCATCTGCCATCTTACTGTATAAGTAAAGGATTGATACTGACTGTATAAATAAAAAACAAGCAAAAAACTTTCTCTGCTGGAGAAAATCTGCTCAATAAGCTTCTTACAGCTCCTATAGTGAAAAAAAAAAACTCTTTTTTTGACTCACTGAGTGCCTAGACCAGCTCTGATACCATGTTGGAAATTTATGATAATTTCGAACAGAACAGAGGAAGCAAAGTTCCTCAACTCAATAGAAAGAAATGAGAGAAATCTGGAGAAATAAGATATGGATAAAAGCTCTATTTTTAATAACCATAAAAATGACAATAAAAATTACAAACTTCTTCAAAACTACAGTTCTGGAATAAAAAAAAAACTTCATACTCTGTTTTTTTTACAAACTCTCTAACGTTCTTCTCACATCATAAAAAAGGAATTGCTGTTCATTATGAACGAAAAAATCTGATCTTTTTCGGACATTCTGTTGTTCTTCTTGAATCGGTTGTGTGGAAGCTCGTCATACATAAATGCTCTGCGGCCAGCTCTGCTTTAAGAAACCCATAATCCTTTTAATGCACCTGCATGTGGCGCGTCCTTCTTGTTCTCGGCCATGCTGTTTATTAAATGCTGTCGCTGAGCATTCAATGTGTAGGAGCTGGATCTGATCTTCCTCCTTTGCCAACACAAACAGGTAAAGGGCGAAAGGACAGAAATGGCAGTAGCGTGTTCAAGGAAGAGCAAATATGGGCTATCGGATCAGAACGTATGGACGGCTGAGATCAACTTGGTAGAAGGCACGATCTACGATGGTGATTAGATCGCATCGCATTGCGGACAAGGAGCGAAGGGCTTAACGCGCAGAAGTTTAAGGTTTGTGATCTGTGATCTGCGATCGCATCGCATTGCGGACAAGGAGCGAAGGGCTTAATGCGCAGAAGTTTAAGGTTTGTGATCTGTGATCTGCGATCGCATCGGAAATACCGCATCACAGACAACACAGGGACGCAATGAAGGGTGACAAGATAATGTGCGATATGCGATGGTATCGCATCGCAGGAAACTCCAATGTTTATTTTCTGAATAAACTTGGTTGTTGTTCAACTTTCAGCTTCCGGCAGTTTGAAATTATCATTCCAACAACCAGCACTTGGATTGTTTGAATCTGTTGTCATCATTCCTTCTTGATTAGTTCCTTGTTTGATCGAGGAGCTTGTGGATTTGTGTTTTCCTCAATTATGGGATCCTAATCCTCTTCTTCATCTAGTTGCTGAGTTGGAAGTTTCCACACTTATGATTTTTAGCTATTTTAGTTTTCTTCGTAGGTTGTTTCTTTGCAAGCGTAAATGTGCTTTGTAAATTTCAAGTTTTTAGGGAGAGCCTACACCTGAATGTCGTATTCTCATAGTCTAAGAACTGAGTCCAGCACTGATTGTTTTTTGTCAGAAGAATGTGATCACGTAGACCTTTGTTGAGGTCTACCTCTACGCAAATTCAGGTAAAAGTATATATTCCTTCTTCTTTTTTTGTGTGTATCCATCTTGATGTATCTCCCTAGCATGTTATCAATTCCTTCTATAACTTTTGGATGCGAGAAATGAAGAGGTAAGTTATGCAATTTTACCATGCTGGCATTTTGGATACCACCATTGAATTGACATCTAAATCTAGGAACCACGGAGTGATGAAAAATCTTGCATTACCCCAAAACCATGGAACCTCTCTTTTATGACATCTTCTCTAATCTCTGATGCTTCGAATTTTACTATGAAAAAGCACTTTGAACAGAGTTGAATCCCACAATTTGGTGTCCAAGTCGTAAAAATCAACTAAAAAAGGTTGATTGGTTTTGGCCAAAAACCATTAAACCTCCAAATAATTGCTTTGGCTTGAGACGTTGAAAGATAATTAGTTATTTTTGTTTTATCTATTGTCACTGTCGGTATTTTTTTTTTGGTCTCTCGACAATAGGGCCCAAGACTGTTTCGGGTCTGTTCAGATTTACCATTTGCAATGGCTTTCCCTTTAAGGGTGTCTTTTAAGGAGGTAGATCCCTACATTGGTTAAGGAAAGCCTCCCCACAGCCTCAACTTTACGGTGATTGTGGATTTTCTATCTACACCATAGTCCTGTAGCTGTTCATCATCCTTCATATATATATACCAGCATAAATCAGGCTTTGCACCTCCATTGGAATGTCAGATCCATGATGAATTTCCTTTTTCAAATCCCGCTTTGCACCTCCATTGGAATGTCAGATCCATGTTGAATTTCCTTTTTCAAATCCCGTACCAAGAGAACCTTTTTGAGCCCCGTAAGGATCGAACATCCAGATGGGGTTTTAATGAAAATTTGAAACATTGCACCTTTGCCCATCAGAGGTCCTTTTTTCTTTCTTTTCTCTAATGACCACTTGTTGGGGAACAAAAATGTCTCTCGCACAGATTTCAATGACCCTGGGACGTCATCCTTCCCGATTCTATTGGTTTCTATCAATAGCGGAGATAAAAAGCACAAATTAGTTCGTATATAGAGGAAGGCGGCCAGATCTGTAAAAGCCTTGGGCGGATTTACTCTTGGTTTGTATAGTATTCCATCTGCATCTGAAGTAGTAGGGTCTGGTCCCCCGTAACTCTCACCTTCATGACTCTTGAGTAGAAGCTTTGAACCATAGGCGTGGACAACGAAAAAACTAGAAACAACATAATCTACCAGCTGACAAAAAACCCCACCACACTCTAAGGAGCCATGCAAACATATACCAATGCATGGACAAGTCTATGTAGTTATGCCAGGAAATATGGGCATGGCTAGATCAAAACTCTCTTGGTGAATCTGATGCGATGCTCTCTGGACATATAGATCCAAGTTTCGGCTTACAACGCCTTCAATTCTAAAAAAGACTCTGTTCCCAGTGCGATTTGTGATGGGCTGATCCTCCTCATCCGTAACTCGAAGCCCCCACATTCGGTTGCTTTTTTCGGCCCTTCCCCAGTAGTGTAATCCAAAGCCTGGTAAGCGATGATGACATCCAAGCAAGAAATGTGAAGCAGATAAAACCTACAAAACGAAACGCAAACCATTTTCTGTCCTCTTTTCAACCTAATTCTTCAAAAATAAAAAACAGCGCTCTTGATGTCGTTATATAGAGAAGAATATTTTATCAAACTCAAATATAAACCATACGCTTATTCTTTTTCGAAACAAAATTAGGGAATGCAAAAACTATTTTGAAATAGATCACACTTGTAATATCCCATTATTGATACAAAAACTTATTCACAAACTTTATAAAATTCATAACCTCCAGAACCTGCAACCCCATCCCACTAGAAATATCACCATAATATTTATTATAAACTTTATAATATATCAACAAACTAATTCTAAAAACCCTAACTATTATAACCCTTATTGCAATAGATATCAACCACCTAGTAATTTTATGATCATTATTCAATATAAATTAAAACATTGACTATTGTTAACACCTAATCATTAACCACTACACTCAATAACCACTATAACCCTCAAGAATTATAAATTCCAATGCTTATAATTTCTATACATTTTAACACCACATCCCATATTATGAGTTTTTTCTTATAGGTTATTACAATTAGAAATTATGGGTTAAGGCTGGCAAGCTATATATATGTATAGTTTTATATATATGAGGTTAATAGTTAACTATTATAAGTAATGCATTTATAAGTAACATCTTTTGACAATGAATTACATTTTTTAAAACAAAACAATTTAGAACCAACATAGATTCAGCTTTACTCTAGAACTACTAAGCACAGAGAGGGATCATTTTTTTTTCACTCTATTCTAGTTTCGATATCAAATCACTCTATTCTGGTTTGGATATCAGGATAGTTGATCCCTCACGTCCTTAGTAGATCTAGAGTAAAGATGGACCTATGCTACTTTAATTCTACATTCACATGAATACCATGGATCAATACCATTGGTTCTTAATACCATGGGTCAATACTATGTGCCATCTTTATTTTTTTTAATATTAATATTACAGTTAATAATGTTTTCTTTTACATGGTATTAATAATAATTTGACCTATGGTATTTGGCCCATAGGCTTCACCTAAATGAAACCTCATTTTTGAGAGAATTATGGTGTAAATAGATATAAAAAAAATAAATAAGTCTTTACCATACCACTAGTTTATCTATATTTTTATTAATTTAGCATACCTCTTTTATAAATATGGTATTTGGCCCATAGGTTTATGGACTACATATAAAAGTTGTTTTATTTATTTACCATATCTCTAGTTTATTTATATTTTTATTTATTTATCATAACTTTGGAGTAAGTATAAAAAAATGTTTTATTTATTTATCATACCTATTTTTTATTGTTCATAAACCTCTTTAAATTTTAAATTTATATTGGATTTATACATAATAATAATCAGGTTGATTTATAAACAGGGTCAACAGGGCCAACATTAGATTAAAAATGCGAAATGTTAAACATTACATGTTAAATGTTTACAATTTCATTTACATTTACATGGTTATGTGAGACTTACCTCATACTGAAGTGTAGAGCACAATAAAAATTATATACTTATAAATTATTACAATTAGAAATTATAAATTAAGACTTGCAAATTATATATATATATATATATATATAACTAACTAGGTTAGGGCTTGCAGATTATATATATGTTAATATTTATAAATGATGGGTTTATAGGTAACCTTCCTTTGCAAGCGCATCCCTTAAAAGAGAACAATTTAAAATAAAGATTGTCTTATAGGTTATTAGTAGGCAGCGCAAGGACTATTAGTGTTCGATCGGCCATTGACTGACTATTAATTCATGTGTTGACCGTAAATTTGTACCGGTTATTTAGTCTTTAACCAAAGTTTATGTTGGTTAGTTTCTGTGCAAAATTTTTTTAGCCAAAGTTTTGTATTTACCTTCTTATTGTCGGCATCACTTGCCCCGATGTTAGTTTGGTGTGGACAACTCAATTTATCCTAAGTTTCAAAATTGGCATGTGGACCTTGCATGAACGCAACACCCTTATATTTGTCATGACAGGATTGTTTACAGCTGTGTGACATGTCTTCATTCCACCCCTCTCTACCTTCATTCAGGTTATCTATCTTCGTTCACCGCCCTCTATCTTCATTCAGATTATCTATCTTCGTTCAGGTTAGCAAACACATTGCAAAATCAGGTTAGCAAACACATTTTTCGTCCACGCGCATGTTAGCGAACGTTTAGGTGTTTCAGGAAGCTAAGTTTCACGTGTTAAGTTTCAGGTCTTTCAGGAAAGACCATAGTTATTGCAAAAGTTTTAATAGAAAGAAAATCGTGCAGCACAAGCAGTGGCAACAGGAGTTCCAACGCTTGGGAGGGCGTGAGCGGCTAGTGGGAAGGATGATATACCCCGTATTTCTCAGAGGTAATACCCTGAAAGCGCACATGATTTCAACATTATTCAAACACACTGTAACCTATAATTGCATTAGAATATGACTCATGAGTTATAATTGCGTTAGAATATGACTTAACATATAATTGCGTTAGAATATGACTCATGAGTTACAGATTGGGAGTAGCCATTAAATAATGTTCTGTACAAACAAAAAATTCAGGCACACATATTCCAGGGCAATAATCTCAATGGCACAACTGTCCACCCATTAATTAGACGGTGGATTTAGGAGAAACAATTGTTCTACAGACAGAAAAATATCTACGCCCTTCCAACCCATCTCACCATTTCCGCCCTTTGCTTTCTACAGCTACTAGCAGGCACTATTGTCAGCATTTTTTCTCCATCACCACCATTGTGCTCACCTCCAACCACCTTCACCCTTCCAACTCTACTATCCATTTACGGGATTTTCTCACCACAGGCAAGAGTAGGCACCTCCATCGACATTTTTCTTCCATCACACCCGCTCTGCTTGCCCGCAACGACCTTCGCCCTTCTGACTCGGCCACCTGTTTCTGGGCTCCGCTCACCACAACCATACTCAGACAGCGTCGTCGACATTTTTTCCATCAACTGTGGACTTTCACGCGCAGTGTTCAGAAGGGGGGGCCGGTGGCACTTCCGTTCGAAACCTATCTACTGTTGTGGCTTCACGCCCAAGACTTTCGCTTTGATGGCAAGGGATTTCACACTTCGGACTTTTGTTTTCAGGGATTTCACGCTCAAGGGATTTCATTTATTTTTTTTATAAGATAAATGAAGGTAATGGAATTATTGTAACTTATTTTAACTTTCAATTTATTGGATTTTTTTGGTTTTTTTACTTCCATTGCTTTTGTTTTCCACTTTCATTCCTTTTAGAATGAGCTCTATGGTTCCATAATATCAAAAATTATTATAATTTATTCTTAAAATTTAGAGAAATTATCATGATTTCATTTTACAATTACCGTGTAATCTCTTAAAAAAATCAGTGTCATAGGTGTGCATGAGACGATAGATTCTATTTAATCTTATTCAAGATTTGGTGAATAGATGATCTCTCGAACTACTCTCCCATCATCTTACCTTCCCTACATGACATTCTCAACTCAAGCACTTCATATGTGCGAGTTTCATTGCCTTTATCGGTTTCTGCTTGTCCACTTCATTTACTCTTTTTCATAAGATGAATGAAGGTAATGAAATTATTGTAACTTATTTTATCTCTCAATTTATTGTAATCGAAGTAGAAAATGGAATTTTTGGTGGTCTTACTTCCATCGCTTTTGTTTTCCACTTTAATTCCTTTCAGAACGATCCCTACGAGCTCCAGGGCTCCAGAATATAAAAAAACGTTATAATTTATTCTTAAAAGTTCTAGAAATTATTATAATTTAATTTTCCAGAATATAAAAAAATATTATCATTTATTCTTAAAAGTTCTAGAAATTATTATAATTTAATTTTACAATTACTATGTAATCTCTTAAAAATTTTAGTGACGTAGGTGTGCATGAGACGATATATTCTATTTAATAGATTTTATTCACTACTATTCAGGAGCTGGTGAATAGATGATGTCTCGAACTACACTCCCATCAACTTACTTTGCCTCCATCGTATTCTCAACTCAAGCACTTCATATGTGTGAGTTTAATTACCTTTCTCAGAATCTTCTTGTCCACTTCATTTATTATTTTTCTTAAGGTAAATGAAGGTAATGCTTCTTGTCCACTTCATTTATTATTTTTCTTTAAGATAAATGAAGGTAATGGAATTATTGTAAATTACTTTAACTTTCCATGTATTGTAATAGAGGTAGACAGTCATCACTTTTGTTTTCCACTCTCATTCCTTTGAGAATGAGCCCTACGAGTTCTACGGCTTCAAAATACAAAAAATTATTATAATATATGCTTAAAAGCTCTAGAAATTACTATTATATTTACAGTTACCATGTAATCTCTTAAATTCTTTAGTGTTGTAGGTGTGCATGAGACGATAGATTCTATTTACTGTTATTCTAGAGCTGGTGAATAGATGATCTCTCAAACTACTCTCCCATCAACTTACCTTCCCTCCTTTTCAAGTCGTCCTTTCTCGTTATATCTGAGTTTCTTCAAAAGGAAGATGGATCGATATCATGTTTCGCTTCCCTAGAGATCACAGAGGCTCAACGGTAGGATAAAGATTAAGTTATGAATTTGATATATGACAACCTTGAATGATAGTGTGAGAGTTTCTTTGTATTACTGTTTTCTTTATTTATATGCATGCATGCAAACGGGACATAGGCATGGTATATTGCGTTCGATAGCCATTGACTTACTATTAGTTGAAGGTTGACTACTCTCCTTTTTTAAAAGCTTAACCAATGTTTTAATAAAAAATTATTTAAATTGTTTAATTTAAATTTTAAATATGATTTATTTGAACGGGTATTGGCCAAAAACCTTTGCGCTCGTATTGCAATTTTTTTCTTGGAATGTAAAGGATCTACGTCTTTAAACAAAGTTTTATCCTCCCTTTTAAATTATGTACACTTTGGTTACTCTTCCGTTTTAAATTATATCTCTTTGACCGAAGGTTCAACTGAACTTTTATTGTTTTTAGTATTAATTCCGGTTAAAGCAAAGAAACTTTGAGCCCAAGTTTCATCTTAATGTTGAATGGTGTCCCACAGCCGCTCTTGCATGTGTGCCATTTGTCTTCTCGTATTTTTACTATCTTCCATCGTCTTCATTGTGGTTTTATGTTTTCCATGGTTCTTTGACACACCATTTTTCATCGACATTGTCCTTCCATTCTGTGACATCACATCTTTGGTTTCTGTTGGTTGTGGAATGATGCTGCACAAAAATTTTAAGCCATACACAAAAGGGAAGTCTCTTTTTTTTTTCCGCAATTTTTTTCTTGTTATTTTTGCTAAGTGTGTTGTGTTTCTTGTGTTTCTTCCTCAATTTTCATCCAGGTCTTACTTTTTCGTAGGTCTTTTTCGGTTATGGGACACAAGCTCTGAGATTCAGTAATCATGGCGCCCACAAAGCTCAGCGGTAGACAAAAGCTTCACATCAAGCATTTATCCAAACGAAGAAAGCAGCAGCATCAAGGAAAAAAAAAAGGTTACTTTCCATTCTCTTTAATAGCAAAGCCAGGCAGTATGAATAACAAATACTTGATGTCTTTTCATGGCCATGAATGTCTTTCTTCTCACTAATTTTCTGTATGAAAAAACCTACCATCCCATTACGATACTTTTCCATCCCATTACACTACCCAGAAACTTGTGAGGGAAAGGAAAATTATTGGTTAATAACATGTGTATGCCTCCAGAGTCCACAAGAAACACAGTGTGTGCATTGGATGATCCAAGGTATAATATTGTAGTTTTTTCTACATGCGGTCAGGCAACATGCTCTGGTTAGTGTTCCTCCTTTTCAACCAACTTTAAGTGACAACTTCTGTAAATGGCATGCCGTGCCTGCTTCACAGGCTTCAAAGGAGGGGCTTAGGACCAGATTATGACTGGTACATCCGTTGGCCTTTGCAGCAGTGTATGGGAGTTCGAGATGGGTGAATTTTTTTGGGGGCCATGTGCTAGCCAGAGCCATTCCCAAGCAACATTTTGGGTTTATACAAAGCAAATTGTATCATGTGTATTTCAACACTCTGGGATGTGGGTTGGTGATTTGCTTGTTGGCATATTCGGCTCTGCATCCATGGTGGTCTCATTCCAAGGTGGAGAGATGGGAAGAACTTTTTCTTCTCACCCTTACTTCGAACCCTCGGCAACCAAGGTATTTATATATAGATTATTCTAATTTTTTAGAATAAAATTTATAGGAATATTTTTATCATGCTCTACTTCGAACCCTAGCCAACAAAGGTATTTATATATAGATTATAATATTTTTTTAGATTAAAATTTATAAGAATATTTTTATCAATACATTACATATATTATTGCATAAAATATTTTTATTTTTAGTGGAGTCGAATATGATATTTTTCATACTATGGAACCATATGAAAAATTGCGAAAATCACTTTGACATCCTTTTATCCTTCTAAAGATGTTTCAACCTAGAATATGCATATACATATTTTGTTTATACTTAGATACTTTGTTTATACTCCATTGTTCAAATGGTATTATTGGTCTAATACAATCATGCCAGGAGATTCAATATTTGTGGCTTTTTTGGATATTCAACCAACAAGAACTCATTATTTGTTTTGTTTTATTTGCCAAGGAGATTCAACGAGTATCCATTATTTGTTTGTTTTATTTGGGAGGGAGATTCAACCAACATCTATTGTTTGTTTGTTTTATTTGCATGGGAGATTCAACAGGCACCTACTATTTGCTTTATTTGTTTTGTTTTTATTTGCCCAGGAGATTCAATCAGCATTCATTATTTGTTTGTTTTATTTGTGTGGGAGATTCAATAGGCACTTGTTATTTGCTTTATTTTATTTGCCTGGGAGATTCAACAAACACTAATATTTGTTTTTTTGGGGGAGATTCTACAAGATATGCAACTTAAGTATTACTCAAATCTTGAACTTGTCATTTGTATTTAAGAAGTTATTTCAGTTACTAAAATTTGAACTTGTCATTTTTTATATTATTTGTTTTTTTGGGGAGATTCTACAAGATATGCAACTTAAGTATTACTCAAATCTTGAACTTGTCATTTGTATTTAATAAGTTATTTCAGTTACTAAAATTTGAACTTGTCATTTTTTATTTAACAAGTTGTGTGCCCTACATAAATTTTCAATGTATCATCATTTTTTTTATTCATATATCAACATTAGATAAGATGGGGTAAATGTAAGCTACTCAAAAGTTTTATGTAAAGTAGCACTCAAATCTTTTTAGTGCATTAATTTTTTAAATTTATTTTTACAATTTCTCAATGTATCCATGTTTTTTATTTATATATTCACATAAAAGTAATGCATAACAATCACAAGAATTTCATCCTTAATCTCTTATTCTCGCCCTCTATGTCTGGCTAGATTAACATGTTCTTCTAGTTTGTAGGTTTTTAAGGAAAAGTAACGCATAACAATCACAAGAGTTTCATCCTTAATCTCCTTATTCTCGCAGCCTTGTAATTTGTAGGTTTTTAATCTCCTTATTCTCATTGTAGTTTGTAGGTTTTTAATCTCCTTATTCTCGCCCTCTATGTCAGGCTAGACTAACATGTTCTTGTAGTTTGTAGGTTTTTAATCTCCTTATTCTCGCCCTCTATGTCTGGCTAAACTAATATGTTTTTCTACAAACGACCAGACCAGTAAAGAAAACAATAATATGTTTTAATAGACCAGTAAATAACCGTTTTGTACAAACGAAAAATTCAAAAGCTCCTCATTTGCCAGTAAATAATGTTATTTAAAAACTTAAAATTAAAAAACACCTCATTTACCAGTAAATAATGTTCTGTACAAACTAAAAGTTCTTACCAGTAAATAAAAGTTCTTACCAGTGAATAATGTTTTGTACAAGCAAAAGTTCAAAAGCACTAGTAAATAAAAGTTCTTACCAGTGAATAATTTTTTGTACAAACTAAAAGTTCAAAAGCTACAGGTGTAGGTTGTGACCTGTTTTTCACGTAAAGATTCCACAATAACCCATTAATTGAGTCCAAGCTATGATCATCTACACTTTGGCATTGTATCGCTTTGTCACTGTCTCTAAATTTGCAACGCTTTGTCACTATCTCTAAATTTGCAAAGCTTTTAGGCATTTCCATCGTTCCAAATTTGTAGTTTTAGCCCTTCTAGTGTGTAGAGGTACATATGGTGTAATTCTAAAACCGTTGGAATTCCAAATCGGCCTGAATCATTTCATGTAATCCCATGCAATTTCACCCATGATTTTTACATCTCCTTGATCTCCGCGTTACTCTATTTTTCAGACTTGAGCGGCTGGAACTTAGTGACAAACTGTTACTTTACTGTCTCTATGGTAAACAAGCTAAAAAAAATCAAATCTTCACCATATGTATAGAGTTACAACTCAGCGACTATCTTCTAAAACTTTTGATAGGATGTGTCATTTTCACTCACAAGTGCCACGTCAACATCAAAGAGGTTTGATCCACATAAAATTTTTGTAGTAATTGTAAAGGCTCTCTTTGCAGAGACTAGCTGCCCCGCTGCCATCTTGTTAGTCTTGATATAAACTTGACTCGACTCTCACCTTTCATGACTTTATATTTCACCCCCTAAAAAAGTTCATAGTCAAAACTAAACTACATGGAGTGCATGCATAGTCTCTTATAGGCAGGGACTACCGCTACGCAGTTGCACTTGTTAAGATTAGAAGTTATGAGTTAAAGTTGGCAAGTTATATATATATTTTTAGGGGTTAATAGTTAATCATTATAAGTGATAAGTTAATAATGCTACATAAATTCTAGTTACAAGGGTTATCATTACAAGTTAAAGATTATATAAATTATGTTTTTAAGGTTATAATAATGAAAATTAATAAGTCCTTTTGTCTTAAGGATCATAGAAAGATGAGTAATACCTATTATAGAAATTAGTAACTTAGAAAGCTACCAAAAAAAAATTATTAAATCATTATTAGGTTTAAGAATATTATTTCTATTAACTTAATAAATAATTAAATTATAAAATTCTATTTTTCCAGTTATAAAAGCCCGGTCTTTTAAATTAATATTTTGAACGATGAAAAGTCGGCTAATTTGGGGAGCACGCCCAGCTATAAATCGTAGATGGTTGAATCCAAACCATCAACCTCACACTCTCTGTGTTCGCAAAGAAATTATCCGAATCCTGACCTATCACCTATTAGGTCTGAGATTTTTATTTTAATCAAAATCAAAATTTGTGGTTCATTGTCACAATGGAGATCGAAAGGGTAGTGCAGGAGTGTTGTTCATCCAAAGTGGAAACATAAAGCGAAGATGGAGAGGAGTGCTCAGCGTGGTGGTCTCAATTGCCCAACGATCTAAAGGAGAAAGTGTTGGCATGGTTGCCTGTTGAAAACTTATGTGGATATTGTTGCGTCTGTGAAGAGTGGAATACCCTCTTTTTGTCCACATGGTTTATAAATGGTGATTGGGTTGCGGCACCTCCCAACAAGAAATCATGGCTTGTGTTGTGGAATGATATCTCTTTGAACTTTATGGCCTATTGCTTCTTCAATCACACCTGGAAAAGGTTTTCCTTTGCCTTCTTATAAGAAAAATATGACGTGGAGGCGTTAAAGATCCACGGTTCGGCGGCAGGCCTTTTATTGTTGTCAATTGTGTCTTTAAAAAATACTGTATTCAGGCAGATTATCTCCAATCCCCTGACAGCGACGTCGTTCGAACTTCTCAGAATCAACGCTAGAGCTATTTGGGGCATGACAATCGTAGCAGGGGAGGGCAAGGGCCACAATGGAGAAACATATAAAGTGATCGCGATAACGGGGAATGAACAGAGAGTGCAAATTGTTGGAAATTTCAGGTGATTTCAAACTCAAAAGACCAGAGAGCAACGCTCCGATACCACTGTTGGGGATTTTTCTGGTATAATCCCAAAAGCAAAATCACAGAACACAGAGACAATGTTCTGTTTCAAACATAGGATCTTTAACACAGCAGAAACTTAAAAAAAAATTCTGAGCAAACAGAGATTTCCACACACACAAAAAAAAAAATTGCATTCATCAATAAAATAACTGCTCTTATAGACTTCTTCTTCTCTCATAGGGATTACACAGGAACACTTCAATTCCAGTTCCAAAAAGGATTACACTGTTTCACTTTGCAAATCTTCACACTGCTGTAAAATAAAAATTACATACGCTGCTACGTGCTCCCCTTTTTTTTTACTTCACACTGTTGTGCATCACTATTCTCTTACATGGGCGCTGCTGCGTCTCCCCTCTTTTCATGTTCATCACAAAAAAAACATTACATATATATATGACAACAAAAGGAAATTACTTCACGTTTTCACTGGCCATGCTTCCATAAAAGAAATAATAAAAATTAAATTCTTTTACCAACTATTACTTGAGCCCATACTCCCGCTGAAATAAAATTAAAAGCTTCACCAAAACTTAATAACCCACAGTAAATTCCATTTACTGTTTTACTGACATTTACTGGCGGTCAATAAATGTAACTTTCATTTCACGTAAAATTCATTGGCTGCTTGTACTTCAACCATTGACTTCATTTAGATCGCATCGCAGAATCCCATTTGGTCGGAACACAAAATTGGGGCACACACACATGGTGCGATCTGCGATATGCGATCGGATCGCATCGCACCATCGCAATCGCCAGAAAACACAACACATAACGGAGGGTGACAGGGAGAATTTGCGATTTGCGATATGCGATAGATCGCATCGCAAATAAAACAAAGCTACAGTTGAAATTATTATTTCAACACTCCCCTTTAATTTCAATTGCTGGGTTATCAATCATACCCAGGCACTTCCTTAAAAATTCAAAGCTTTTCTGGTCCAATGGCTTTGTCAGAATATCTGCAAACTGTTCCCGAGTGCTGCAATGTTGTAAAACAATTTCTCCATTGTTCACCAATTCTCTGATGTAGTGGAACCTTGTATCAATGTGTTTCGTTCGTTTGTGAAACACAGAATTCTTGGACAGGGCAATAGCTAAGCTATTGTCACAAAAAATAATTGTTGCTTTTGCCTGCTCTTGGCCTAAGCTCCTCAACATTTTTCTCATCCAAACTGCTTGACATGCTGCTGCTGTAGCTGCCACATACTCTGCTTTTGCTGTAGACAATGCCACAATTGGTTGTTTCTTGGAAGCCCATGAAATGGCTCCTGAACCCATGTGAAAGACATAACCGGAAGTGCTTTCCCGATCATCCACACTTCCAGCCCAATCACTATTGGTGTAGTCAACTAAATCTAAACTTTCTGAAAAAGTATACAAAATGCCAAATCTTTTTGTACCTTTTAATTACCTCAGAATTCTTTTTGCTGCTTGCCAATGTGCCTCTTTTGGCCTCTCCATGAATCTGGAAATCAAACTAACAACAAACATTATGTCAAGCCTAGTTGCAGTTAAATACATAAGGCTGCCAACTATGCTCTTATATAAGCTAGGATCAAAATCCTTGCTGTTGTCCTCTTTTTTGAGTTTTAATCCCATTACTGTGGGAGTGTTTGTTGCCTTGCACTCTTGCATATTAAACCTGCTCAATACTTCATTTACATATCTTGCTTGAGAGATAAAAATTCCATTTTCATTTTGATCTACTTCTATTCCTAAGAAGTATCTCAGCAGACCCATGTCAGTCATTTCAAATTCCTCTTTCATGACTGATTTAAAGTTTTCAATGAGGTAGTCATCATTACCTGTAAAAATCACATCATCAACATATAGCACAACAATTAAAATTTTACCATCATTTTCTTTGATGTAGACGGTGGGTTCTCCCTCACACTTGTCAAGTTCATTTTCCAGTAGATAGGAATCTATCCTACTGTACCACGCTCTTGGCGCTTGCTTCAGCCCATAAAGAGCTTTCTTCAGTCTTCAAACTTTGTGTTCTTGGCCTTTCTTCTCATAGCCTAGAGGTTTTTCAATGTAAACCTCTTCCTTTAACACTCCATTTAGGAATGCCGACTTCACATCCATTTGGTAAACTTTCCATTTGTTTTGTGCTGCTATGGACAACACTGCTCTCATGGTTTCCATTCTTGCAACCGGTGCAAAAGTCTCCTCATAATCTCTCCCATATTGCTGCTTGTATCCCTTGACAACCAGCCTTGCCTTGTGTCTTTCAATTTTGCCTTCAACATTGCACTTGGTCTTATAGACCCATTTGACTCCAATGACTTCTTTACCTTTTGGTAGCTCAACCAAATCCCATGTCTTGTTTCTTTCTATGGCATTAATCTCCTCATCCATAGCTTCTATCCATTTCTTATCTTTAATAGCATCTTCGAAATGAATAGGATCATCAACATGACAATACAAAGCAAATAAGGAATTCATTCCTTCATTATAAATGTCACTCAAGTTTCTGAACTTCTTACCTCTTTCACTTGGTGTGCAAGTGCTTGAAGATGCACTTGAATTTCCTCCTTGTGGTGTGCTTGGAGAAGCACTCTCATTTCTCCTCAAGGGTGTTCCTTGTTGTCCTTGGGTTGGCGCTGCTGTTTGGGGATGCATTTCAGCCATCTCTTCATCATCTTCATCATGAGGCAAACAGTTTTTAACATTCACTGTTTTCTCTATGCTTCCATCCCAAGCTTCCTCCTCAATGAACTAAACATCTCTGCTCACAAAGAACTTCTTGGTAGATGGCATATATAGCCTATAAGCCTTGGATTCCTCACTGTATCCAATGAAGATACATTTCTCCCCTTTTCTGTCCAACTTCCTCCTTAGCTAATCAGGAATGTGTGCATAGGCCACACATCCAAAAATTTTCATGTGGGTGACTCCTTGCTTTCTCCCACTCCATGCCTCTTCAGGCACTTTGTTCATTACAGCTTTTGTAGGACACCTATTCAAGATATATACAACACAGTTTACGGCTTCAGCCCAATAATCATTTGGAAAATGCTTTGCCTTCAACATGCTCCTTGCCATATCCATAATGGTTCTGTTCTTCCTTTCAGCAACTCCATTTTGTTGTGGGGTGTACCTAGCTGTAAATTGTTTGTGTATTCCATTTTCTCTACAAAAACATAAAAATTCTTTGGAGATATATTCACCTCCTCTGTCTGTTCTCAAAACTTTAATACATAGCCCACTTTGATTTTCCACAAGTGCTTTGAAATTTTGGAATTTTTCAAACACTTCCGATTTGTTCTTCAAGAAATAAACCCAAGTTTTTCTTGTAAAATCATCAATGAATGTTAGAAAATATTGGCTGCCTGCTAAATATTGATTTTGCATCGGTCCACATAAATCTGAGTGGACAATCTCTAAGGGTGCTTTTGCCCTTATTCTTTTCCCACTTGGAAAACTTTCTCTGTGTTGTTTTCCCAATATGCAGCCTTCACAAAGACTGTATGGTTTCTCTATCAATGGTAATCCTCTTACCATTCCTTTTCTGCTCAACACGTTAAGACCTCCAAAGTTGAGATGTCCAAATCTCAAGTGCCACAACCAATTTTCATCCTTTGGCACACTTTGGAGAGCCTCTTGGGAAATTGCTGCAATTACTTCTTTGTTTTCAATTCTGCTCTTATTCTGAGAGGGAACATCCTATTCCTCGTCATCTTCACTTCAGCAATGCATCTTTTGCTGGGTGAAATATCCATGATGGTGCATACATCATTCTCAAAGAAAACATTGTAACCTTTTTGGACAAGCTGTCCAATACTCAAAAGATTACATCTCATTCCAGGAACATAGTAGACATCTGTTATGGTTTTCCTTTCACCTTGCTTTGTAAATATTTTAACTTCTCCTTTACCCATAACAGAAATTTTGCTATCAGTCCCAAGTGTGACTTGTGACTTCACACTTTGATCTAAAGCAGAAAACAAAGCTATGTTTCCTGTCATATGGTTGTTGCAACCGGAGTCTATAAACCATATATCTTCACTATTTGTTTCAGCCATGTTACAAGCTAACAATACATTATCTTGGCTGACATTTTCTCTAGTAATATTTGCACTAGATCTATTACTCACATCATGCTGCTTCTTCCTACATTCACTGGCATAGTGCCCATATTTTTTACAATAATAACATTGGACATTGCATTTTTCATACCTTTGTCCTTGAGCATGATGTTGTCCACTTTGTTGGGCGCTGCCTTGACCTTGGTTCTGATTTGGATTACTGCCTCTTCCTTGAGCGTTCGTTGGACTGTTCCTTCCGCCTCTGTTCTGGCTTCTGCCTCTTCCTCTCTTTTTTCCTCTACCTTGACCTCTTCCTCTTCCAAAGGACATCTGGGTCTTGAAGGCTTGCTCTAGAGATGAGTTTTCATTTCTACTCAACCTCTGCTCATGTGTTATTAGTGATGCATGAAGCTCATCAACTGAAAAATTTGAGAGATCCTCTGTCTCTTCTATGGTGGTGACAATCACATGGAACCTTGAGGGTAGGCACCTCAATAGTTTCTCCACAATCCTCCTTTCTTCAAGTATCTCTCCATGAGATCTTATTTGTGTGACCAGGCCAATTACTTGAGTGAAGAATGAGTCAATATTGTCTGACTCCTTCATGTTTAGATTCTCAAAATCTTTCCTTTGCAACTGTAGCTTTGTTGTCTTCACTTTCTCCATGCCTTGATAGGCTTTCTTGAGAGTTTGCCATGCATCTTTGGATGTCTTAGCTACTGCTAACCTTGGAAACACGCTTCCATGCACTGCCTGATACAAGAAGAAGAGGGCTTTTGAGTCCTTCTTCTTGTGGCTCTTTAACAGATCTTTCTCTCCTTGAGTTAGATTATTAAACTCATTTTCATCTGTTGTTTGTTCAAAACCATCTTCAACTATTTCCCATAAGTCTTGGGAAGCAAACAAGGCTTTCATTGTTATTGCCCAATAGTCATAGTTTTTGCCATCAAATAGTGGGAGTTGCATACCCATGCTATTGTTGGTGCTGGTTCCATCCATTCTTGCACTTCTTGACTATGCATCAAATACTTAAAATAACAGACTGTCTTCCACAACAACACACAAAAAAAAACTTGAGAAATATCTTGGATTCTTTTGCCTGAGTCTTCACACTGCTGGAGAAGTTGCTGTAGTAAGAATCCTTCCTTCAGCTTCTTTGAACCCTTCAAAGACCCTGGACAAGCTCTGATACCAGTTGTAGGAAATTTCAGGTGATTTCAAACTCAAAAGACCAGAGAGCAATGCTCCGATACCACTGTTGGGGATTTTTCTGGTAAAATCCCAAAAACAAAATCACAGAACATAGAGACAGTGCTCTGTTTCAAACACAGGATCTTTAACACAGCGGAAACTTAAAAAAAAATTCTGAGCAAACAGAGATTTCCACACACACAAAAAAAACTTTGCACTCATCAATAAAATAACTGTTGTTACAGACTTCTTCCTCTCTCATAGGGATTACACAGGAACACTTCAGTTCCAGTTCCAAAAATGATTACACTGTTTCACTTTGCAAGTCTTCACACTGTTGTAAAATAAAAATTAGATATGTTGCTGCGTGCTCCCCTTTTTTTTACTTCGCACTGTTGTGCATTACTATTCTCTTACATGGGCGCTGCTACGTCTCCCCTCTTTTCATGTTCATCACAAGAAAAACATTACATATATATATGACAACAAAAGGAAATTACTTCACGTCTTCACTGGCCATGCTTCCGTAAAAGAAATAATAAAAATTAAATGGTTTTACCAACTATTATTTGAGCCCATACTCCCACTGAAATAAAATGAAAAACTTCACCAAAACTTACCAACCCACAGTAAATTCCATTTACTGTTTTACTGACATTTACTGGCGGTCAATAAATGTAACTTTCACTTCACGTAAAATTCAATGGCGGCTTGTACTTCAACCATTGACTTCATTTAGATCACATTGCAGAATCCCATTTGGTCGAAACACAAAATTGGGGCACACACATATGGTGCGATCTGCGATATGTGATCGGATCGCGTCGCACCATCGCAATCGCCAGAAAACACAACACATAACGGAGGGTGACAAGGAGAATTTACGATTTGCGATATGTGATAGATCGCATCGCAAATAAAACAAAGCTGCAGTTGAAATTATTATTTCAACACAAATCTACGATTCAGTTCTAAAGACGTGGTCTACAGCGGGATGCGTGCGACATAATTTGGGTGTATCGTGGACAACATACAAGGAGAAGATAGTTGTTTGTGAGGATTTATTTTATTGTAAGACGGTGGAGGGCATCACTGTTTTCAACCTCCAAAACGGGAAACATGGTATTGTGCGTTTCCCGTTCGAGAATGCGGAAACTAAGGGAATGCCTAGAGAAGATGTAATTTTTAGTTGCGGCTCGCGAGTACTTTTAGCGTCATCCGTACTCAAGGCTGACATGGTTTTCCGTTGTTTTATGATAATGGAGATTGTGAAGCCCAAATGGGGTTCGGACAACAGCGTGGGTCTCAGGTTTATTGCGATGATGCCACCAACTGTTTTGCAAAATTTTAGGACAGAGAAGCTCACCTCTAAGTTTGTGTTTATTTTGAGAAGGTTCGGAAGTTTAATGTTTGATTTTGAAGGAACATGGGACTTGGTGTGCCTCAGACATGCGTGTGCTAAATAGGTGCTTGTTTATAATACAACTCAAAAAACATGGAAATGGCTTCCCACAGGTCCAATACCTGCTGGCCGGCAATTTAGTCCAGCTATTTTTAGCTTCGAACCTAGACCTCATAGGAAGGTCGAATAAATCGACCACTTCTCTTATTTATTGTCAAACTTTTTTTCTTTAATTTGTTGTTTCCTTATTCATTCACAAACACATTTTATAATTTGTTTTTTCTAATATGATATCATGTGTGTCTATATGATGTACTTGTTGCCCAAATTGTTTGATCATGAGATTTTATTTAGTTCTTGGGCATCTCTCTGATTTTCTAATATGGTATCAGACCGAGAAAAAGGGATCTAGTGAGACTTAAGATCTTAGAGAAACTGGATCCTTGAGGGCTATGACATCTCAGCGTGAGGGCTGTGACATCTTGTTGTTACGGTGTTGCTCCCAAGTTTTTATGTTTTAGTTGAGGAAAACAGTGTTGGTTGTTTGTAGGGTTGTGTACAATCAAGCCTTGGTTCTTGTTGGGCCTTGTCACAGGTTCCTTATAGCAGTTCCGTTCCATGCAGGTGACTTTTAGATACGTTGGGGACTGTAGACACATTTGGGAACTCGTCGGTCAATCAAAACTGAGCAGATGAAACGTGGAATAATAAAGTGAAGCATGCTATAAGTAAACGTGGAATAATAAAGTGAAGCTTGCCATAAGTAATTGTTGTTTTGTGAAAAAATAGTGTTTGCGGCCGCTTAAGAGTTAACTTTTCATTCACCTCGAATCAATTTACTATTTTTTAAGTCATGTTGTGTATAAAGTTTTTATAAGGAAATTTTGTTCGTAAATTTAAAGGTTTTTAATGGAAAAATAAGTTATTAAAACTTTTTTATGGTGAAAAAAAAATTATTAGATTGAGGAGTTAAATATTTTCTTTTGTGTGAAAGATTAAAATTGAGTGTATTTGATTAAAAAAGGAGATTAAAGTTTTGGAAGGAGGATTTAGCCATAATGCCAACATAGAATCAAGCACAGATTCATTAAAATCACAAGTTTGATAGGTGAATTATTCACAGTCAAAGCACCTTGATTTTTTTAGGGAAAACAAGTTTAAACAACATAAATCAAGATTTGGCCACAAATTTTTTCAATGGATTTTAGCGAGAAATCCACTAAAAACTCTAAAAAGTAACACTTGAAGGCTAATCCATTCATATGTTAAATTAATTATATATACTTTCCATAATGATTACTCGTGAACATTTTTAATAGTGGTAGAGAGATAAAGTTAATATAGACTGTCCAAGTGAAATGCTATCATGTCCATCTTGAAGAAAGATGAAGTACATGTGACATTGCTGCTAGAGTAAGGTGTTTTGAAAGCAAGAGAGAACTAGGTAGTCATGGGAGAAACTAGATATTGATATCAAGTTATAGGTGTCTATGATCAAGTATTTTAGTCTCTATATTGGAAAATAATATTTAACATTGCTTGAACTGTACCCTTTCAAATATTGTACCATAGGTTTGAATTTCACTGATCCAAGGAATTTTATAAGAGCGATCGTTCTTTTGTTAATTTTTTTGTTGTTTATGAAATATCATTGTATTCAAGTGTACCGCATCATGTTGTTTGATAGTTCAAGTTGTCCACAAATAAGTGATCTCATGCATTTTGATATTAATATTATTGATGAGGAAAATAATATCACGAATGCAAATACTTGTCTCTTATACCATAGATAAATTTACAATGAATCCTATGAATTTTCTAAACTAAAGGACATTGAAAGGAACTTTCTTTTAAAACTTATACCTTGTTAATATTTTCAAATCCTTGTAGAGATGTATTTGAATAAGGTAAGACTTCAATTGTTATTCAATGATACATTCATTTGTTTGTTTAGATTTACTGTCTAGAGATACATCTGTCAAACCATGATCATACAAAGTTATTTGTTGGTATGTCAATGATATCACAAAACTAGTCCCTGCTTTGTAGATGTAATTTAGGTTTCTAATAGACCCTTGCTTGATTTTTGTAGAATCTTGAACTCGGAATGATGTAATTTTTTTTTAATTAGTCATTACTTGTTTCTTGAAGAGAAATTAAATAGATAAATTTAATACAGAAGTTGTATGAATTCAATATAGAGGTTGTGTTAGAATCATTAAACACAAAGAAAAACATAAGGGTAGCTTTGAGATTATTCATGTGTAAGATGTTGTTGGGAATTTTTTTTCCACCGAAAAAGGTAATGTGTTCGTAATTGGAAAAGGCCCAAAGCTTTGGGTTTAATTACCCACGGGTAAGGGTGTCAAGTTGTCCATTATTGAAGAAGCGTAGAAGCACTATGCAGTTGTAACTACTACATCATAAGTTTTGTTCATTAGGAAAATCGATAGTTTTTATTGTCAAAGTTTTTTACCTTCGTATACTTTGATTGACATGATAAAATTTGTTGGTAAAACTTAGAAGCTACGACGGTTTTACTTATGAAAAAATAGGTTTTATTTTTCATTTTTGAGTGTAGCTTTAAGGTTACACTGATATCCAAATATTCTATTTGTTTAACATCAGTTTTCTAGAATAGTTTAAATGCAATGTTGAATATTTTGTGTGCCATTCAATTTATGCGGTTAGTTTTGGATAAGATTTTATTGCTTTTTAATTAGAAATAATTGTGATACATTGAGATTCTCTAAATATAGATTTTTGACTTATTTGTTGTTTGTGTTAACTTTTACTTTATTAACCAGCAAAATGATTTCAATGTTTTAACATTGGTTTGTATGTATGGAAATATTGAATAATTGATTCTTACAAAGTTTTTGAAATCCACATTTACAATCGTGCTGTTGAAAATTTAATATTTTGTAGTCATATTTTTATTCATTTGGTGTTTATTATGTTGCTTCTTACAAGGGGTAGTGAGATAAACAGTTTGACTTTATGGCATTTATCTGTTATTTCCATAGACTGTTTACTAGAATGGTTTGAATGGAAGGTGGTGGAAATAATATAGATATCATACTTATCTTTCATTTATGATACCATTGAATGAATGTGTTTTTATGCTACATGATTATTAGATATGTTTCTATTAATGCATTATAAAAAAATCCATAGTTAATTAAGTTCCAAGAAATTTTCTCTATGGTTTAAAGTTGTAGTGATTAAATTGATAAAGCAGAAGCGGAAAGGAGCACTTGAGCATCTTAGCCTTTATGTATTTTTGGTAGTTTTATCTGGAGAATGCCATATTGGAAAGTTGGGAATTATTCATATTTATAAGATTATATTTATCCTATGAACATTTTTTACACCTCTTAAGGGGATTTTCACATTGGTTATTAGTGTTATGTTTTGAAGTTAAGTTGTGCAACCCTAAGGCTGCCACAACCAATATACCTTATTGGGACTCATTTTCTCCTTAAGGGCCTTTTAAATCTTCATGCCCACATATAATTATACCAGAACTTTTTTATATGCATTTAGCCTTAAAACCCCAAATGGATAAAAAATGACCAAACAATCACCCCGCCGAACACCCCTTTTTCTTCGGAAACTATGCCTTTTCTTTTTGGACCCCAAAATCCTTTGAAAAAGCTTTAAAGCAACGTTTTTCCCTTTCAGGACCGAAATTCTCTCCAAAATTTCAAAACAAAAATTTTCTACATTTTAAAGCGATTCCATATATTATGTCGCAAATCCAGATCTGGCCGATCGGACGGCTCATATTGGATCACTATATCAGTGGTCGGAGGTCTCAATGGTATGCAACTATCAGCACTTCCATTATCAGAGGTCTAATGCGATATCGTAATCACTATCGGTGATAGCAGTATGCCTGCTCAACGCTTTATCGCTCCACTATAACACCCTGATGCAATATGTCGCAATCGAAAGTCACGAGGTTTGGGGATCAGGCTTGTGACCTACACCAATCTGATTGAGTGATGCAATATATGTATATTAGACCTGATAAGACCCAAAAATCTTGCGTATAAATTTTCAAATCCACTATATGGGCCCGCTTTGTGGCTTTTCATGAAAACTTGGTGTAACTGGATTTTCCACTTGTGGAATTAAACAAAACTAGTTTTTCCTTCAATGTTGGTTTTAAATGATAAAAAAAATGGAAAAACATCTAATGATTCATGGAAATTGGTGTTCTTAGCTCATCCATCGAAATACAAATAACCAGATGCGAAAGCATGCACAATATGATTACCACAGGTCTGATAAAGGATTTACACAGACATCATAAATAATTCGTCAAACAACAGTGTTACAGAGTCTCGCCTTAATGGCCTGATTTGTAGGAATTTACAGGGTAAGTTCCTCAGATAGAACACCAAAGGACACCGCTCACAAACAGATCACAGATCAATACACCAGTATTTTGACATGGTTAAAACCCTCAAAGAGGGAAACAGTCCACGGCCTCAGCCAACACGGCCACTTCAGGAAATTTATTAATAAAAGAATGAAAATTTACATATGCTTCTCTCATAGACGGATGACCCTACAAATGACCCTCCATGCTCTTTATATAGAGATCATGGACCAATCGGGTGTTAAGCCACGAATCAAGTGTCAATAATACCGAGGAGAGAATGAACCATCGGATCACTACATATCGTGACTGTCGGATTGTAAGTTACAAAATATATATAGTAAAGAAACACACTTTACCTAACTCTATACTAGATCAAGTTGTACTTAACTATTTCCTATTTGTCCGAATATCCTAACATACCCCTTAAGAACAACTTGGGATAGGATTGAAGGATTTACAAATATGACACAATAGGAGAAGGAAGGAGGCACTAGAGCCTATCCCCCCTTAGTGACAACTTCCTGAACTCGAACCATAAATTGAAGTTTAGTGAACTTCGCCTCTGTGAGAGCCTTTGTAAAGATGTCTGCAACTTGATCATCTATTGAACAATAGTGCACTTCAAGAACATGGTCGTGAATGAGCTTTCTGATGAAGTGCATGTGCAGTTCAATGTGTTTGTTGCGCTGATGTTTGACTGGATCTTTGCATAGCTGAATGGCACTTTGATTGTCACACCAAAGTGTAGTCGGATGCTGCTGCTGAAAGCCAAACTATGAAAGAATCTGATAAAGCCACAAGGCTTCCTTACTAGCTTCTACAGCACCACGATACTCGGCTTCTACTGAAGAAAGAGAAATGGCACCTTGTTTCTTGCGATCCCATGTAATAGGTCCTGAACCAAGAGTGAACACATAACCTGCAGTAGACTTCCAATCATCAGGGTCACCGGCCCAATCAGAATCAGTGAAACCAACAAATAGAGGAGCTGCTTCGGCACTGTAATGAATCCCAAACTGAACTGTAGCTCCAACATAACAAAGTATTCTTTTAGCTGCTTTCTGATGACTTTCACGTGGGTTTTGCATAAACCAAGAAACAAGGCCAACATCAAAGGAAAGGTCAGGACGAGTATGGGTTAGATACAAAAGTTTTCCTACAAGTTGATGGTATAAGGTAGCATTAACTTCAGGAGAAGTACAAGTGACTGAAAGTTTGACGCTAGACTGAAAGGTAGAAGGGGCTGGCTTATAGTATTCCATGTGAAAATGGCATAGAATATCACAGGCATACTTGGATTGGGAAAGGGAAATACCTTCCTTGGATTGCAGGACTTGAAGACCAAGAAAATAATGTAAGTGTCCTAAGTCTGTCATTTCAAGCTTACTTTTAAGGCTAGACTTCACATGATTTATAAGGTTGGGATCACTACCAGTTAGGATAAGATCATCAACATAAAGAACAAGAATGATAAGAGACTTGCCCACTTTCTTGGTGTAGACAGTATTGTCGCAATGACAGCTAGAAAAGCCATTTTCTAAAAGAAATTTATCCATTTTGGCATACCAAGCTCGAGGAGATTGCTTGAGACCATAAAGGGATTTCTTAAGCCAACATACAAGGCTGGAGTCTGTTTGTATAAAGCCAATAGGTTGTTCCATATAGATTTCTTCATGCAAGTCCCCATGCAAGAAGTTGTATTTAACATCCATCTGATAGAGTTCCCGTTTGAATGAAGCAGCAAGGGAAAGAACAAGCCAGATAGAGTTCATTTTGGCAATAGGGGAGAAGGTTTCAGTGTAGTCAATGCCTTCAACTTGTGAAAAACCCTTAGCAACAAGATGAGCTTTATGTTTATCAACTTTCCCATCTGGTCCATACTTGGTTCTGTAAACCCATTTGCATCTAACAAGTTTTTGTCCCTTTGGTAGAGGAACAAGATCCCATGTATCATTTTCCAATATGAATGATATTCTTCATTCATAGTTGCTTCCCAATCTGGATGGCCTGAAGCTTCTGCAAAGGTGTCAGGATCATAATTCACTAAAGCTTGATCCAGTAAAGAAGAGGCTCTATCAAACTGAGAATGTGTACGTCGCTGATTTGTATGATCACCAACAAGATCACCTGCTGCATCCCGAGTAGCACGGACCCATTTTGGAAGCTGAGGAGCTAAAGGAGGATCCTAAGAAGGTGGGGGATGAGTTTCATCCTCATTTTCATCATCTGAAGAAGAAATATTTTCAAAAGTAGAAGAGATAGGGAGAGGTGGCACATCCGCCGAACCAGGCTCGCAGGCCGATATATTTTCAGCAAACTTTACATCTCTTCTAATGATAATATTTTTGGACTTAAGTGGAATAAGTCTATATCCTTTGACATCTTCAGAATATCCAACAAGAATACATTTTTCACTCTTAGGTTCTAAAGCTTTATGTTTCTCATCTAGAATATGGGCCCATGCTTCACTTCAAAAAACATGAAAGTGACTTACATCTGGTTTAATTAAGCTCCATGCTTCTTCTGGAGTGATATTCTTTAAAACCTTAATAGGAGTGCAATTTATTATTTAATTTTCACAGTTAATTGCTTCTGCCCAATAATTAAGGCTAAGTCCTTTAGATTGAAGCATACAATTAGCCATTTCCTTTATGGTGCGATTCTTCCTTTCAGCTACACCATTTTGTTGTGGAGTATATGGAACAGTATGTTGCATTTGAATTCCATTCTCAGTGCAAAAGTTGATGAATGTGTTTTTAACGTATTCTCTGCCATTATCAGATCTCATCTTAAGAATTTGATGTCCAAATTGTTTTTCAACAAAGGCCTTAAAGGCCAAGAACATTTTAAAGACTTCACTCTTGAGTTTTAAGAAGTATACCCAAGTGCGTCTGGAGAAATCATCAATGAAAGTTAAGAAATACTTGTAGCTAGAGAATGAAGCAACTAGAAGTGGACCACATAAATCACTATGCACGAGCTGTAAAGGGGCCGAGGCGTGCCAAGAGGCACGTTTTTCAAAACTGTCCCAATGATGTTTTCCGAGTACACATCCGAAACAAACACCATCTTTCCAAGATACCATTGGAAGACCTGTCTCCATATTTTCTTTACATAGATTCTGAAGAGAGCAATAGTTTAAGTGACCAAATCACTCATGCCAAAGTTTGCTCACTTCATCATTATGAGCAACAAAAACTGAGGGAAGATTTGATGACCCAAAGTTGTGAAACTTATACAACCTTGTAGAATCATCAACAATGCTAGTAGCTAAAATCTGTCTAGGATCTCTTAGGTCCTTAATTACAACATCGTGAGGTGAAAATTCAACGATTTTACCTTCACCTGAATGGGTTATCTGATATATAGATAGAAGGTTGCAGGATAAGGTTGGAACACATAATACATCATTAAACTGACCATTGTCTAGATGAACAGTTCCGGTCCCTACAACACTAAGAGATCTATCATCACCAACATATATATTTTTGGTGTTACAATCATTTAAAGAAGAAAACATGGCTTTGTTTTTGGCCATGTGATAAGAAGCTCCAGAATCAATGAGCCACTCATGAGAATGAGAAGGAGAAGATACATTTAGTGCATAGCCAGACCGAGATGCTTGACAACCACATGCAGAAAGTGCCATTCCTGAAGATGAAGTTAAAGTTGAAGATTGCTCCAAATGGATGTTATGCTTCTTCATTGTTGCTTCAAAGGCTTGCATCTTCTTAAAGCATTTGGATTCTAAGTGGCCATCTCGATTACAAAAGTTGCAATGTCTATCAGTTTTTTTCCCTTTATTTTTATTTGTCTTATCATTTTGTTGAAATGATTTTTGATTTTGAGGCTGAAATTGCTTAGGACCCTTGTTTGGTTTAGGACCATTCCTTTTAGGATACGACTTCTTAGGATTCTTTGAATTTGGTTGCTGCTGGGTGGCTAACGCTTTCTTAGAAGAGTTTCCAAGATGAAGAATACCAAGGTGTAAGAGTTTTTATTGTTCTCTTATTAAAGAATCACAAAAGGAATCAAAGGAAGGGGACTTGTAGGTTTGTCCTTGAGAAATGAAGGCTTCTCTTGTAGAATGGAAGGTGGAAACAAACACAGAATAGGATTTTCCCAACTTAGTAAGAATGGAGTAGATAAGGCTACTATCTTATTTCTTAACCTTAACACCTTCCAAGAGAAGTCTAAGGGTCTTGAACTTGGACAAAAAATCTTTAATGCAAGAAAAGTTATTGGGGTCTAATGTAAGAAGTTCATTTTCAAGTTGATGGGCTTTAAGTTTATTTTTAATTCCAAAGACTTTACTAATTTGTTTCATTGCTTCATCAGGAGTATCAAGTTCTGCAATATGGAATCTAATATCTGGAGAAATAGACATCCCTATCAACCCACGTGCTTGGTCTTGCCTATTTTTCCATTTAGCTCCCTTGTCTTCATATTTCGATTTGGTCTCTTGGTCTGTGGCTATTCTAAAAAGACCTTTACTTCTAAGTAAATCCACAATGTAGGACCACCATTGGAAGTAGTTGGTGCTGTTAAGAATAACTTGGCATGGGCTTTCCATTTTTAAAAAAACTGAAGCTATAGATGCTAAAACTAAGTGAATCAATGGAAAGATCTCGAAAAATTAGGTTGTTTCAAAAAAAACGGTTCTGAAAACGGCTTCCAGATGAAGAGAGAGAGAGAGAGAGAGAGAGGTTGATGCTTTGGGTTGCGTGCTTGGTTTGAGAAAGCTCTTTTTCCCTACAAAACAAAAAACACAAAACCCATCACGAACATACAAAAAAAACAAACCTTGCGGCTTGAAGTTAGCTTTACCCGGAAATTAAATATTTTCAAAAATGAACCTTGCGGCTCAAAGTTAGCTTTAGCCGAAAACTAAATATTTTCCTCAATGTTTCTGATTTTCCGAGATCACACTAAGGCGCAGGGGAAAAAATCCTTCCTTACTATTTCTAATTTTCGCAGATCGCACAAAGTCGCAGGGCAAAGAGCATACGCAGAAATGAAAGGTATAGATCCGGTAATAAAAAAAGCTAAATAAACCGAAATCTGAAATAAACAGAGAGAAAATAATTGTAAACTACAAATAAACACTGTATACCTCCAGATCTTAAAAATGATGCAGCTAGGGCTATCGGAAACCTTTTCGCATGAAACAAAATGGGTTTCTCACTGGAACAGATGCTCCCAACACAATAGAGCGGTCCTCTCGGCTCGAAAGTAGTCAGAAACAGTATATCTAGTAAACATTAGTCGGATGCAGTTCTAACGGCTTCAGATTTGGATCACCAATGGACGCGGCCCTCAAATAGCTCTGATGCCATGTAGGAATTTACAGGGTAAGTTCCTGAGACAAAACACCAAAGGAAACCACTCACAAATAGATCACAGATCAATACACCAGTATTTTGACGTGGTTAAAACCCTCAAAGAGGGAAACAGTCCATAGCCTGAGCCAACGCGGCCACTTCTGCAATTTATTAATAAAAGAATGAAAATTTACATATGCTTCTCTCCTAGATGGATTACCCTACAAATGACCCTCCATGCTCTTTATATAGAGATCATGGACCAATCAGGTGTTAAGCCACAGATCAAGTGTCGGTAATACCGAGGAGAGAATGAACCGTCGGATCACTACATATCGTGACCGTCGGATTGTAAGTTACAAAATGTACATAGTAAAGAAACACACTTTATCTAACTCTATACCTAACTCTATACTAGAACTATTTCCTATTAGTGTTATGTTTTGAAGTTAAGTGGTGCAACCCTAAGGCTGCCACAACCAATATACTTTATTGGGACTCATTTTCTCCTTAATGGCCCTTTAAAGCTTCATGCCGACATATAATTATATCGGAAGTGTTTTATATGCATTTAGCCTTAAAACCCCAAATGGATAAAAAATGACCAAACAATCACCCCGCCGAACACCCTTTTTCCTTTGGAAACTATGCCTTTTCTTTTCGGACCCCAAAAGCCTTTAAAAAATCTTTAAAACAATGGTTTTCCCTTTCGGGACCAAAATTCTCTCCAAAATGTCAAAACAAAAATTTTCTACCTTTTTAAAGCGATTCTATATATTATGTCGCAGATCTAGATCTGGCTGATCGGACGACTCAGATTGGATCACTATATCAGTGGTCAGAGGTCTCAATGGTCTGCAACTATCATCGCTTCCCTTATCAGAGGTCCGATGCGATATCGTAATCATTATCAGTGGTATCAATATACCTGCTCAACGCTTTATCGCTCCACTATAACACCCTGATGCGATATGTCACAATCAAAAGTCATGAGGTTTGGGGATCTGGCTTGTGACCTACACCAATCTGATTGAGTAATGCAATATATGTATATCAGACCTAATAAGACCCAAAAATCTTGCATATAAATTTTCGAATCCACTATATGGGTCTGCTTTGTGGTTTTTCATGAAAACTTGGTGTAACTAGATTTTCCACTTGTGGAATTAAACAACACTATTTTTTCCTTCAATGGTGGTTTCCAATGATAAAAAAAAATGGAAAAGTATCTAATGATTCATGGAAATTGGTGTTCTTAGCTCATCCATTGAAATATAAAGAACCAGATGTGAAAGCATGCAGAATATGATTACCACAGGTCTGATAAAGGATTTACACAGTCATCATAAATAATTCATCAAACGAGAGTGTTACAGAGTCTCGCCTTAATGGCCGGATTTGCATACATTTCCCTCTCGCTCTACTCAGACTCTTTCACTCCCTATTCATTCTCTTCTCTATATATACACGTATAAACACATAATTACAAGTTTGAGGCTCTCTACCCCTCTCTGGCCTAATTATTCTAGTTAGCAGCCTTCTTCTTCTACAGACCCATAGGCTTACAATGTTCTCAAATCCTTTCTCCCTATCCCCTCTTTCTTCAGAAAATACAGGAAAACACATATATGTCTAAGCTAACCATCTCCTCAACAATTGAAGGAATAAACTATACATTTAGAAATCAAATCCATTCTTAATCTAAAGAAACTAGACTACTTGGCTTGATCTCTATGTAGGGAGGATCATTTTCCATTTACTCTCAATTTTGTTCTGAATTAGGCAACAAATTAACCACTTTCATAATTTGCCTTAGGTCTCTATGTTTGTCTCCTCCTTTGACTGAATTCTTGTATCATCTTCCTTGTTGACCTGGGCTAGGTGAATAGGACACGATCCATGTCGTGATGTTTTCCAAGATGCCCATGTAGTTATTTCCTCCTTATGACACTTGGAACCTATAAAATCATGGAAGTGGCTACGGAATAGTTGATTAGGTGCAGAATAGGCTGTGTTCCGTAGCTAAAAGGTAAAAACTTATTCAAACATAAAAACATAAAATCATAACATGTAAATCATTAAAATGTTCTCCTTAAGGCAATGTATACTGGTTATTGATGATAGGGATGCATTTTCCATGGAAAAACAAAGAAGAAGCGATTTAAAAGTTGCTAAGGAAAGGGGAGTTTTGAGGCTCAATAATGAGAATAGTATACTAGAGGAGATTTCAAAGTTTTTATTTTTGTGTTACAGGTGAAATTTAAATTTGCAATACATACTTTAGGATCCACTGAAGGTGTTTTTGGCGTGAGTATGCCTTGGAAGGGAGCTCACATTTTATAGCCTGGAGGGATAGAATGGAGGTTGTGCTAGAGGATAATGTCTTGAAGGAATTTGTTGATCAAGAAATTCCTAATCCAGCAGCATCGGATGCATAGAATTTTTCCGAATGGAGGAAGTGTGTGGGGAAGGAGAGGTAGATAATCCTTGATGGAGTTCGAGACCACATTGTCTTGAGTCTCGATGGCAAGGAAACTCTGTATTCTATGTGGAAAACAATGACAGACTTGTACCAGAGTAGCATTGACCAAAGGAAATTGGCACTGAAGGATAAAATTCAAAAAATCAAAATGGACAAAGGCGAGACAAATTCCAAAATACTTGACCAAGGTCACTCAGTGTCATTATGAACATGGAAGTGTTGGAATCATGGTTTCCAAGGATGATATGGTGAGTCTTACTCTTTTAGGACTCCCAAACAGTTGGCATAGTTATCAAGACTCTGTCAATGGTAAGGAGATGCTAGCAGATTGGGAACGACTATATTCAAATTTGATGCATGAAAAGATCAGGAGGAACACTAGAGATGGCTATTTATCAAAGACTGGTGCTGAATAGAATTGTGCCTTAGCCATTACGGCCAAGAAAAGGAAAGGGAAATCTTCCCATTCCAAACCGAATTCTTATCATGAAGGTAAGAAGAAAGACATGATGAAAGTTGAGTGCTTTCATTTTCATGAGTTGGACCATTTTTCTATGAACTGTCCACACAAGAAGTTGAGTAAGAAGTCCTCAGGAGGAGCGATGGGTGAGGCTTTGGCCTCTCAATTCGAATTGGACTTTTCCCTCATTACATCCATGGTGTCATCAATGATGGGAAGTGTATGGTACTTAGATAGTGGAGCTTCATTCCACATGATTGACGAAAAGGAGTTATTTACTGACCTGGAGGAGAAAGATCTCCATATGCATATTGAGCTAGGTGACGAGAGGAAGTATAGTAGATGAGTGTGATTATTTGAGTAAAAAAGTAGAAAAGGTGCAGAGCCGAGACATTGGCGAGTTGTAGCATAGGTGATTGGGCCACTTGCATCATGGGACTTTGAAGATACTGTAGCATATCTCTACCAATATTCCCAAAGGTACACTTGAGCAAGTTGATAAATGCAAGGAGTGTACTTTGGGAAAATACATCGAGTCTTCCTTTCACAACAGTGATATTCAAGCATAATCTATTCTAGAGTGAGTCCATTCAGATGTGTGTGGACCATTCTCAATAGTATCCACAACCAATCATAGGTAGTGTGTTATATTTGTTGATGACTATTCTCGTAGATGATAGATATTTTTCATGCATAAAAGGGATAAAACTTTCAAAAGGTTTTTTGAGTTTAAAGAATTGGTTGAGAAAGAGTTTGGAAAGAAGGTTAAATCTCCATGGAGTGATAATGGTGGTGAGTATGTCTCAAACAAGTTTAATAATGTCTGTGCAGTAGAAGTGATTAAACAGGAGTTAACAACGCCCCATAACCCTCGGCATAATGGGGTGTATGAGAGGAAGAATAGAAGCATAGTAGGGAACAAGCTCGATGTTGCATGAGGAGGGCCTACAACTATACTTGTAGGCTAAGGCATGCAACACAACAGTTTATGTTCAAAACCATAGCCCACATCGGATACTTGAGATGAAGACACCAGAGGAGGCTTATTCTAGTAAGAGGCAAGATGTTGGTCACTTTAGGATTTTTGGGTGATCGGTATATTTCAATGTGATGAAAGGTGCACAGAAGAAGCTTGAGCAGATAACAAAGTGAGGGATATTTGTGGGGTACAATGATACATCTCACAACTATCAAGTGTACTTTCTGACCATTAGGATGACAGTGGTTCGCATGGATGTTAGATTCAATGAGGAGAAGGCCATACGAGTTTCCCTTGAGAGGGAGCTTGAGCTACATGAAAATGAGGATATTTGATCTCCTAATGTTGAGGGGCCTCAGATTGATTTGGAGCATCCACATGTAGATGATATGGGAGTGGAGACATCCACTCAGTTAGAGTCTTATAGAGGGGGAAGAAAGCACACCAGAGAGGCTGACAGATTGTTGGATGATGCATGGGAGAATGTGGGAGCCCCCACCTCTTAGTGCGCGAAGAGGTGGTCACTTAAGAGGTACACTGGATACATGGCTCTTATGGGTGAATTTGTTGTGATAGAGCCATCTTCCTTTAAGGAAGCAATGTAAGAACCAGTTTGGGTTGATTCCATGGTGGAGGAGTATGACTCCATTGTTGGTAACAGTGTTTGGGATATCGTCCCGAGACCAAAGGAAAAGTCATTGGTGAACTCCCGTTGCCTTTAGAATGTAAATAAAGATACATATGGTAGTGTGGATAGCCATAAGGCTAGATTTATGGCCCATGGCTTTTCACATGTAGAGGGTATTGACTATGATGAGACCTTTGCTCCTGTTGGAAGGTACTCGTCGGTTAGATCTATGTTGGCACTATCATCAGAGATGGGTTGGAATTTACATTAGATGTATGTAAAGAAACCCTTCCTCAATGGCATGATTGAGGAAGAGGTGTACATAAAGAATCCTAAAGGTTTTGATATCTTTGACCGTGAGTCACATGTGTGTTGGCTCAAGAGAGCATTGTATGGGCTGAAGCAAGCACCCTGTACTTGGTACACTAGGATGGATAGCTACTTCACCGAGTTGGGCTTCACAAAGAGTGAAGCAGATGCAAACCTGTACCATATCGTGTTGAAGGTAAATTGTTAATCATTATACTTTATTTTGATAATCTCATACTGACAGTCGATGATCATTTGATCAGGTCTTACAAGGAGGACCTTGCAAGTGAGTTTCAAATGAATGACATGGGGCTCATGCATTAATTTCTTGGCATGGAGGTATCGTAGGAATATGGTGAGTTTTTTGTGTTTGGGTAAGTATTCCGACAAGATACTCAGGAGATTCTACATGGATAGAAGCAAACCCATACAGACTCCTCTAGCAGGTAACTAGAGGAAGGAGAATGCTACTTCAGGGGAAGTAGTGGAAGCTATTGTTTGTAGGCAGCTTGTTGGTTCACTCATGTACTTGGTGAACACATGATCGGATATGTGCTATGGACTCAACCAACTTAGTCAAGTGATGGTTAGGCATACCAAGCTATATTTGAAGGTGGCAAAGAAAGTGTTGATATATCTCAAGGGCACTTCTCAGTATGGATTATGGTAAAAATGGAAAGAGGGAGCAAAGCTTCAAGGCTTCACTGATGTAGATTGGGCAGGCAGTCCATCTGATTGGAAGAGCACATTAGGAGGGATCTTTAGTATTGGGTCAATGAAAATTTCTTGGTACAGTAAGAAACAATGATCAATTGCACATAGTTTGGCAAAGGTAGAGTGCATGGCTACGAGTTAGGTAGCATGTGAGGCCATCTGAATGAGGAAGATCCTAGTTGGTTTGTTTGGTCATCAAATGGATCCAACTGTGATTTACTACGATAATTAGAGTTGTATCAAACTATCTGAAAATCTCATTTTCATCATTCGTCCAAGCATATTGATATTCAATATTATCATCTCAGAGATTGTGTATTGAGGTGGATTATGTTGTTAGAGTACATTCCCATGGAGGAGAAAAATGCTCACATTTTGACAAAGGCATTGTCAAGATGTAAATTCGAGTTTCACAGAGAAAGGGTCAGTGTAGCTGATAATCCATTTATTGTTGAGCGGGAGTGTTGAGAAATCACAACAAGAAATTCTAGTTTAATTTGTCCTTAAATTAAACTGAGAATTAAAATTGAATTCTATTCTCATAGCAACTTGTAAATAGTTAATTAAGTTTAATTAAATTAATTAGCTTATGAATTTTGAGTTGGAAGTCTTTATGAATTCATGTATATGTTCTCCATTAGTTTTAGGGGTCTAGTATAAGTTTAAATTATGTTGGAAAATGAGATCACTCAGTTTACTGAATTAAGTTCAGCTAAATTAGTTCCAAACTGTTTAAGGAACTAATAGAGATTCAATAGTCAATTAGTGCACTAGTACATCCACAAGTGTCACTCTAGTTAACTGAATATTCCCTCATCAAAAACTCATGCATGTCGATTCTGAGAAAGACCTAGTTGAGAATAGAATACAAGGACAATTCATTATGAATTGTATTATTTACTGGAGTGTAAATATCATACATTCATTAGAGATTGATCCTGTGTTTGGATTGCACAATTTCGGAAGCATGAATTCCCTAAAATACAAGTTATTCAACCTCAAAATTACAAAAGATATTAGGGGCTTGGAGAGCTGCTGAATAGGCTAATGATTTGGCTTGAGCTAGCTTGCGAACTGAGAGAATTGAGCGTACTTGTGCGAAATTGTTCTAGTGAGAACAAGCTTTGTATCTTCACTCATATTTCTGATATATGCAATGCATATAGCTAGGATTTGAGAAGTGGATTTCCCCATATACATCCTGTTATGTGCCATTGATTTATCTTCTTCTTGTTCATATTTTTTTCATCAATCTATTGGCTTCCGCTATTTCAAAGAAGAGGTACATTCTTGTCATGTGATTTAGTACATTGCATGAGCTTGTGAATCTACAGGATTTTCTACACTCAGTAAGGGGAAATGTTTTTCAAATCATGTTTCTACTGGAAAAGTCAAACAAATTGAATTTAGAGTGAAAAATAACTACAAATTAGAGGTATATTTCACCACGCATAAAATTATACCTCTAGGAGTGAGGTGGGGCAATGTTGAGCCTTAGTCCGAGAGTTATAAAAATTTAGGCAGGGTGTAGAGGAGAGGAGTAGAAGTTGCAGTATACTCTTCTCACTAATAATTACCCTTGATACATAGTCCAAAAGTATTTAGTAGTATAAAGATCAGTGTTATTTGATGAAGATATATCTGGGGTGACAATTCTTGGATAGTAGAAGTTAAAAACTCAATAGACAGTTGCAACTTGCAGACATAGCTTATTTAGTATTTTGGATGCTTCCCAATTGCAATTTCTCCAGTAGCAATAGAAATAGTGAGAGGTACTGTTATTTGTGCTACAATACATTCTATAGGAGCTAGGTTGGGGTTGTGCATAACCCTTTTATTGCTAAGAGGGAGTGCTGAAATTGTAGCAAGAAAAGGCTTCATTTGACTTGTGCCTTAGTTAAACAAAGTAAATTCAATTTTCCACATTAGAAGGATGATTTGGATTGAATTTAGCTAAATTGACATGGCCCTTTCTAATAGTTACGTCAGTAAATTCGAGTTATAGGCTAGACTTAGAGGTGTCCATGTAGTGATTGCTAAAATTTAGCAATCTACTTCAGTTACCTTCAATTGAACTCGGTTAACTAAGCTCTAGTTACTAGTTGAGTCAGTTGAAGGTTAGTTGAGTAGTTATGTTTGTTGTTAACTCATTGATATCTTAGTTAGCTATTCAATTTGCTAAAAATACACCCAATCATGCATGGAATTTGAATTTCCTACTTGAGCGGATCGAAAAGACACATTTGTATTTATAATTGTATATTATTTAGTGTACAGTGTATCTGCACTAAGAAGATGATCAATTCCTCCATGATTATGCAAAGGAAATAGGAGGTTGGCTGAGGCTTGAATTGGCAGAGTATTGGGAAGAGAAGGTCAAGAAGCAGGAGAATAATTTTACAGTGTAGAGTGTGCTTCAGACTTGAAGAAAGACATTGAAGTTGTTTCTCTTTCACATCTAAATTAATGCAAAGCAACAAAGGGGTTTTCCCAGTTGGGTTCCCTTGTAAAATCATTGTGTTCCTTGTGTTTTGATGGTTGCATGTTATTTCATGTGTTTTTATCATGTGTTTTCCTTTTTGCAGAATAGCAGAATAATTTTTTCTCTCTTGATTTCAGCTTGATTTCATTAGCAGTAGCAAATTTCTTGCAATTTCTATAGATTAAATGTTGTGAGAACTGACCTTGATGAATTTTAGGATGTGTTAGTGCTAACCTATGATAGATACAACATATAAATGAACATAAGACTACAACAAGTATGGTAAGTAGTTACATAAATACTCGATTTGGATACCCATAAAGGTAAATAGTGTATTAATAACTATAAATTAGTTTTCTCTAGTTGAATTATCTAGTTTTCATATCTCATTTGAATAGAAAATATGTTATTAGAGGATAACATTACAAGTTTTTATATGTTCTGAAAATTCTTATGTGTGTTTGTGTGTGATGAAATAATTTTTAGAAGAAGAAGCAAGTTAGCTATCATAGAAAGAGTGAGTACAATAATCACTCTTCATAATCGGTAGCAGTCCTAGGATCTACCATAAATTTTCCATGGGTGAATATGGTAGGTCTTGTTACAAGTCCCTCAGAGGTAGCAAGATTATATAATAAAAGCTATAAGAAATATGGAAGTATCATACAGGTGTGAAATATCTCTCCGGCTGAATAAATGTTGTAGGATACTTAAGTGAATAAATAACAACTTAGGTAATAGAACATGATCATAAAAGAGTACAAATCTCAAAGAGATGCAATACCACATACTACCCATATTTATTATGTCCTATAAAATAAAGAAAAAAACCATATAATGGGTTGATACAATGAGAAGGAATGAAGTAGGAAAGAAAATTTGTCGTGCAACCCTACATAAAAGTTCAAGTACTTCAAGAAATTGTGCATAGGCATGTGATAAAATAACAAGAATATTTTTAAATAAGATATATGCCTAATAATAATACCAATAGGAAGAACCTTTGAGAGTAACACCAACGTAAACATACAACAAAGTGCCCATATGGTAGAAATTATTTCACAGATGCATTGAGTTAAATGTCTCAGTACAAGCCTATTATTAAGTTAACAAGTACTATGATTTTCTATTGAAAAAGATAAATTAATCCATAATGAATGAAACTTAAAGAATAGCCATAACAGGGTCATATGAGGGTTTATCTAACATGATGTATTCTTTAATAGCACAACATTCAAGCACTAGAATAAGGAAAATGATCCTGGTGGATATTGGTTGCCACCCGCTAATTCCACTTGGATCCCCTCTAGTCCTTCTTTCAGTTTTTTCAGTTTCCTTAATTATAGCACAATTTACTATTTTTAGCAGTTTTTCGGGTCCTAAACTTCTAGAGCTGTTTTGAGGCCCTAAACGACGTTTTTTGGGAAATCTACCGCCAGCGATTTTTTTGCTAAAAGTCATCCTTTCCGTCGTAGTCCTCGAAGAGATCTTTCTAACGGGATATCATACATGTCAAACAGAGATAATACGACCAATTCGTGACCCCGGGAAGTTGATGTACCAACTTACCCAAAAACGGGGCCCACAATTTGGTGTTTCATCTTCTAGGGTTAGGTTATGGAATGTGAAGAGTTTTCCATTGTTTCTCAACAATAAATAGGCCTTCGAGCCTCATTGTAACACACTTCAGAGGCATGTAGCCACACATCTCTTCTCAAAGATAAGCTGCCATCACCCTAGGTGGTTTATTTCCATTTCTGGTCATAAGCATATTTTAGTATCTTGCATTAATGAAATGAAGTATTATTTCCGCTGCATATTTGTGTATATGGTTATCTCTATAATTTTTTGCGTTCCTATTTAAATCTGGATCAGTGGTATGAGAGCGGTTTGCTTTTTCTCTGTTTTTCTTTGCATGTCCCAAATGAGGTCGGGATATAAGGAGTTAGGGCTTGAGGTGGTCGAACCTTTGCAAGACCAGCCTCGCAAATCCCAACGGGCTCCCATGGCAGATGAGAAGAAAGACAAGGGAGCAGGAGATCCTATCAAAATCTTGCTCGAAGAAGCCCTCGAGCGACAATGGAACGCGATGACGGACAACTTTGCCCAAATCCTTCAGCGGCTACCCAAAAGTGATGCATCGGCTTCCAGCAGCTACTCTGGAAATGTCACGCCCTTTAAGGTACAAGTTAATTTTGAAATCCCCATATTTGAGGGTCAGAGAGATGTAGATGCTGTAGATAAATGGTTAAATTTGATAGAGGGTTATTTTTATGTTCATGAATTTTTGAGTCGGGAAAAGATTGTTTTCGCTCTTCTCAAAGCAGCCCCCCACGTCAAGGACTGGTGGGAAACCTACTGCGAGTAGAAGGATGAAACTACAGGCTCGCTATTTTCAGTCTCACCCACCTAGAATTCATTCTAGGATGCGATTAAGGAGCAATACTACCCTGTTGGAAGCTATGAGGACGAATACATAAAGTGGCCCACGCTGGGGCAAGGAAGCGATCAATATGCGCCAGAGTTCACCAATATTTTCCATACCGTGGCTGCCTGCACAAGTACATCCAAGAAGAAATGGAATTCCTGAACATCTCATCGCTCGACATAGCATACCAATATACCGTCAAGATCGAGCAAAAGTTTAAACAAAAGAAGCGAGACTTTGGGTCTGCGAATCCAAAGCAAGGGAAAGGTGCCCCTAAACCACAGAAAAAAGGAAAAAGCCAAGGCGGGGCAGCCCAGGACAACCCTCCAAAGCTACAAGCAAAGAACAGTGCCACAAAGCCAAAAAACGAGACAGGAAAATGGTGTGAGTTCCATAAGAGCTCCACTCACAACACAAGTGAGTGTTGCGCCAATCAGTCACTGGTGGTTGAGCTAAAGGTTCCAAAATTAGATGCATGTTCCGACTCTGAGTCAGAACCCAACAAGGGGAATGAAAAAGGGAAGCAGATCATTGATGTGGATCCGAATGCCATTATTGCCACTGCCAAGATCCAAAAAAATGAACCCGAAGATCCAGAGGAGGAGGAGCGTCTCTTCCACTCCCAGATGTGGGTATGGGGCTCCCCACTACAGTTCATTGTCGATAGCAGGAGCCAAAAGAACCTCATTTCCGCAGAGGTCGTGAAGTGGTTGGGCTTACCGACCACAACACATCCACAGTCGTACACCATCGGGTGGCTGCACCGAGGACGAGATCTTCGCGTGAGCCAACAATGTCACCTTCCATACAATATCAAGCCCTTCACAGATGAGGTATTATGTGACATTTCTCCTCTTGAAGTTTGTGATTTAATATTAGGACAACCATACTTGTGGAAGCGACATGCGGTGTATGAATCAAGGCCCCATGCTGTTATTATTACATTGGGAAATCAGTTGTACAGGATACCAGAGGTAGCACTGCCTGCTCCCATCTCTTTGATTTCTGCAAAACAATGCAGTAAGCTCATTTCAAAAATTGGAAAATTTGTTTTCCTGATTATACAACCTCAAGAAAAGAAGAAGACGGTGGCCACAACCTCCAGACAGGGCCCCTCTGCACGACAACTACAGATGGACACGGTCGGGGAGGAGTACGAGGACATCTTCACCTCCCCCGTAGGGGTTCCTCTGCACTGTCAGGTCAAGCACTCCATCGATCTGACCCCAGGTGCGCCACTACCCAATGGACCAATTTATCGGCGCTGCGTTCTGGAGAACGATGAAATCAAGAGGTAGATTCAGAACCTACTACAAAAAGGCCACATCCGTCCGATTTCATTGCCTTGCAGGAGCCCAATTGTGTTGGTACAAAATAAGGATGGGACTTGGAGACTCTGTATTGACTATCGGGCGTTGAACAAGATCATTTTCTGTAATAGGTACCCGATCCCGCGGATTGATGACCTCCTAGACCAACTAGAGGGGGAAAAATATTTTAGCAAGATTGATTTGAAGTCAAGATATCACGAGGTAGCAATCGAACCCTCTGATGTGTGGAAGACTGCCTTCAAAGCCAAGGAGGGCCTTTTCGAATGGTTGGTTATGCCTTTCGGATTGATGAATGCTCCTGCAACCTTCATGAGGCTAATGGATGACATCTTGCAGCCATTCACCAACTCATTTGTAGTGGTACACTTGGATGACAATCTGATCTTCAGCCAAAGTTGGGAAGAGCACCTCCACCACATCCGACAGGTTCTCCAAACACTGCGGCAACACAAGCTATGTGCCAATTTGGAGAAATTCACTTTTGGCATGACCCAGGTTCAGTATCTGGGATACATTATTGATGAACAGGGGGTGCATGTGGATCCAACCAAGATCAAAGTCATTCGGGATTTGCCATCTCCAACCACTCTGAGAGAGCTCCGCAACTTTCTAGGTCTTGCCAACTTCTACCACAAGTTCGTGTTGGGGTTTTCTCATATCACTTGGCCTTTGAGACAAGTCACCAAGGGAGGAGTGAAGGAAAAATTGTTTTGGTCTGAATCTCAACAGAAGGCATTCATAGAGTTGAAATATTTCCTCTGCACGACATGGGTGCTCACATTACCAGATTTACAACAACCATTTGAGGTCAAGACAGATGCCTCTGACTATGCTATTGGGGTAGTCCTTACTCAACACGGGCATCCAGTGGCATATCATAGTGAAACACTTTCAGACACAGTCTGGAAGTATCCCACTTATGATAAAAAGATGTATTCCATTGTGCAGGCCTGTTGACAATGGAAGCATTACATTTTGGGGAAGGAAATGGTCATCCACACAGACAACAGACCCCTGCAATTCATACAGACAGAAGGGAAATTGCAGAATGGTCTCCATCAGAAGTGGTCCACATACCTACAACATTTCCATTTGAATATCAAGTATAAGAAGGGCAGCACTAATAATGTTGCAGATTACCTCAGTTGACCACCGATCATGGCGTTAACCACCATGCTCAACTCTTTTGGGCACGAGACTTCTGATTGGCCACTGCTCTACAAAAGCAACCCGGAATTCGGTCACACATACCAGAACCTCTTGGAGGGTCAGCATGTTCCAGATTTTCACCTCCAGGACGACCTATTATGCCACCTGGGTCACCTTTGTGTTCCTTCAAGCGAGCGTGCCCATATGATTTGGGAAGCACACTATAGTCAGGCTGTTGGGCCTTTTGGGGTCAGAAAAATGGTGGTAGTACTGTAGAAGTATTTCTATTGGCCGAATCTTCAACAGGATGTCGGGAAGTACATCAGGTCATGCACTGCCTCTGTCATTGCCAAACCGACCATCAAGAAGCAAGGCCTCTATACCCCACTGCCTACCCCTATTCAGCCTTGGGAATCCATCTCCATGGATTACATGTCAGGCCTTCCTTCCACTAAGCATAGAAATGACTGTGTTTTTGTGGTCATTGACAGGTTCTCAAAGATGGCCATTATGGCGGCCTGCAAGAAGAATATCACAACAGAAGCCACTGCTAAACTCTTCTTTGAACGAGTATGGGTACTCTTTGGGATCCCACAGTCTATCATATCAGATCGGGATAGTAGGTTCCTCGGTACATTTTGGTCCAGTCTCTGGTCGATGCTGGACACCAAACTCACTAAGGCCACAACCTTCCATCCTCAAACTGATGGCCAGACAGAGGTTGCCAACAGGATGGTCATACACATTCTGTGCATGTACAACTCAAAGCATCCACGCACATCGGATGAGAGCCTCCCCTATGTTCAGCATAACTAAAACTGGGCTCTCCACAGCTCGACTAGCCACAACCCTTTTCAAGTGGGCTTGGGATTCTAGCCACTATGTCCCATCGATGTGGCCATGCCATTTACAGCTACTCATGTAGATTCTACTCATGTCCAGTCCAAACCAGATAAGGCAAACAGCTTCATTGAGCACATCCAACATATTCGCCAGCAGGTCCATGACATTCTGGAGAAATCAAGTGCTAAGTGCAAGCAACGACATGATCAACATCGGGGGCAACACAAGTTTCAGGTGGGTGAAGAAGTCTGGTTGCATTTGCAAAAGGAACGCCTTACCGGAGCCTATCAGAAACTCATACCACTCCGATATGGCCCTTACACCATTAACAGGGCTGTGCGAGATAATGCATTTGAGTTCAACATTCCCCCATTCCTTGGCCTACACCCGGTGTTCAATGTCGACCGCCTTCGGCCATACTTTCCACCATTACTAGACACGTCAGTCATTGTAGAACAACTCACACCCACAGAGTTAAATCCAGCTTGCATAACAAGCTGAAACTGATCAGATCATGGACACACATATCAAGCACACTCGCCAGTAGGATATTCAACTGTATCGAGTTCTCAAAGTAGGACAACTCCTTCACCAAGGCAAGTGGCTCACCATGGACCAAGTGTAGTAGAAGTTTCCTCATCTCGTGGAGGAACTCAACGCAATGGGGACCATTGCTTCCTAAGGGGGGAGGAATGATCCAGGTGGATATTGGTGGCCACTTGCTAATTCCACTTGGATCCCCTCAAGTGCTTCTTTCAGGTTTTTCAATTTCCTTAATTATAGCACAGTTTACTATTTTTAGCTGTTTTTCGCGTCCTAATCTTCCGGAGCCGTTTTGAGGCCCTAAACGATGTTTTTTGGGAAATCTACTGCCAACTACTTTTCCGTCTAAAATCGCCTTTTCCGTCGTATTCCTTATAGAGATCTTTCCAACAGGCTATCATGCACGTCAAACGGAGAAAATATGACCAATTCGCGACCCCGGGAAGTTGATGTACCAACTTACCCATAAACGGGGCCCACAATTTGGCGTTTCATCTTCTAGGGTTAGGTTTTGGAATGTGAAGGGTTTTCCATTGTTTCTCAACAATAAATAAGCCTTCGAGACTCATTGTAACACAGTTCAGAGGCATGTAGCCACACATCTCTTCTCAGAGATAAGCTACCATCGCCCTAGCTGGTTTATTTCCATTTCTAGTTGTAAGCATATTTCGGTATTTTCCATTAAGGAAATGAAGTATTATTTCCACTGCATCTTTGTGTATATGGTTATCTCTGTAATTTGTTGCATTCATGTTTAAGACTGGATCAAAAAATTAAGAAACTGGTCAAGAAGCGAGTTGAGAAGGTGGATTGAATAAAATTGTAAAAGGAACTACAAGTGTATAAACCCTATGGCCATATGAAAAACTTGGAGAAGGGTTACGAAATTACGACCAAGAACCCTAGACACAAAATAAATAAATTCGTAATAAAATCTAAGTGGCTAGTTGAAGAAAGCCATTATAGAATAAAACAATTTGTCTAAGGGAGCCTTATCTAGAAAAGGTTCCTCCATAGGGGAGAGTCAAACTACTAAAAAAAAATGCTAACGAGATAAGTAAAAAGGTTGAATAAATGAGTCATAAAAATATTAAAAGCATTGGTAGAAGGAATCAAAAATACTTGAGACGAGATAGGAGTCCAAAGGTCATTGTTCTACTGTATAATATCAGGAAGAAACACTAGAATCAAATGAAAATAAAGAAGTATTGATATTTGAAGGAATCCCTACCTCAATTTTAAAATTTGGACTACCCAGAAAGGGTTGGTGTTATAGACATTTTTGTGCCTTACAACATAGAGCATGAAATGTCAATAATCTAAGGGATCCAAAGTCCCTAAACAAGTTGTTCTTACCCTTAGAGGAACAAGGTCACCAAACCACAGCACTACAAACCAGTTCTCCACTGAAAAACACTCAAAAACAGGTCAATTTTGGATCAAAGCAGCTGCTCCACTAGGCATCTGCGCTGCATAGCAGGTACAACAAAGGCTACCTGCGTTGGGCGTACTTGGACATGTGGAGGAATCTTTTTCTCAAAGTGCCAATGCCCAGGAAGCTTCTAAAAAGACACTTGATCATAAGATTCGCCTAATGATGAGTTAAGAGCTTCTAAAACTCCAAGTGGAAGGCAGAAACTCTGAGTGAAGGACTGAAGAACAACTGGAGTTGAAGAGGACAACAAGTCACACATCAAGCTGGCTTATCTTCACTCCAAAACTCTATATAAGGATCTCATCCCATGGGATCTGGAGGGCAGAATTCAGTCCAAAGAATCGCTGTTGGTTTGCAGTTGAGAGTATTGGGTGATTGCTTGAGGGAGGTGAAGAAGAGATTTCTCTCCGTCGGGAAGGTGATGCTGGATTGGACCTCACATGGTTGTATCACCGCCTGAACCTTACTTCCGTATATTAATAAAGCATTTGAGGTTCTTCTGTTCGCATGTGTTTCAATGATGAATTGTCTTACTTGCGTCTTTGATTTATGCTAATCCTTGAATCATTTATGCATGCATGCTTCTTGTAGTTTCCTTTTCTTTGTCTTATTTGCAGGATCTCGTGTAGCTGGGCCCGTGAAAAGACTTGGAGCTGGGAGCAAGCGGCAAACAAAGGAGATAGGATCGACCATTTGCGCAAGACATCGGTAAGTGGATCTATCCCTTTTATCTGTTGCATGTCATAAAGAAGAAACTTTAGATAGCTTTGCTTTCAGCTGTTGCTAAGGAACTGTCACCCTTAGAGTGGGTTAGGGTCATTCCGAGCTGGATACTTTCCCCCGCAACAGACTGGCGACTCCGCTGGGGATCGTGTCTTGTGGGTAGCTTGTGTTTCTTGCTATTCATTTCTTAAACAAAAGAGTAACGAATCGAACTGCATGCGAGTCCTTCGAATGCAAAGTAGAGGGCAGCTACTCTAGCCCAGTGCTGGGCATGTTTATGATTTGAAGAGCTGATCCACAAGGACTCTTTTTAGCTCTTTGTGATAGTGTTCATCTTCCTTTAATCATCCTCTAGAGTATACTTGACTGACAGCCTCTGATTTGGCCAAAAACCGCTCATTTTTTAGCAAACTGTGAGCCGGAATCTGAGAGAGACGAGAGTTGTCTCATCAGTGCAGCTGCAACAAAGGCTACCTGCACTGACATCGCAGGTCCCGAAGGGGCTACCTGCGCTGCATCGCAGATTGACAGTGCAGCACCTGCGCTGATCCAGTTTTGCCTTGTGCAACTTGGATTCTCCACTGTCTGTTGCCCAGTTTTCAGTATTGTTTTTGCAGCCTGTTGTCAACCTGTATACCCAGCTAAAACCACTTCTCTTTGCCTTCATTCCCCCCTCAGTTGTATGAAGAAACTGTGATTGTTCTTATTGTATTTCTTGCTGTCATTCACTGTTTCCCATAGCGAATTCGAACTAGTCTTGCTATGACCTCTTGGACCTAGACCTGTGAGAAAGTGTCGTTGTGATTCTAAGAGCTAGTTTATTGTTGTTCATAGCTGCTTGAGCATTTGCTTTCGTTATATGGATCGAATTTCAGTATTTCTTGTGTTGAAACGAGTGAATCTTAAGTTGTTCTTTTGATTATTGGACAAAACTTGTTTGCTTACGCTTGAAATCGAATTCGAAATTATACAACAACTTTCTTTTTGTATACATCAACATTAAGGAAGAAGAAAAGAAATACTTGCATTGTGCATGTGCATTTTGACAGTTTGCATGTCGATTTAGGAAAAGTGAATCAGTGTGTGCTCTATGATCTGTTTGAAAAGATGATGTCTTTCTTTTCCTTCAGTAGTTAAGGTTTTCATAAGTTGAAAGAATTGAAAAAGCTTGCTTATCATTCTTAGACTGCATTTAGGAGTTGTCTCATACATCACGTGGTGATCCATAAAGGAAAACTGCTAAGCAAGATCAACCTAAAAAGAACTGAATTTATCTAACAACGCTTTGAAACATAACGAAACACAGTAGAGGTCTAGGTAGAGACGTGAACCAGCGTCGTTAAACATAGTGACTGTCGATCTCTACGAAGGTGGGTGATTCCTCCTGAGGGACGATAGCACTAATATGCACTTGTGCCCCCGCGTACCGTCGCGTATATTGGGGGACCCCTATAGGAACAAAACCTTTATCCATAGGAAGCCGTGTCGGCCGCCCTACTGATCGCGATGTAGTGAACACAGCATTCACGAAGATCGACCTCGTACCGTAAAACGTATTCTGTGGTTTCGCGAAAGGTTTGGCACACCCTTGCCTAGAACTCCAGAGTAGTTTCTTTTGGCCTTTTTCAAACTCTATAACTGAAAAAGTCCATCCGAGCATTTTTCACTTCGGGCTCGTTAATACATCGAAGGATACTATAGTCATCTTTAGCTTTTTCTCGACTCTTAAAAAGTGAAAAAGCAAGTTGTGTCTAAAGCGTCGTCATATAAAATTCATCTTAAACGGAACATAATTACCCTTGATTCCTACATTGATCTTAAAGTTGAGAACATGGAGTACACCAACAAAGGGGTTCCACGTGATGGGACCCCTAACCCTTTCTCCTCTTGGGGAGAAGTTGGTGCGCCCCACATGGCCACATTGTCACTTCCAGGGCTGACAATTGGCCTGCCAGTTTGGCTATTCTCAACCGCTGTAGTTTAGACCACCACGGTTCCTGAACGGTCGAGTCAACAGTTAGACCCGTCTAGAGCTACCCTCCAGCCTTCCACTTCTTATACGCCTTCCTCCGATCCTTCTTCTTTGAAAGGTCAAGCCGCCGAAAGCGCGGCGCCCATAGAAAAGAAAAAGGAAAAGAAGAAGAAAGAAAAGAAGCAGAAGGAGCCAAAGGCGCCTGGGGGCAAGCAGAAGGTATCTAACGAAAGCCCACACATAGCACGGACCGGGCCCAAATCGCCATGTGTCATATGTAGAGGGAACCACTTCCACAGTGATTGTCCCAGTATTCCCCGGATACTAAGGGACTGGTCCCCTCGTTTGCACGATTCGGAAGCGTCAACCTCTGACAACCAGGTTGAATGCTTAACGTCGACCAATGAAAGTGAAGGTCGCAGATGACGAAAGGGGATGAGATTCCCCTACGAACTGTGTGAAGGCGATCACACCCTTCGCCGTTGTCCCTTTTTAGACGAGGCAAAGAGAGTTTTGGAAGATCAACCGGTGGCACCGGTGCTACTTCCTCCTGGATATCAAAAACTCGTGCCAAGTCCTTCGTTGGTCGAAAATACAGCTGCCCCGCTCATAGGGCCAGCTGAAGTTTCAGTCACTAAAAGTGAACCTACTGAATCCGGACCAGACGAAAGTCCAAAGGTCGAAACGGCAGTTGACCCGGTTCTCCCTTCAGAAGTTTCACCTTCAAATACCACAGTCACTGAGGATTCATCTTCAGCTGACACCCCCACCGGAGAGAGTAAGGATGACACCATCCATATTCTTTTCGTCAACACCGATTCTGATGAACATCAGGGCAATGTGCCCACTCCTTTATCGCAAGAAGGAGCGTCATCAGGATCATATCCGGCCGTATATTCGGTCCCACCACCAAGCAACCTAGTTGCGTCCTTTGATTGGAACCAACTAGGCAGACCCCGGTTACCAGCCAGTATACCATTTAGAATTATAGTCCAAATATACAAAATGGTGATGGCTGGAACTATCATTGATGAAGGGGCATCTGTGAGTATTATGTCCTCTATTGCTTGGAAAGCACTGGGTTGCCCGGCGCTTTTGCCCGAGACAAGAAAGCTCTCGGGTTTTGACAGAGGAACCAGTCGACCATTAGGGATTCTACCTAATGTGCCTATTGCACTGAAAGGGAAGGCTGTCAAGATGAATTTGATGGTCGTCCAAGGACCCTTGGATTATAACCTACTCCTTGGACGAGACTACATATATTGCATGGAAGCAATAGTCTCCTCACTCTTTCGAATAATGTGTTTTCCATACGAAGGAAGAATGGTCAAGCTCGTAGACCAACTTTCATTTCCGGGATCACGCATCGCAAGTAGTCACATACCTATCCTGAATGGTCTATTTGATCAAGAAAGGTCTCTACCTCCGATACTTCTTCCTGATGAGGGCGAGTGATTCGGGAAAGGAAGGCCGGAACCCAGGGGGCATGCATCCTGGTCTGCTCTGGAGGAAGAAGAAACCTTAGGTGTAAAGTAGAATTTCCACGGGATAATATGACTAGTTCGTACCCCATCCCCCCCTTCATCTTTGAGAATCTTCCTCTGATCCATCTTCATGAAGGAGAAGGACAAGAAGACAAAGAGAGAGATAGGTTCTCAGAAGGGGTAATTGGGAGTGGGGTTGTTCTGGAAAAAGATTCTTTTGTTAAAGTTAAGTGTGTGGTGAAGCGTCGTCATTCACCTTTGTCTAAATAGGTAGGCTCTACCAAAGGAGGGGATCCGTTTGCGGCAGCAAGTAGTAACCATCTTCGGATAAAAGGCAAGCCTCACCCATTAAAACAAATGTTTCAGAGGATAAGTAGGGGCAGCCTCCAAAGAAAGAGATTCTATTGCTGCAACAAATTGTAACCATCTTTGGATAACCTAATGATAGACATCGCCGAAGAAAGAGTTTCATTTGTGGCAGCAAATAAAACCAATCTTTGGGTAACCTGAAAGAGGTAAGCCTCCCTCAAACCTACCAATGTTTTGTCTATTGAGAAGTGTTCTTCTCTTGTCGCAAGTAGCTGTTCTCTTGTCGCAAGTAGCTGTTCTCTTGCGATCTCTCGAAGGTCAGTTAAAAATTGGGCTGACGAGAAGACAAGTACCGCGTAAGACCCGTTAAAAATAACGAGAAGACAAGTATCGTTAACATTAGGACTGACGAGACAACAAGTAGCTGTGAACACCCAAATAAAACCAAAAGTAGGGGAAAGGAGGGGCAACCTTGAAATTATACTTTATACCTGGGGGCATGCAAACCTCTTGGAAGGCAAGCACGGGCGACTATTTTGTTTTTTAGTTTTTTAGGTCCTCCCTTTAAACCTGTAGGTCTAACCCGTTAAACTCGTAGGATTAGCCGATACCCAGCTTGCATAAAGAGAGGATATGGAGCATAGCTTCGTCAGATAAAGCTCCATAAAAAATAGCTATCTCACACGAGACCTTCCTACTTTGTGACTGGTAAAAACGAGTAGTTTTGGAAAAGTTCATGCTCGTTAAAAAATAAATGCAAGATCCGAGCAGTTTTAATGCGGAAATTCATGCTCGTTAAAAAATAAACATAAGCTTCTGAGCAGGCTTCCCCCAGTGTTCAAGCTCATTCAGAAAAATTGAACCGGTAAATAACCATTTGAGACCGTAAATTCATCAGCCATAAAAGCCTTGGTCGTGTTTGTGCACCGTCACCTCCACTTTTCATTTGGCCGATCATTCGCATCCACTTGATTGTTTACCTATTTTGAGGAAAAGCTGCGAAGATTCATCCCACTTAGCCATCCTTGTGATATTGCCGTGATTGGAAAATTCCAACCTGTACCTGGAATCTGCTGCTATCCCTGTTTATCACTCGTTCCTCAAAAGATGAGTCTTCTTTGAGCTCTTTTCACTGACTCGTAAAATATGAAAAGTTTGCCGAGTTTTGGCCTTCCAGCTCGTTAAAAGGACCGAAAGAGCTATCCCTCCTCTAGATTTTAATCTTTTTGGACCTGAGGGATTATTGCACAAAAAGATCGAGCGCTTGTCTAGTTCGGCTCGATAAAGATATCGAACATTCATCCCTTCTGTATTGTTTTATAATTTTCCGGACTTAAGGGATTAGATGACGAAAAAGGACCCCTAGAGTGTACTTTATGTACACTTTTCAGACTCTCTAAAAATCAAAAGGACCGAGTTGTCTTTGTCGCTGGTCTCGTTAAAAATATTAGATAGCGACAAACTTGTCTTTAGACAAGAACGAGTTTCCCTATCGCTAGGCTCATTAAAAACATAGCGATGGGCTTGCCCGAAGGGCAGGTTATAGATCAAGCATATGTTATCCTCCTCAAGCTTGTCAAAAAATAAAGAGCTACTGGTCAGAAATGACTGGGGAAAAATTGGGAAGAACCTCAAAGCTTAATGGTAGCAAGTCGCTCTTGAACATGACACTTTTTGCCTCCGTAAATATCGGGTTGGGTTATTATCATTCACCGGTCCCTTCACCATGGTCTCGCCACACCATCCATACATGGGGTAATGCTACCGATCCATCACATCAGTGTCGTTATATGTTCAAGAGATGTCATTCAGAAAGTGTCAACCGGGTCCCATCCACTACCGTACATCATCTTTCATCCTTCCATGACCGCCACCCTGAATCATATTTCACAGATCGTTTTCACCATCATCACTAGCTCCGTTTCGTGTCACTGATGTGGGATTCATTAAGGCCCTCCTTTGACGGATCACTTCTTGTCGACATCAGCTCACTATCCAAGAAGTTTATCTAGGAACACCCCCTCAGTACTTTGAAGCTTGCATGCCTCAATGGCAAGTTTCTCACTCCCGGCGATAGGTATACATTAATGACCTTCGACCAGGAGACTTTGCGTGGTGTTCGACGTCAAATCCTATATTCACACCACGTGAATTGTGATGTAGTACCTTGAGGGTCATCATCATTATCGGTGATTCCTCTCGCGCTTGTTAACAGTTTACATTATTGACTCGTAATCAAGCGATGTCTTTCCATGTTCGACTTCAAGAAATTCTCACATGGATCGACTTGTACTAAAGTGAAGATCGGACAAGTTTAAAGACCCCGGATCTAGTTTCATCCATCCGGGCTGCGATATATATTCAGGAGATAAAAACATAGACATGTGCAGCAGATGATCATCCTACAAAAAAAGGATGATAATTAAAAGCAGAGAATTATCAGTCTATTATCAGACGATCGTCTGTTTATGTACAGCAAATGTATTTATAAAGCTGAGCATGGGAAATGCCCGCCTCAGCTAGATCATGAAAAGAAAGTATGAAAAGATAATGTATTGTATTGTATTTTGTTACAGGTCACCTCCCGACGATTTAAGGAACTTCAGATCCTCCTAATAAAGCATTTCACCCGATAAACGACCTCATACTTTAGGGGGCAACTGTTATAGACATTTTTGTGCCTTACAACATAGAGCATGAAATGTCAATAATCTAAGGGATCCAAAGTCCCTAAACAAGTTGTTCTTACCCTTAGAGGAACAAGGTCAGCAAACCACAGCACTACAAACTAGTTCTCCACTGAAAAACACTCAAAAACAGGTCAATTTTGGATCAAAGTAGCTGCTCCACTAGGCATCTGCGTTGCATAGCAGGTACAACAAAGGCTACCTGCATTGGGCGTACTTGGACATGTGGAGGAATCTTTTTCTCAAAGCGCCAGTGCCCAGGAAGCTTCTAAAAAGACACTTGATCATAAGATTCGCCTAATGATGAGTTAAGAGCTTCTAAAACTCCAAGTGGAAGGCAGAAACTCTGAGTGAAGGACTGAAGAACAACTGGAGTTGAAGAGGACAACAAGTCACACATCAAGCTGGCTTATCTTCACTCCAAAACTCTATATAAGGATCTCATCCCATGGGATCTGGAGGGCGGAATTCAGTGCAAATAATCACTGTTGGTTTGCAGTTGAGAGTATTGGGTGATTGCTTGAGGGAGGTGAAGAAGAGATTTCTCTCCGTCGGGAAGGTGATGCTGGATTGGACCTCGCATGGTTGTATCACCGCCTGAACCTTACTTCCATATATTAATAAAGCATTTGAGGTTCTTCTGTTCGCATGTGTTTCAATGATGAATTGTCTTACTTGCGTCTTTGATTTATGCTAATCCTTGAATCATTTATGCATGCATGCTTCTTGTAGTTTCCTTTTCTTTGTCTTATTTGCAGGATCTCGTGTAGCTGGGCCCGTGAAAAGACTTGGAGCTGGGAGCAAGCGGCAAACAAAGGATATAGGATCGACCATTTGCGCAAGACATCGGTAAGTGGATCTATCCCTTTTATCTGTTGCATGTCATAAAGAAGAAACTTTAGATAGCTTTGCTTTCAGTTGTTGCTAAGGAACTGTCACCCTTAGAGTGGGTTAGGGTCATTCCGAGCTGGATACTTTCCCCCACAACAGACTGGCGACTCCGCTGGGGATCGTGTCTTGTTGGTAGCTTGTGTTTCTTGCTATTCATTTCTTAAACAAAAGAGTAACGAATCGAACTGCATGCGAGTCCTTCGAATGCAAAGTAGAGGGCAGCTACTCTAGCCCAGTGCTGGGCATGTTTATGATTTGAAGAGCTGATCCACAAGGACTTTTTTTAGCTCTTTGTGATAGTGTTCATCTTCCTTTAATCATCCTCTAGAGTATACTTGACTGACAGCCTCTGATTTGGCCAAAAACCGCTCATTTTTTAGCAAACTGTGAGCCGAAATCTGAGAGAGACGAGAGTTGTCTCATCAGTGCAGCTGCAACAAAGGCTACCGGCACTGACATCGCAGGTCCCGAAGGGGCTACCTGCGCTGCATCACAGATTGACAGTGCAGCACCTGCACTGATCCAGTTTTGCCTTGTGCAACTTGGATTGTCCACTGTCTGTTGCCCAGTTTTCAGTATTGTTTTTGCAGCTTGTTGTCAACCTGTATACCCAGCTGAAACCACTTCTCTTTGCCTTCATTCCCCCCTCAGTTGTATGAAGAAACTGTGATTGTTCTTATTGTATTTCTTGCTGTCATTCACTGTTTCCCATAGCGAATGCGAACTAGTCTTGCTATGACCTCTTGGACCTAGACCTGTGAGAAAGTGTCGTTGTGATTCTAAGAGCTAGTTTATTGTTGTTCATAGCTGCTTGAGCATTTGCTTTCGTTATATGGTTCGAATTTCAGTATTTCTTGTGTTGAAACGAGTGAATCTTAAGGTGTTCTTTTGATTATTGGACAAAACTTGTTTGCTTACGCTTGAAATCGAATTCGAAATTATACAACAACTTTCTTTTTGTATACATCAACATTAAGGAAGAAGAAAAGAAATACTTTCATTGTGCATGTGCATTTTGACAGTTTGCATGTCGATTTAGGAAAAGTGCATCAGTGTGTGCTCTATGATCTGTTTGAAAAGATGATGTCTTTCTTTTCCTTCAGTAGTTAAGGTTTTCATAAGTTGAAAGAATTGAAAAAGCTTGCTTATCATTCTTAGACTGCATTTAGGAGTTGTCTCATACATCACGTGGTGATCCATAAAGGAAAACTGCTAAGCAAGATCAACCTAAAAAGAACTGAATTTATCTAACAACGCTTTGAAACATAACAAAACACAGTAGAGGTCTAGGTAGAGACGTGAACCGGCGTTGTTAAACATAGTGACTGTCGATCTCTACGAAGGTGGGTGATTCCTCCTGAGGGACGATAGCACTAATACGGACTTGTGCCCCCGCGTACCGTCGCGTATATTGGGGGACCCCTATAGGAACAAAACCTTTATCCATAGGAAGCCGTGTCGGCTGCCCTACTGATCGCGATGTAGTGAACACAACATTCACGAAGATCGACCTCGTACCGTAAAACGTATTCTGTGGTTTCGCAAAAGGTTTGGCACACCCTTGCCTAGAACTCCAGAGTAGTTTCTTTTGGCCTTTTTCAAACTCTATAACTGAAAAAGTCCATCCGAGCATTTGTCACTTCGGGCTCGTTAATACATCGAAGGATACTAGAGTCATCTTTAGCTTTTTCTCGACTCTTAAAAAGTGAAAAAGCAAGTTGTGTCTAAAGCGTCGTCATATAAAATTAATCTTAAACGGAACATAATTACCCCTGATTCCTACGTTGATCTTAAAGTTGAGAACATGGAGCACACCAACAAAGGGGTTGCGCGTGATGGGACCCCTAACCCTTTCTCCTCTTGGGGAGAAGTTGGTGCGCCCCACATGGCCACATTGTCACTTCCAGGGCTGACAATTGGCCTGCCAGTTTGGTTATTCTCAACCGCTGTAGTTTAGACCACCACGGTTCCTGAACAGTCGAGTCAACAGTTAGACCCGTCTAGAGCTACCCTCCAGCCTTCCACTTCTTATACGCCTTCCTCCGATCCTTCTTCTTCGAAAGGTCAAGCCGCCGAAAGCGCGGCGCCCATAGAAAAGAAAAAGGAAAAGAAGAAGAAAGAAAAGAAGCAGAAGGAGCCAAAGGTGCCTGGGGGCAAGCAGAAGGTATCTAACAAAAGCCCACACATAGCACGGACCGGGCCCAAATCGCCATGTGTCATATGTAGAGGGAACCAGTTCCACAGTGATTGTCCCAGTATTCCCCGGATACTAAGGGACTGGTCCCCTCGTTTGCACGATTCGGAAGCGTCAACCTCTGACAACCAGGTTGAATGCTTACCATCGACCAACGAAAGTGAAGGTCGCAGACGACGAAAGGGGATGAGATTCCCCTGCGAACTGTGTGAAGGCGATCACACCCTTCGCCGTTGTCCCTTTTTAGACGAGGCAAAGAGAGTTTTGGAAGATCAACCGGTGGCACCAGTGCTACTTCCTCCTGGATATCAAAAACTCGTGCCAAGTCCTTCGTTGGTCGAAAATACAGCTGCCCCACTCATAGGGCCAGCTGAAGTTTCAGTCACTAAAAGTGAACCTACTGAATCCGGACCGGACGAAAGTCCAAAGGTCGAAACGACAGTTGACCCGGTTCTCCCTTCAGAAGTTTCACCTTCAAATACCACAGTCACTGAGGATTCATCTTCAGCTGACACCCCCACCGGAGAGAGTAAGGATGACACCGTCCATATTCTTTTCGTCAACACCGATTCTGATGAACATCAGGGCAATGTGCCCACTCCTTTATCGCAGGAAGGAGCGTCATCAGGATCATATCCGGCCGTATATTCGGTCCCACCACCAAGCAACCTAGTTGCGTCCTTTGATTGGAACCAACTAGGCAGACCCCAGTTACCAGCCAGTATACCATTTAGAATTATAGTCCAAATATACAAAATGGTGATGGCTGGAACTATCATTGATGAAGGGGCATCTATGAGTATTCTGTCCTCTATTGCTTGGAAAGCACTGGGTTTCCCGGCGCTTTTGCCCGAGACAAGAAAGCTCTCGGGTTTTGACAGAGGAACCAGTCGACCATTAGGGATTCTACCTAATGTGCCTATTGCACTGAAAGGGAAGGCTGTCAAGATGAATTTGATGGTCGTCCAAGGACCCTTGGATTATAACCTACTCCTTGGACGAGACTACATATATTGCATGGAAGCAATAGTCTCCTCACTCTTTCGAATAATGTGTTTTCCATACGAAGGAAGAATGGTCAAGCTCGTAGACCAACTTTCATTTCCGGGATCACGCATCGCAAGTAGTCACATACCTATCCTGAATGGCCTATTTGATCAAGAAAGGTCTCTACCTCCAGTTCTTCTTCCTGATGAGGGCGAGTGATTCGGGAAAGGAAGGCCGGAACCCAGGGGGCATGCATCCTGGTCTGCTCTGGAGGCAGAAGAAACCTTAGGTGTAAAGTAGAATTTCCGCGGGAGAATATGACTAGTTCGTACCCCATCCCCCCCTTCATCTTTGAGAATCTTCCTCTGATCCATCTTCATGAAGGAGAAGGACAAGAAGACAAAGAGAGAGATAGGCTCTCAGAAGGGGTAATTGGGAGTGGGGTTGTTCTGGAAAAAGATTCTTTTGTTAAAGTTAAGTGTGTGGCGAAGCGTCGTCATTCACCTTTGTCTAAATAGGTAGGCTCTACCAAAGGAGGGGATCCGTTTGCGGCAGCAAGTAGTAACCATCTTCGGATAAAAGGCAAGCCTCACCCATTAAAACAAATGTTTTAGAGGATAAGTAGGGGCAGCCTCCAAAGAAAGAGATTCTATTGCTGCAACAAATTGTAACCATCTTTGGATAACCTAATGATAGACATCGCCGAAGAAAGAGTTTCATTTGCGGCAGCAAATAAAACCAATCTTTGGGTAACTTGAAAGAGGTAAGCCTCCCTCAAACCTACCAATGTTTTGTCTATTGAGAAGTGTTCTTCTCTTGTCGCAAGTAGCTGTTCTCTTGTCGCAAGTAGCTGTTCTCTTGCGATCTCTCGAAGGTCAGTTAAAAATTGGGCTGACGAGAAGACAAGTACCGCGTAAGACCCGTCAAAAATAATGAGAAGACAAGTATCGTTAACATTAGGACTGACGAGACGACAAGTAGCTGTGAACACCCAAATAAAACCAAAAGTAGGGGAAAGGAGGGGCAACCTTGAAATTATACTTTATACCTGGGGGCATGCAAACCTCTTGGAAGGCAAGCACGGGTGGCTATTTTGTTTTTTAGTTTTTTAGGTCCTCCCTTTAAACCTGTAGGTCTAACCCGTTAAACTCATAGGATTAGCCGATACCCAGCTTGCATAAAGAGAGGATATGGAGCATAGCTTCGTGAGATAAAGCTCCATAAAAAATAGCTATCTCACACGAGACCTTCCTACTTTGTGACTGGTAAAAATGAGGAGTTTTGGAAAAGTTCATGCTCGTTAAAAAATAAACGCAAGATCCGAGCAGTTTTAATGCGGAAATTCATGCTCGTTAAAAAATAAACGTAAGCTTGTGAGCAGGCTTCCCCCAGTGTTCAAGCTCATTCAGAAAAAATGAACCGGTAAATAACCATTTGAGACCGTAAATTCATCAGCCATAAAAGCCTTGGTCGTGTTTGTGCACCGTCACCTCCACTTTTCATTTGGCCGATCATTCGCATCCACTTGATTGTTTACCTATTTTGAGGAACAGCTGCGAAGAGTCATCCCTCTTAGCCATCCTTGTGATACTGCCGTGATTGGAAAATTCCAACCTGTACCTGGAATCTGCTGCTATCCCTGTTTATCACTCATTCCTCAAAAGATGAGTCTTCTTTGAGCTCTTTTCACTGACTCGTAAAATATGAAAAGTTTGCCGAGTTTTGGCCTTCCAGCTCGTTAAAAGGACCGGAAGAGCTATCCCTCCTCTAGATTTTAATCTTTTTGGACCTGAGGGATTATGGCACAAAAAGATCGAGCGCTTGTCTAGTTCGGCTCGATAAAGATATCGAACATTCATCCCTTCTGTATTGTTTTATACTTTTCCGGACTTAAGGGATTAGATGACGAAAAAGGACCCCTGGAGTCTACTTTATGTACACTTTTCAGACTCTCTAAAAATGAAAAAGACCGAGTTGTCTTTGTCGCTGGTCTCGTTAAAAATATTAGATAGTGACAAACTTGTCTTTAGACAAGAACGAGTTTCCCTATCGCTAGGCTCATTAAAAACATAGCGATGGGCTTGCCCGAAGGGCAGGTGATAGATCAAGCATATGTTATCCTCCTCAAGCTTGTCAAAAAATAAAGAGGTACTGGTCAGAAATGACTGGGGAAAAATTGGGAAGAACCTCAAAGCTTAATGGTAGCAAGTCGCTCTTGAACATGACACTTTTTGTCTCCGTAAATATCGGGTTGGGTTATTATCATTCACCGGTCCCTTCACCATGGTCTCGCCACACCATCCATACATGGGGTAATGCTACCGATCCATCACATCAGTGTCGTTATATGTTCAAGAGATGTCATTCAGAAAGTGTCAACCGGGTCCCATCCACTACCGTACATCATCTTTCATCCTTCCATGACCGCCACCCTGAATCATATTTCACAGATCGTTTTCACCATCATCACTAGCTCCGTTTCGTGTCACTGATGTGGGATTCATTAAGGCCCTCCTTTGACGGATCACTTCTTGTCGACATCAGCTCACTATCCAAGAAGTTTATCTAGGAACACCCCCTCAGTACTTTGAAGCTTGCATGCCTCAATGGCAAGTTTCTCACTCCTGGCGATAGGTATACATTAATGACCTTTGACCAGGAGACTTTGCGCGGTGTTCGACGTCAAATCCTATATTCACACCACGTGTATTGTGCTGCAGTACCTTGAGGGTCATCATCATTATCGGTGATTCCTCTCGCGCTTGTTAACAGTTTACATTATTGACTGGTAATCAAGCGATGTCTTTCCATGTTCGACTTCAAGAAATTCTCACATGGATCGACTTGTACTAAAGTGAAGATCGGACAAGTTTGAAGACCCCGGATCTAGTTTCATCCATCCGGGCTGCGATATATATTCAGGAGATAAAAACATAGACATGTGCAGCAGATGATCATCCTACTAAAAAAGGATGATAATTAAAAGCAGAGAATTATCAGTCTATTATCAGACGATCGTCTGTTTATGTAAAGCAAATGTATTTATAAAGCTGAGCATGGGAAATGCCCGCCTCAGCTAGATCATGAAAAGAAAGTATGAAAAGATAATGTATTGTATTGTATTTTGTTACAGGTCACCTCCCGACGATTGAATGAACTTCAGATCCTCCTAATAAAGCATTTCACCCGATAAACGACCTCATACTTTAGGGGGCAACTGTTATAGACATTTTTTTGCCTTACAACATAGAGCATGAAATGTCAATAATCTAAGGGATCCAAAGTCCCTAAACAAGTTGTTCTTACCCTTAGAGGAACAAGGTCAGCAAACCACAGCACTACAAACCAGTTCTCCACTGAAAAACACTCAAAAACAGGTCAATTTTGGATCAAAGCAGCTACTCCACTAGGCATCTGCGCTGCATAGCAGGTACAACAAAGGCTACCTGCTATGCATAGCAGGTAGAACAAAGGCTACCTGCGTTGGGCGTACTTGGACATGTGGAGGAATCTTTTTCTCAAAGTGCCAGTGCCCAGGAAGCTTCTAAAAAGACACTTGATCATAAGATTCACCTAATGATGAGTTAAGAGCTTCTAAAACTCCAAGTGGAAGGCAGAAACTCTGAGTGAAGGACTGAAGAACAACTGGAGTTGAAGAGGACAACAAGTCACACATCAAGCTGGCTTATCTTCACTCCAAAACTCTATATAAGGATCTCATCCCATGGAATCTGGAGGGCGGAATTCAGTGCAAAGAATCGCTGTTGGTTTGCAGTTGAGAGTATTGGGTGATTGCTTGAGGGAGGTGAAGAAGAGATTTCTCTCCGTCGGGAAGGTGATGCTGGATTGGACCTCGCATGGTTGTATCACCGCCTGAACCTTACTTCCATATATTAATAAAGCATTTGAGGCTCTTCTGTTCGCATGTGTTTCAATGATGAATTGTCTTACTTGCGTCTTTGATTTATGCTAATCCTTGAATCATTTATGCATGCATGCTTCTTGTAGTTTCCTTTTCTTTGTCTTATTTGCAGGATCTCGTGTAGCTGGGCCCGTGAAAAGACTTGGAGCTGGGAGCAAGCGGCAAACAAAGGAGATAGGATTGACCATTTGCGCAAGACATCGGTAAGTGGATCTATCCCTTTTATCTATTGCATGTCATAAAGAAGAAACTTTAGGTAGCTTTGCTTTCAGCTGTTGCTAAGGAACTGTCACCCTTAGAGTGGGTTAGGGTCATTCCGAGTTGGATGCTTTCCCCCACAACAGTTGGAAATGTAGAACCCTGTATAGAAATTACATGCATACAAATTCTGAAACATAGAAAATAAACAATGCGAGAGAAAAACACATAAAATACATATACACAGAGATTTTCCCCTGGATCGTAAAACTAGGACTACCAGCTTGATTTTTCATTATGTTCCTTTCAATGTTATAATATATATTTATACATGCTGAAGCATCCAATACGATGGACCAAAAACCATCACGTCCAATACCATGGGCCAAAAACCATCGCGTCCAATACCATGGACCAAAAACCATCGCGTCCAAAAACATGTGCGAAAATCATGCACAAAACCATAGGTGGGTCCCCCCAACCTAACATAGGGTCCAAAACCAAAATTTTCCGGGTCCCATAAAGTGGGTTTATGGGTGCACCTCAATCCCCATGAGACCCCCGCCCCACCCCCCTCCCCCGCTACATAATTGGTGCAATGAAAGGGGGCTCCACCCCCCTCTAATCCCCTGGTTAACTACGTGGGCTAGTCGTGGAAAGAATATAACACAACCCAACATTCTCCCACTTGTTGTTTTCTTTCCACATGGGGCCACAAGAGAGCTTAGTCATTTTTCCAACCCTGAAATTCCCATTGTCTCTCTACACCAAGAGAACTTCTCAGAGCTCACAGATTTTGTTAATGCATCTGCACTATTCTTCAAAGTGTCCACCTTTACCAGCAACAACTTTTTGTCTTCTATCATATCCTTCACAAGTTGATACTAAACATCAATGTGCTTTGTCTTTGAATGATATGCAGAGTTCTTTGCTAAGAAAATTGCACTTTGGCTGTCACAGTCTATCCTTATAACTTCCTGTACTAACCCCATACTTGAACACAATATCTGCAACCAAACTGCTTCCTTACTTGCTTAAGTGGCTGCCATGTATTCTACCTTTATAGTTGATAGTGGCACTACAGATTGTTTCTTGCTCATCCAATTGACTGCACCTCCAAATAGGTTAAACACATACCCACTTGTGGATATTATCTAATCAAGATCTCCAGCCCAGTCTGCATCAACAAAGCCGCGAATATCGAACATTCTGTCCAATCTTGGTATTCCTTGGTAGTACAAACCATAATCACTAGTGCCATGCAAATACCTGAAAACCCGCTTCACTACCGTCCAATGCTCCTTCCCTGGTTTTGACATAAACCTGCTCAATACTCCCACTGCATGTGCAATGTCTTGTCTAGAATAGACCATTTCATACATCACGCTACTGACTACACTTGCATATGGAACATGGGACATGTCCTCTTCCTCTTCTTATGTCTTGGGACACTATTTAGCAGATAACCTCACACCTACAAGAATAGGAACCTTCACCGGTTTACTATCCTGCATATTAAACCTTTTCAATATTGTCTCGACATACTTCTTATGGTTTAGCAGGATCTTCCTCTTAGCCCGATCTCTTTTAATTTCCATGCCCAAAATATAGTTTGCAGCACCAAGATCTTTCATGTCGAAATTGCAGGATAATTGGGTCTTCAAATCCTGGATAATTTCTTTGCCATTTCCAACCAACAACATATCATCCATATACAAGACCAGATAAATAACACGGTCACCAATTAATTTAAAATACACACAATGATCCGCTTTACTTCTAGTGAAGCCAAGTCCCCATATAAATGTATCAAATTTATGATACCACATCCTTGGTGACTGTTTTAACCCATACAGAGACATGTTTAACTTGCATACCAGTTCTTTCTAACCCTTCACCGCAAAGCCTTCAAGTTGCTTCATGTATATTTTCCCTTCTAGATCCCCATTTAAAAATGTTGTCTTCACATCCATCTGTTCCACCTCAAAATCAAAATCAATAGCAACAGATAAAAGTAATCTAATAGAAGCTACCTTGGCAACAGGAGAAAAAGTATCACCAAAGTCAATTCTTAGCACCTTTGAATAACCTTTTTCTACCAATCAAGCTTTGTATTTCTCCACCTTTCCTTCTGCATTTGTCTTCTTCTTGAACACCCATTTGTTCCCAATGGGTTTCCTTCCAACTAGCAACTCCACCAGATCCCAAGCCTCATTTTTGTGCAAAAATGTCATTTCATCAACCATGGCCTCTTTTCAGAGTTTTCCATCCTCTGAATATAGTTCTTCCTTCAAAGTTATGGGATCATCGTCAGCAATAGATAAAGAAAAATTTGAACAAAAAGCAGATGGACTATACCTGTCTGGCTGCGTTCTTTCTCAAATTGATCTTCTCACACTCGGAGTTTGTGGCTCTTCATCTTCTGATTCCTCCTCTGATGTAGAGTCTGATTCTTCCTCCTTAAGCTCAAACTCTATCTCCTCAGGTTCCTTTGGTTGGACTTCATGTTTAATAACATCTTTCACCTCTCTAAACACCACATATCGGTTGTACACAGCCTTCCTTGTTACTAGGTTCCAGAGCTTATAACCCTTTAAACCATCCTTATACCCAATAAAGATGCACTTTTCTGATTTACTATCCAAATTGGTTCATTTCTCCTTTAGAACATGTACATATGCATCACATCCAATTACCCTCAGATGTGAAAGAGAGGGTTTCTTACCAGTCCATAGATGTTGTGGAGTTTTATCCTCCAACACTGATAAAGGTGATCTATTGACTAGGTAACATGTTGTCTCCACTGCCTCTGCTCAGAACTCCTGTCCTAACCCTGCACCACTGAGCATGCCTCTTGTCCTTTCCATCAACGTCTTTTTCATTCTTTCTGCAACTCCATTTTGCTGAGGTGTATATGGAGTAGTCTTCTGTCACGCTATACCACACTTCTTACAAAATTCTTCAAATTCCTTACTGGAAAACTCTGCACCATTATCTGTCCTCAGCATCTTTATATTCTTCTCTGTCTGGTTTTCCACCAGAGCCTTAAATTCTTTAAACCTGTCAAAGGCTTTAGATTTCTTCTTAAGGAAATATATCCATGTATTTCTTGAGAAGTCATCTACAAATGCTACATAGTACATAGACTTACCCAATGATGGAACCTTCACAGGTCCAAACACATCACTATGCATAAGCTCTAATGTTTGTTTCACCCTCTTACTACTAGAGAAGAAACTCACCCGATTCTGCTTCCCATATACACAATTTTCACAGAAATCAAAATCTAAAGAGCTATTACTTATAACTTCTACCATACCTTTACCATGAAGTATTTGAAGGCCCTTCTCTCCAATATTTCCAAGCCTTTGATGCCATAGTATGGTTTTCTCTCCAGAGACCACTAGATTTTCTGCTCCACTTTCAGAAACCATAGAACTGTTGCACCCATCAACAACCATGCTACCTTGCAGCTTGTACAGAGTTCCATTCCGAACTCCCTGCATCAATACCAATGCTCCTTAAACCATCTGGCAGGTATCTTTCTTGAACACCGTCTTTACACTTGCATCATCTAGCTTGCTTACAGAAATTAGATTTCTAGCCAATGCAGGAATATGAAGAACACTCAGAAGTGTTCTAACCCTTTCACCTTGAAAATTTAACTTTACTTTTCTGCGACCAATGATTCTAGCCTTCCTATCATCCCACAAGAAGACATCACCACCATCGTATTTCTCATACTCGCAGAACCACTCTCTATGGGGACTGAAGTGAAATGATGCACTTGAGTAAATCAACCATGCCTCATGATCTACATGTGTACTTGAAGAAGCCAAGTACACATCCCAACCTTCATCTGAGCTGGTTTTTTCCTCTACAGAAGGAGAATCATCAGATCCATTTTCTTTATCAAGAGCTTTAGATTTACAGTCCCTTTTGAAGTTCCCTTACTTTCCGCATTTCCATCACACCACCTTTACAAGTTTTCCTGGAGATTTAGATCTCCCTCTAGATTTAGATCTCCCACTCAATGACTTATTTTTGTTTCTATTCTAGGACTGTCCTCGTACAGACAAGGCATCACCATTCAGGCTCTCCATATTTTTCCATCTCATCTCCTCCGTCAGCAAGGCTGAGACTATTTCATCAAACTGCAAGGTAGTTGCATTGCTACCTATTGCAATAACCAGACTATCCCATGAATCTGGTAAAGAACACAACAAACTAATGCACTTATCTTCATCTAAAATTTTAATATCAACAGATGCTAACTGACTTACCACAGTATTAAATGCATTCAGATGCTCTGTCACCAAGTCTCCATCTTTCATTCTCAGGTTACACAACTTTTTCCGCAAGAACAGTTTAATCACCAGAGATTTAGATTGGTGCAAAGTCCCTAACTTGTCCCACAAAGCCTTCGCCGTAACTTCCCCTGATACACTCAGCAATACTGAATCTGAGACACACAATCATATTGTGCATTTTTCCTTCCGATCCAACTTCTTCCATTCTTCCTCGGACACTCCCGTTGATTTACTATCCGGATCTACCGCAATACGCTGATCTTTATCCAGCAATAGATCCTCCATCTTGAGTTTCCACAACTCAAAACTTTGACCATTAAATTTATCGATCTCTATTTTAACACTGCTCGCTGTCTTCTTTTACCACCATAATTGATCTCGCAAATCTCCCACTGAACAGGGTCTACCACAAGCCCGAGTGAAACCCATCAACAACAAAAGTGTCCCCTTGAAGCCAAAACAACTCTGAAACCAAATGTAGGTTTTAACCCCATACAAAAATTACCTGCATACAAATTCTAAAACACAGAAAATAAAAAATGTGAGATCAAAACACATAAAACAAATATGCATAGAGATTTTTCCCTAGATGCCAAAATCGGGACTACCAACTTGATTTTCCATTATTTTCATTTCAATGTTATAATACATATTTATACATGCTGAGGTATCCAATACCATGGACCGAAAACCATCGTGTCCAATATCGTGGACCGAAAACCATCGCATCCAATACCATGGACCGAAAACCATCATGTCCAACCCCTTGGGACCCCGAACCCCCCACTACACAATTGGTGCAATGAACGGGGTCTCTGCCCCCCCTCTAAACCCCCGGTTAACTACGTGGGCTAGTTGTGGAAAGAATATAACACAACCGATCAGGAAAATGTGAAGTGTTGGCACAATTCTATCGAAAATATTTGATAGAAGAATTCATTCTAGGTCGATGCAAAACCTCTTCGTATCCATGAGTGTCCCTTCTAGAAAAACATAATTGTAAACATATCACCATCGTGGAGGAGAATAACATGCATTGAAAAAAAAGAAAGCAAACACTGGTGAATAAAGGGACTTTACTTAAGCCCTTGTAGTTAAAGGATTTAATAGGTTTTACCTAGAAATGTCAACCACACTATGAGTCGACAACCAAAGTCCTCTTCCAACAAACCATAAGTCGTGTGCTACAATCGGGGAAGACAATAACCATAGTAGTAAAAGAGAGAAATAGGGGTTGCTCATAACCAGAGGTTGCAGAGCCACTTCCAACTGGATGGAATGATAAATGAGAGTTGTAGAATGATGTGGGGGTGGGTACTTACCACCAAAATAATACCAATCACTTCTAACTATTGATTAAAAAAACCCTAAAGATCATGTGTTGTGAATAAAATGACACCTTGTATTGTAAATCAGATTGACTCCCTTCATTTTCCACATGGAATTAATATAGGTTACAGTTAGCATGGTTATTGATCCTTTCCATAGTAAAATTATTATGGTGGAGATACATACAATGTGTTTATAAAAACATTACTAAGACTTATATATCTAGAGTATGTGTTGAGAACAATAGTTATATACATTAAAGAGAAACCATGTAACTGAGACACAATAACAAGTCCACACTAACCATTCATCTTTGAAATATTTAAAGAGGATGCATACAAAAATGTAACTAAGTTTTCCTACAAGATTGTGGCCATGACATTGGTTCATAGGTCGTAATTATTAGAAAATTGAGGTTCGAACATCACATCATATTTTCATATGTTTAATAAATGAGACCTATATTATTAGGAAGAAAATTATTAACTATATGGTGTTAATTTCGATTAAGCAAGGCATAAATAATTATATAATAAGGACTATATAATTATTTCCATAACATTCATTAGGTTGAGATAAATTTTCCTTAGCAGTGGCCAAGGAATGAATGCATGTTAAACTCATGAATTTTATGAACTTAAAACTATCATGATGTGATCTTCTTAATTAAGATCATGCTAGGTCCCTATACTACTAGCGTAACCCATTATTGTTATTAGCACAACCCCCTTATTATATTTTTGTGCCCATGTAGTCCCCATATTGTTCTTATTGTGCCCCATAGAGGCCCACTATTGTTATTGATGTGTCCATAAATTATTATTGTTATGTCGGCTGTGATTATACTATGACCCCTTAGACTCCTATATATAGAAAGGAGGCCTTGTCATTTCATCAAAGAATTATTCATTTGTGTAATGTAAAGGAGCTTTGGGCCTCAAAGGGGTTGATTTTGAAGTCGTTGATCTATCTTCTCTTCTCTTTTTTGAACTAGTTTCATAACATTCAGTACGAGACCTTTGGAATCCAGGGTTTCACTGCTCCAAAAAAGTCATTGTGGAATTTCAGCTATAGCGTTTTCTCTACGAAGTTTGAGAAGCTAAAAAAAGCCCATTTGAGCTGAAATCATTTTGATCCTTGGGTCCGAATTTCAAATCTTGTCTCCCTATATTTTCTAAAATATGATCTGAGGAAGTTAGGGTTTTTTAAAGCTCTTGAATTCCATCTCAAACAAGTCATCATGGATTTTTTGATACAAAAATGTAACTAAGTTTTCCTACAAGATTATGGCCATGACATTGGTTCATAGGTCGTAATTATTAGAAAACTAAGGTTCAAACATCACATCATATTTTCATATGTTTAATAAATGAGACCTTTATTATTAGGAATAAAACTATTAACTATATGGTCTTAATTTTGATTAAGCAAGGCATAAATAAATATATAATAAGGACTATATAATTATTTCCATAATGTTTATTAGGGTAAGATAAATTTTCCTTAGCAGCGGCCAAGGATTGAATTCATGTTAAACACATTAATTTTATGAAGTTAAAACTATCACGATACAATCTTCTTAATTAAGATCATGCTAGGTCCCTATACTAATAGCATAACCCTTTATCTTTATTAGTACAACCACCTTATTAAATTTTTGTGCCTATGTAGTCCCCATATTGTTCTTATTGTGCCCCATAGAAGCCCACTGTTGTTATTGATGTGTCCTTAAATTATTATTGTTATGTCAGCTATGATTATATTATGACCCCTTAGACTCCTATATAGAAAGGAGGTATTTTCATTTGTATCATCCAAGAATTGTTCATTTGTGTAATGTAAAGGAGGTTTCCCCCTCAAAGGGGTTGATTTTGAAGTCGTTGATCTATCTTCTTTTCTCTTTTGTGAGCTTGTTTCATAACATTTGGTACCGTTGGATTCGAGGGTTTCGCTCCTCCAAACAAATCATCATGGAATTTTAGCTATAACATTTTCTCTACGAAGTTTTAGAAGCTTAAAAAAAAACCCATTTGAGCCGAAATTGTTCTGAACCTCAAATCTGAATTTTAGATCTTATCTCGCTATATTTTCTGAGATATGATCTGAGGAAGTTAGGGTTTTTTAAAGCTCTTGAATTACATCTCAAATAGGTCATCGTGGATTTTTCACTATAACTTGTTTTATATGAAGGTTCAGACTCTGAAATTAAAACCCATTTGAGCATAAATATTGCTGAAGCTTGTGCCCAAAATTTAGATCTTGTTTCACTATATTTTCGGAGATACTGTTGAGCCTCAAACCTGCACCTTCCTATACACCCTCTCAACCTTCTTTTTCCACTTACTTCATCCACCCAGTTGTTAAATTATTGCATTCTAGTCTAAAAAGAGTTTTTTATATGGTTTTCTGACTATGCTTATGACTGTTGTTTGGTTTAGTTTTTTGTTCATGCAGCTGTAGAAACTTGTCAGTTTCCACAGCCAGCATAGGTTTCCGCAACCAGCACAAGATTCCGCAGCTATTTTTTTAAAAGCTATGCTACAGGTGTCCTATGAAGAAACCATCCACATGGGCAAGCTCCAGGTGACGGATACATGGAACGTGTCCCTTCAAATCAGCCAAATCATCCATGGAAGGTCATGGTCAACAAGGGTCAAAGGCAAAGCCAATCAAGGAGTTCAGCGGTGGCACATCTCTATTTTGAGCACGTGAACCTTTACGTGGCACAGTCCTCAGCTCACGAAGACACCGACACACCTGGAGATTATCCCCGTAACCTGAATCCAACAACTACCACTACAAAGATTTAATAGACATGATGACAGTTACGCTAGATCTCGGCTGAAGGGATCTACGTGTCTTTGGCAACGTAGTTAATAGTGTAGGATTCAGTTAGTTAGTTCAACACTTTTTCATTATAAATAAAGCGTCGATTAACCTTGTAAAAAAGCTTTTTGGATATGTAATTTCTGAACTGTTATTGTTATCACCCCATTGTTTTATATATGTTGCTGCTTTAATACATGAGAAGACTTTTCTGAGTTCATTCGTGTGACTACTCGTTGACTGGCTGAAGTGGCAGAGGGCCCCTGCATGCTGAAGCCTTGTAAAGTTTTCATTTGGTTTTATTATGTTTCTTCTTTTGTAATCTTTAGCTTGTACATAACACGTTGTTTTAATGTTTCTTAACTCACTGCTGTTTATATTTTCACCTCTGTTTTCTTATAGCTGTCAGCTGATCAGTGCTTTTCTACAGGTTTTCTTAGGCAGCCCGGGCAAATTTTCATATTTTTGATAACTATTGACATATGAGATCATCTTATCCTTCCTGCTAACTTTCATTTTCTGAAGTTTAATTCCAGCACTGTCTTTTTTCAAGTTGTGATTTGCTTATTTATTTTTTATGTTATTTAGATATCATACTGCTCATCAGTTATGGTTTCTTTCTATAGTCAAGTGACTCTATTAGCAAGAAATCAGAATATTACTAACTGTAGTGTGATTTAGTTATCATATTGCTTAAACTTATTCATGATTGCTTCCCACAAGGAAGATTGAGCTGAAGGGTAAAGGATCAGAAGATTCGAAGTAGTGTGATTAGTTTCCTTTCTACAATTTAATTTCTTGCAACTTAGTTATCATGTTGCTTAAACTTATTCATGGTTGCTTCCCACAAGGTAGATTGAGCTGAAGGGTAAAGGACCAAAAGAGTTAAAGTAGTGTGACTAGTTTCTTTTATGCAATTTAATTTCTTGCCATTTAGATATCATATTGCTTGACTTGTTCATGATTGCTTCCCACAAGGTAGATTGAGCTAAAGGGTAAAGGATCTGAAGAGTTAAGTAGTGTGAATTAGTTGCTTTGCTTTTAGTTTGAGTTGCTTTAAGTTCAGTTTTTACTTTCTGTTCATTCAGAAGCAAGGATACTGGGCCATTGTCATTAGTTCACTGTTTGATGCATTTACTTCCTCGTAAGAATTGATTTCAGTTGAGTTGTTTTAAATCTATCTTCTTGAGCACTTTCAAGTTTGATAAAATCATTGTAGAAACCACCATCACCATCCATACTCCATACTTCACTTTCATTTTCGCCATCACACATTAGGGAAACATAAATCCAAAAACAAACTAAAAAAAAAAAAAAAACTCAAAAACGACAAAAGACTAAGTAAATGGTTATCTAGTACATATAGTACACTTCACTTTGTCAGTTTACGAATCCCGGATTGACATTTTAAATAGAAATTTAGATCACACTAAATTGACCAAACAGATACAGTCCAAGACATTTATGATTTTTGTAGACTCATGAATTATATTACAAATAGGTGACCTTTGGAAATTTCTCATAACTTTTTCTATGAGCATCAGATTGAAATTTCTTAAGAAGTTACAGAAAAAGGATATAGTTTACTTTTCTTTGTATTTTTTTTAGGTTTGAAGGTCGAAAAAGCGACACGTTGCAGGTCATGCAAGTTTGCTCTACTGAACCCGTCTATAATCAGGTCATCATCATAGGTTTGGCATAACTCTTTATTGAAGAATCCGATATTGATCAAACTGGTGGGGTTAGAAAGAGGACTTGGAGGGCCACCCCAAACCTAAAATTTCAGAGCTTGAAGATCTGAAATTATATAGCTAGAGTCATTTAAATATCGAGCTCCTAAAAGAAAGAGAAATAATGACTCAAATAAAGAAAATAGAAACACCTAGTAAGCAAAATTGGATGGATGATTTGAAGAATGTGATCGAAGCTAAGATAAATAGTTTTATATGTGCCATCGAAGCTAATATCGATGGTATGGAAGCAGCTTTGGAGAAAGGCATGGAAGATTTGAAGAGAGACATGGAAATGTCTCATAAAGACAAAAAGGTAGTAAAGGAAACTCATAATGAGAAAAAAAATGTTAATCATGATCTTATAGAATCTAACATTGGATTTAAGACCCACCATATTCCAAAGATCAATATGAGGACGTTTGGTGGCAAGGATCCCATAACATGGATACTATAGATGGAGAAATATTTTGATCTACATGATGTGCAATTGTTGCAAAAGGTATGCATTGCATCTTTATATTTAGAACTGAATCAATTTTTATGATATAAAGGGCTTTTTTCTCATTAACCACTTGTCACTTGGTCAATTTTCATAGAGGAAATGATAGCACATTATGAGGATCCAAAGAGAAACACCTCCTTTAGCCAATTGATAAATCTCAAACAAAAGGGTTCAATGGAAGAGCACATGCAGGACTTCCAAAAATTGAATATAAGGGTAAATGATATTTCAAAGAAGCAAAGGATTGATGTCTTCGTAGGGACTTTAAAGGATAACATTCAAGCTGAGGTTCTACTTTGGGAACCTGATCCATTGGAGTAGTCCTTCAGGCTGGAAATAAAAATTGAAAGAAAAATTATGGCAACAAGAAATCCTATCACTCACAATTATAAAGATGGAAGTGTTGTTGCTCCTAGCCTTCCACAACCTACAAGGTTGACGCCACAAAAATTGGAAGAAAAAGAAGAAAATGACCTTTGTGATAGTTGTGATAGAAAATACATTAAAGGTCTTAAATGTGCTGAGAAGAAATTATTTTACATTGATTGTTGTTAGAAAATTATATATTACACAACAATGGAACACATAAAATATTGCAGAAATATAAACACAAAAAACACATAAAACAAGAGAGAAATAGATATACGTGGTTCACCCAATTTGGGCTATGTCCATGGATAAATAAGAAGTCCTTCCTTTTATATTATCCAGTAAAATGAAGAGATACAACCTACAATAGATCCCTATAATTCTCTCTTCGTTGTCACACAATCTCCTCTCTCTTTCTCGCTCAGAATACACATCTACCTAGCCGCAATATAATTCCCTCATATATAGCGAGGGGTTTCATTCTAGGGAAAAAAACAATAAATTAAACATAACTTGTAGTGCTAGATTTCTGCCTAATGAGTGCCCTAGATTGACTACAAAATTACAACATTTTACAAGGAAATTTTACATCTAATTTTAGCTTTGGGGGCGCTTCTTCCGATCCCCCGCTGTCGTCAACCCCCTAGACCCCCTTGGCACCACACATAAATGGGAAGCATTGTTGCCACATTACAAAATGGGGTCCAATGTGGAGATACCCCTGGATAAAGAAGATAATCAGGATCCACACCCAACAATTCTGAAGAGGGGGAGAAAAAAATCAAGTAACGACAAAAGAAGAGTATATACACCATGAACGAACCCCAGAGAAGTAAGAAATGAATCTGACCATATCTTGTAATGCATTGGTAGGAAATACCACTCCTTAAACTCTCAAGATAGAAGGACATATCAAGAAGAAAGAGGATAACTTCACTTTCGTTTAGAATCAAATGAAACAACAGGTAGATCCACATCACAATGAAAGAATTTTTGATATTGGAGATTGCGTATTTTTACGAATACAAACAAACGTCCCTCAAGCAAGCTAAGAAGGACAATAAATGATCACCAAAGTACTATGGTCCTTATAAGGTGCTGCAAAAGACTGGTACTATGGCATACAAATTGGAGCTTCCTGCATCCTCCTGGGTGCCGCCAGTTTTCCGTGTTTCATGTTTAAATAAGGTTATAGGTGACAAGTTCCCAGTTCAAACAATATTTTCGGAGCTTGACAAGGAAGGAAAAATCATATTGGAACCTGAGGCAGTTATGAAACAAGAACCCGAAAGCTATGAAATTGATCAATTTCAGAGTATCTCATCAAATGGAAGAACTTACAGGCTAAAATTCCACATGGGAGGATGAGAATTTTATACAAAAGCATCTCGAACCACTCAAGCGTTGAGGAAAACACTTTTTGAAGGAGAGGGGCATGTTAGGTCCCTATACTACTAGTGTAACCGCCTTTTTATTAGTGCACCCCCCTTATTATATTGTTGTGCCCATGTAGTCCCTATATTGTTATTATTGTGCCCCATAGAAGCCCACTATTGTTATTTTTGTGCCCTTACATTATTATTGTTATGTTGACTCTGATTATATTATAACCCATGAGAATCCTATATAGAAAAAGGAGGTTTGTCATTTGTATCATCCAAGAATTGTTCATTTGTGTAATGTAAAGGAGGTTTCCCCCTCGAAGAGGCTGATTTTGAAGTCGTTGATCTATATTCTCTTATATTTTGTGAGTTGGTTTCATAATAGATCAATTTTGAATCAAAGTAAGAGAACTACTACAATGCAACATTAATGTTTATGTAACATAATTGGAGGAGAAATATGGATCATTTTTTATTATTATTATTACAATCATAATGGAATAAAAAAATTAAAACAATAAATGTTTTAAAATATTCTATTAATAATCTAAAATGTTCATATTTATTTGCTAAGTTGAATGGTTAGAGAATTAAAAAAAGGTGAGGTGTTATGGATTGATGTTTCGCAATGAAATTCATTAGTCTTTATGGATATGGTATGATGGTGTGGATTGGGGCATCATTTGCAAACACCCTTCTTAGCCTCTACATTAAATACAACTACCAATGGTGGTTAGTTATATCCAAATGGAATTACGTGAGAAAACTAGAACTTGCAAACATGAGAATGATTGCGATTGGTTATCTATAGTATTTGTATACCTAACTAGCTCATTGAATTCACCATTAAACCTACATACTATCACATAAAATTGAATAATGCACCTACATCAATACACATCGAATGAGAGGAAGTGATCTGCGATGTAAGAGAATGGCCTGCAAACATTAATATTGCAAATGGATGTGAGCAAAGAGCACGACTTGCAAAAATGGAATGCAATTTCCTCTAATGAAATTTAATTTGATGACAAGTAAACATTTTTTTGTTACCAATGAAAGGTAATAAAAACCTTAACCTAAAACCTCGAAGTTCTATGAAAAATTATACAATGATGGAAGTTGAAATGCTCGCAAATACAACCAAGATGATCAATTTCTATTTCACGTTGAGATAATACAACCGATTCTCTGAAAGGATTCACCAACGCAACTTATTTTCGAAATAATTCATCAGTTGCCAATTGAAAATATTCAACATTGAACGAAGATAATGGACATTTGAATTGGGTTTTTAATTTATAATTGGAATATGATGCACAAACTTAAATTTTAAAATTAGTATCAACTCTCTATGTTGTTTTTGTAGATGCCTGAAGGCATTCGTTTAGCTTAGCCTTGCAGCCGAAGCCCAAAAAAAAAAAAAAAAAAAAAAGTTACATGAATCTTTTGAAGAAAGTGTTAGCCAAAAACTGACACCGAAAAGAAAACCAACCAAAGTAAAAGGGTAAACTAGGACTAAGAGAAAACGCTTAGTTACCCTTTTCTACCCTCCTTCTTCTCAATTTTTCACCATCCTCCTTAATGAAGAGTGGATGTTACAATGATTAGTTGGTTGTCTATTGTTTCTTTAGGATGTGCCTTATCTGATTTTGAGCTCTCAGAGGAATAATGATGTTTGAATCCTCCAATTTCATTCTCCTTCCGCAAGTCTTGACCAGAGTTGGAAATTTCTGATAATTTCGAACAAAACAGAGGAAGCAAAGTTCCTCAACTCAATACAAAGAAATGAGAGAAATCTGGACAAAGAAGATATGGAGAAAAGCTCTGTTTTTATTAACCATAAAAATGACAATAAAAATTACAAACTTCTTGAGAACTACAATTCTGGAATAAAAAAAAACTTCATACTCTATTTTTTTACAAACTCTCCAATGTTCTTCTCACATCATAAAAAAGGAACTGCTGTTCATTATGAACAAAAAAATATGATCTTTTTCCGACATTCTACTCTGCTTCTTGAGTCAGTTGTGTGGAAGCTCATAATACATAAATGTTCTGCGGCCACCTCTACTTTAAGAAACCCATAATCCTTTTAATGCACCTGCACGTGGTGCGTCCTTGTTCTCGGCCATGTTGTTTATTAAATGTTGTAGCTGAGCATTCAATTTGCAGGAGCTAGATCTGATCTTCCCCCTTTGGGAACACAAACAGGTAAAGGGCGAAAGGACAGCAATGGCAGTGGGGTGTTCAAGGAAGAGCAAATATGCACTATCGGATCAAAATGTATGGACGACTGAGATCAACATGGTAGAAGGCGCCATCTGCGATGGAGATCAGATCGCATCGCATCGCGGACAAGGAGCGAAGGGCTTAACGCGCAGAAGTTTGAGGTTTTCGATCTGCGATCGCATCACAAATATCGCATTGCAGACAACACAGGGAAGTAGCAAAGGATGACAAGAGAATTCGCGATATGCGATGGTATCGCATCGCATGAAACTCCAATGACTATTTTCTGAATAAACTTGGTCGTTGTTCAATTGTCAGCTTCCGACAGTTTGAAATTATCGTTCCAACACTACCCTTTAATTTCAACTGCTGGGTTTTTCTACATACCCAGGCATTTCCTGAAATGATCAAAACTTTTCTTTCCCAAGGGTTTTGTCAAGATGTCAGCTAACTGATCCTCTGTTCTGCAGTGCTACAAAACAATCTCACCATTGTTAACCAATTCACGTATGAAGTGAAATTTGGTGTCTATGTGCTTTCTCTTTTTATGAAAAACAGAGTTTTTAGACAATGCTATTGCCGAGCTATTGTCGCAGTAAATGGTTGTGCCCTTTTCTTATTCATGACACAAATCTCTCAGAACTCTTCTCAGCCACACTGCTTGGCATGATGCTATTGTTGTTGCCACATACTCTGCCTCTTGTTGTTGACAAAGACACAACTAGTTGCTTCTTCGAAGAGATGGCTCCCGATCCCATATGAAACACATATCTCGATGTGATTTTCCTATTATCAACACTTCCAGCCCAATCACTGTCAGTGTAACCTGTCAACATGAAACTATCAGAAGAGGAGTGTAAAATACCAAACCCCTTCGTTCCATTCACATACCTTAGAATCCTCTTAGCTGCCTGCCAATGAGTCTCTTTCAGTGTTTCCATAAATTTGGAGATTAAACTCACAGCGTGCATAATGTTCGACCTAGTTGCAGTCAAGTACATAAGGCTGCCAACTATGCTCTTGTACAATTTTGGATCGAAATCCTTGCTGCTGCCTTCTTTCATTAATTTCAACCCCCTTACAGTTGGAGTCACAACTGCCATGTTGTTCTGCATGTTAAATCTCTTCAACACTGCTTCTACATATTTAACTTTAGAAATGAAAACACCATTTTCACTTTGGTCTACTTCAATTCCAAGAAAATATCTTAAGAAGCCCAAGTCAGTCATTTCAAATTCACTTTTAATGACTGCTTTAAAATCAGCAATGAGAGAAGCATCATTGCTAGTAAAAATCAAATCATCTACATATAAAACAACAATAAGAATCTTATTGTCATTCTCCTTTATGTAGAGTGTGGGTTCACCATCACACTTATAAAACCCATTCTCAATCAGATAAGCATCTATTCCACTGTACCATGCTCTTGGAGCTTGCTTTAGTCCATAAAGAGCCTTCCTCAGTTTGCAGAATTTATGCTCTTGGCCTTCAACTTCATAGCCCGGAGGTTGTTCGACATAAACCTCTTCTTTTAACACTCCATTCAGGAATGCAGATTTAACATCCATTTGATAAATCTTCCATTTGTGTTGTTCCGTAATAGACAACACTGTTATGACTGTTTCCATCCTTGCTACTGGTGCAAAGGTTTCATCATAGTCTTTGCCTTGTTGCTGCTTGTAGCCTTTCATAACAAGTCTTGCTTTGTGCCTGTCAATCTTGCCTTCAGCATTGCTTTTGGTCTTATAGACCCACTTAACTCCAATGGCATATTTTCCTTCAGGGAGGTCCACTAACTCCCATGTTTTACTCTTCTCAATTGCACCAATTTCTTCATTCATTGCTTCAATCCATTTATCTTCATTTAAGGCATCTTCAAAATGAACTAGGTCATCAACATGACAATACAAAGCGAATAATGAATTCAGACCGGTATTGTTACTTACCTCTCCTTGTTCATAAATCTCATTCAGATTTCTGAATCTTGGTCTTCTTGGTGTGCTTAGAGTTCCATCCGAACTTGAGAGTATTTCTGATCCCTGTGGTGTGCTTGGAGAAGCACTTCCTTGACTTCTCAAGGGTGTTTGAATTCCAGCTTGTGATGTGGTTTGTTGTACTTTCTGTGGTGGAGGAGGAGCCACCAAGGAAGGATTATTTGCTGCTGTCCCTTCCTCTTCTTCTTCGTGAGAAACAATTGTCTTCACATTCACTGTCTTCTCTAAGCTTCCATCCCAAGCTTCATCTTCAATGAACTACACATCTCTACTTACTATCAATTTCTTGGTGGATGGATTATAGAGTTTGTATGCTTTTGACTCATCACTATAACACATAAAGACACACTTCTCCCCCTTACTATCAAGCTTCTTCCCTAGCTGATCCGGTACATGTGCATATGGTACCCAATCGAATACTCTCATGTGAGTGACAGTTTGTTTTTTACCAATCCATGCATCTTCTGGTATTTCGTTCATGACAGCTTTAGTTGGGCATCTAATCAAGATGTAAACTGTGCAAGTGACAGCTTCTGCCCAATACTCATGCGGCAAGTGTTTTGCCTTCAGCATACTTCTGACCATGTCAAGAATGGTCCTATTCTTCCTTTCGGCAACATCATTTTGCTGAGGTGTATAACTCGTGGTGAACTGCTTTTGTATGCCATTCTCTCTGAAAAAATGCAGAAAGTATTTGGAGATGTACTCTCCTCCTCTATCTGTTCTGCGCACTTTGATATAATGCCCACACAGCTTCTCAACAAGAGTTTTGAAGTGGCGGAATTTCTCAAAAACTTCACTCTTCTGTTTCAACATATACACCCATGTCTTTCTGGTGTAATCATCAATGAAAGTTAAAACATATTTATTTCCGGAAAATGACGGTATTTACATCGGTCCACACACATCAGAGTGAACAATTTCCAAGGGTGCTTTTGCCCTTATACTCTTTCCTGTTGGAAAGCTTTCTTTGTGTTGCTTGCCCAAGATGCAGCCTTCACAAAGGCTGTCCGGTTTCTCAATCAATGGCAATCCCTTTACCATTCCCTTTCTGTCCAATAGATTCAAGCGTCCGAAATTGAGATGTCCAAATCTCAAGTGCCACAACCAATTCTCATCTTTCACTTGTTCCTGAAAGACTTCTTGTGTTACAGCTGCAATAATTCTTCCTTCCTTCAAATCTTCCCTGAGTTTGAGAGGAAACATTCTATTGTTGGTCATCTGCACCTATGTAATGATCTTCTTACTTGGAGGTATGTCTTTGATTGTACACATATCATCTTTGAAGAAGACATTGTAACCTTTGTTAATGAGTTGTCCAATGCTCAAAAGGTTACATTTCAGACCAGGTACATAGTATACCTCTGGCACAATCATCTATTCTCCATTTCTTGCTTAGATACTGACTCTGCCCTTACCCTTGACATATATCTTACTATCAGTTCCTGTTGTTACCTAAGATTTCACATTTTCATCCTTATTAGCAAACATGTCAATATTTCCAGTCATGTGATTACTACCACCTGTGTCTAAGAACCAGAAATCTTCTTATTTGTCTTGTGCAATGTTACATGTTAAGAGCACAATCTTTTGATTCTTATCTTCTTCATTTGAAAAATTACCATTCTGCCTACTATTTATGTCATTTTGTTTTTTCCTACATTCATTGGCATAGTGCCTATATTTCTTACAATAATGACATTGGACTTGGATTTGTCATACCTTTGTCCATGAACTTGCTGTTTTCTTGAAACTTCATCTTGGTTCTGATTGCAGCTCCTTCCTCTTGTGCTTGCAGGATTATTTCTGGTTTTGTTTTGGCTTCTTCCACAACCTCTGTTATTTGCTCTGCCTTGACCTTTTCCTTGGTCAAAAGACATCTAAGTATTGAATGCTTTCTCAAAAGATCAATTTGTTCTTCTACTAAGTCTGTGTTCATGAGACATAAGAGAAGCACTCACTTCATCTACTGTGAACAGTGAGAGATCATTTGTTTCTTCTATTGCTACCACAATAGCTTCAAACCTTGAAGGTAAACTTCTCAAGATGTTCTCTACAATCCTTCTTTCTTCAAGAATCTCACCATGAGATCTTATCTGGGTTATCAACCCAATAACCTGAGTGAAGAATGAATCTATTGTATCAGATTCCTTCATGATGAGTGTTTCAAAGTCTCTCCTCAACATCTGCAACTTTGCAGTCTTCACCTTCTCCATGCCTTGATAGGCAGTTTTGAGAATATCCCATGCCTCCTTGGATTTTGTTGCTGCTACAATCTATGGGAAAACACTTTCATGTACTGATTGGAATAGAAAAAACAGGGCTTTGGTATCCTTCTTCATGTCGCTCTTCAACTGGTCTCTTTTTGCTACTGTCAAAGCAGCCAACGTTGTTGCATCTGCAGGTTCAGCATAGCCAGTTTCAACCAGCTCCCATATTCCTTGAGAAGCAAACAATGCTTTTATTGTTATGGACTAATAACTGTGATTTTTCCCATTAAACTGTGGCAGTTGGGAATTTTCCAAACTAGTTCCAGCATCTGCCATCTTAACCTGTATAAGTAAAGAAGAGATACTGACTGTATAAATAAAAAACAAGCAAAAATCTTTCTTTGCTGGAGAAAATGTGCTCAATAAGCTTCTTACAGCTCCTACAGTGAAAAAACAAACTCTGTTTTTGACTCACTGAGTGCCTAGACTAGCTCTGATACCATGTTGGAAATTTCTGATAATTTCGAACAAAACAGAGGAAGCAAAGTTCCTCAATTCAATACAAAGAAATGAGAGAAATCTGGACAAAGAAGATATGGAGAAAAGCTCTGTTTTTATTAACCATAAAAATGACAATAAAAATTACAAACTTCTTCAGAACTACAGTTCTGGAATAAAAAAAAACTTCATACTCTGTTTTTATTACAAACTCTCTACATTCTTCTCACATCATAAAAAAGGAACTGTTGTTCATTATGAACGAAAAAATCTCATCTTTTTCGGACATTCTGCTATTCTTCTTGAGTTTGTTATGTGGAAGCTCATAATACATAAATGCTCTACGGCCAGCTCTGCTTTAAGAAACGCATAATCCTTTTAATGCACCTGCACGTGGCGCGTTCTTCTTGTTCTCGACCATGCTATTTATTAAATGGTGTAGCTGAGCATTCAATTTGCAGGAGCTGGATCTGATCTTCCTCCTTTGGGAACACAAACAGGTAAAGGGCGAAAGGACAGCAATGGCGGTAGCGTGTTCAAGGAAGAGAAAATATGGGCTATCAGATCAGAATGTATGAACGGCTGAGATCAACTTGGCAGAAGGCACGATTTGCGATGGCGATCAGATCGCATCGCATCGCAGACAAAGAGCGAAGGGCTTAACGCGTAGAAGTTTAAGGTTTGCGATCTGTGATCTGCGATCGCATCGCAAATGTCGCATTGCAGACAACACAGAGACGTAGCGAAGGGTGACAAGAGAATGTGCAATATGCGATGGTATCGCATCGTAGGAAACTCCAATGACTATTTTCTGAATAAACTTGGTCGTTGTTCAACTATCAGCCTCCGGGAGTTTGAAATTATCATTCCAACAACCAGCACTTGGATTGTGTGAATCAGTGGTCATCATTCCTTCTTGATTAGTTCCTTGTTTGATCGAGGAGCTTGTGGATTTGTGTTTTCCTCAATTATGGGATCCTCATCCTCTTCTTCATCTAGTTGCTGAGTTGGAAGTTTCCACACTTATGATTTTTAGCTATTTTAGTTTTCTTCCTAGGTTGTTTCTTTGCAAGCGGAAATGTGCTTTGTAAATTTCAAGTTTGTAGGCAAAGCCTACACCTGAATGTCGTATTCTCATAGTCTAAGAACTGAGTCTAGCACTGATTGTTTTTTGTCAGAAGAATGTGATCACGTAGACCTTTGTTGAGGTCTACCTCTACGCAAATTCTGGTAAAAGTATATATTCCTTCTTCTGTTTTTTGTGTATCCATCTTGATGTATCTCCCTAGCAGGTTACCGATTCCTTCTATAACTTTTGGATGTGAGAAACGAAGAGGTAAGTTATGTAATTTTACCATGTTGGCATTTTGGATACCACCATTGAATTGACATCTAAATCTAGGAACCATGGAGTGATGAAAAATCTTGCATTACCCCAAAACCATGGAACCTCTCTTTTATGACAGCTTCTCTAATCTCTGATGCTTCGAATTTTACTATGAAGAAGCCCTTTGAACAGAGGTGAATCTCACAATTTGGTGTCCAAGTCATAAAAATCAACTAAAAAAGGTTGATTGGTTTTGGCCAAAAACCATTAAACCTCCAAATAATTGCTTTGGCTTGAGACATTGAAAGATAATTAGTTATTTTTGTTATATCTATTGTCATTGTCGGTATTTTTTTTTTTTGTCTCCCGACAATAGGGCCCAGGACTCTTTAAGGTCTGTTCAGATTTACCATTTGCAATGGCTTTCCCTTTAAGGGCGTCGTTGAAGGAGGTATATCCCTACATTGGTTAAGGAAAGCCTCCCCACAGCCTCAAGTTTACGGTGATTGTGGATTTTCTATCTACACCATAGTCCTGTAGCTGTTCATCATCCTTGATATATATATACCAGCATAAATCAGGCTATGCACCTCCATTGGAATGTCAGATCCATGATGAATTTCCTTTTTCAAATCCCGCTTTGCACCTCCATTGGAATGTCAGATCCATGTTGAATTTCCTTTTTCAAATCCCGTACCAAGAGATCATTTTTGAGCCCCGTAAGGATCGAACATCCAGATGGGATTTTAATGAATATTTGAAACATTGCACCTTTGCCCATGAGAGGTCCTTTTTTCTTTCTTTTCTCTAATGACCACCTGGTGGGGAACAAAAATGTCTCTCGGACAGATTTCAATGACCCTGGGACGTCATCCTTCTCGATTCCATTGGTTTCTATCAATAGCCTAGATAAAAAGCACAAATTAGTTCGTATATAGAGGAAGGCTACCAGATCTGTAAAAGCCTTGGGCGGATTTACTCTTGGTTTGTATAGTATTCCATCTGCATCTGAAGTAGTAGGGTCTGGTCCCCCGTAACTCTCACCTTCATGACTCTTGAGTAGAAGCTTTGAACCATAGGCGTGGAGAACGAAAAAACTAGAAACAACATAATCTACCAGCTGACAAAAAACCCCACCACACTGTAAGGAGCCATGCAAACATATACCAATGCATGGACAAGTCTACGTAGTTATGCCAGGAAATATGGGCATGGCTAGATCAAAACTCTCTTGGTGAATCTGATGCGATGCTCTCTGGACATATAGATCCAAGTTTCGGCTTACAACGCCTTCAATTCTAAAAAAGACTGTTCCCATTGCGATTTGTGATGGGCTAATCCTCCTCATCCGTAACTCGAAGCCCCCCACATTCGATTGCTTTTTTCGGCCCTTCCCCAGTAGTGTAATCCAAAGCCTGGTAAGCGATGATGACATCCAAGCAAGAAATGTGAAGCAGATAAAACCTAGAAAACGAAACACAAACCATTTTTTCTCCTCTTTTCAACCTAATTCTTCAAAAATAAAAAACAGCGCTCTTGATCTCGTTATATAGAGAAAATATTTTATCAAACTCAAATATAAACCATACGCTTATTCTTTTTCAAAACAAAATTAGGGAATTCAAAAACTATTTTGAACATACGCCTATTCTTTTTCCAAACAAAATTAGGGAATTCAAAAACTATTTTGAAATAGATCAAACTTGTAATATCCCATTATTGATAAAAAAACCTATTCACAAACTTTATAATTCATAACCTCCAGAACCTGCAATCCCATCCCACTATAAAATTCACCATAATATTTATTATAAACTTTATAATATATCAACAAACTAATTCTAAAAACCCTAACTATTATAACCCTTATTGCAATAGATATCAACCACCTAGTTTTTATAACACTTAAATTTTATGATCATTATTCAATATAAATTAAAACATTGACTATTGTTAACACCTAATTATTAACCACTACATTCAATAACCACTATAACCCTCAAGAATTATAAATTCCAATGCTTATAATTTCTATACAGTTTAACTCCACATCCCATATTATGAGTTTTTTCTTATAGGTTATTACAATTAAAAATTATGGGTTAAGGCTTGCAACCAATATATGTATAGTTATATATATATGAGGTTAATAGTTAACTATTATAAGTAATGGATTTATAAGTAACATTTCTTGACCATGAATCACGTTTTTTAAAACAAAACAATTTAGAACTAACATAGATTCATCTTTACTCTGGATCTACTAAGCACAAAGAGGGATCATTTTTTTTCACTCTATTCTAGTTTGGATATCAGGATAGTTGATGCCTCACGCCCTTAGTAGATCTAGAGTAAAGATGGATCTATGCTACTTTAATTCTACATTCACATGAATACCATGGATCAATACCATTGGTTCTTAATACCATGGGTCAATAGTATGTGCCATCTTTATTTTTTTTAATATTAATATTACAGTTAATAATGTTTTTTTTACATGGTATTAATAATAATTTGGCCTATGGTATTTGGCCCATAGGCTTCACCTAAATGAAACCTCATTTTTGAGAGAATTATGGTGTATATATATATATATATATATATAAGTCTTTACCATACCACTAGTTTATCTATATTTTTATTAATTTAGCATATCTCTTTTATAAATATGGTATTTGGCTCATAAGTTTATGGACTACATATAAAAGGTGTTTTATTTATTTATCATACCTATTTTTTAGTGTTCATAAACCTCTTTAAATTTTAAATTTATATTGGATTTATACATAATAATAATTAGGTTGATTTATAAATAGGGCCACCATTAGATTAAAAATGTGAAATGTTAAACATTACATGTTAAATGTTTACAGTTTGATTTACATTTACATGGTTATGTAAGACTTACCCCATATTGAAATGTAGAGCACAATAAAGATTATGTACTTATAAATTATTACAATTAGAAATTATAGATTAAGACTCGCAAATTTTATATATATATATATATATATAAAACTAAGTAGGTTAGGGCTTGCAGATTATATATATCTATATATATGTTAATAGTTATAAATGATGGGTTTATAGGTAACCTTCCTTCGCAAGCGCATCCCTTAAAAGAGAACAATTTAAAATATAGATTGTCTTATAGGTTATTAAGATTAGAAGTTATGAGTTAAAGTTGGCCAGTTATATATATTTTTAGGGGTTAATAGTTAATCATTATAAGTGATAAGTTAATAACGCTATATAAAGTCTAGTTACAAGGGTTATCATTACAAGTTAAAGATTATATAAATTATGTTTTTAAGGTTATAATAATGAAAATTAATAAGTCCTTTTGTCTTAAGGATCATAGAAAGATGAGTAATACCTATTATAGAAATTAGTAACTTAGAAAGTTACCAAAATAATTTATTAAATCATTATTAGGTTTAAGAATATTATTTCTATTAACTTAATTAATAATTAAATTATAGAATTCTATTTGTCCAGTTATAAAAGCCCGGTCTTTTAAATTAATATTTTGAGCGATGAAAAGTCGGCTAATTTGGTGAGCACGCCCAGCTATAAATCGTAGATGGTCGAATCCAAACCATCAACCTCACACTCTCTGTGTTCGCAGAGAAATTATCCGAATCCTGACCTATCACCTATTAGACCTGAGATTTTTATTTTATTCAAAATCAAAATTTGCGGTTCATTGTCAAAATGGAAATCGAAAGGGCAGTGCAGGAGTGTTGTTCGTCCAAAGTGGAAACACAAAGCGCAGATGGAGAGGAGTGCTCAGCGTGGTGGTCTCAGTTGCCCAACGATCTAAAGGAGAAAGTGTTGGCATGGTTGCCTGTTGAAAACTTATGTAGATATTGTTGCGTCTGTGAAGAGTGGAATACCCTCTTTTTGTCCACAAGGTTTATAAATGATGATTGGGTTGCGGCACCTCCCAACAAGAAATCATGGCTTGTGTTGTGGAATGATATCTCTTTGAACTTTATGGCCTATTGCTTCTTCACTAACACCTGGAAAAAGTTTTCGTTTGCCTTCTTACAAGAAAAATATGACGTGGAGGCGTTAGAGATCCACGGATCGGCGGCAGGCCTTTCCTTGTTGTCAATCGTGTCTTTAAAACATACTTTATTCAGGCACATTGTCTCCAATCCCCTGACAGCGACGTCGTTCGAACTTCCCAGAATCAACGCTAGAGCTATTTGGGGCATGACAATCGTAGCAGGGGAGGGCGAGGGCCACGATGGAGAAACATATAAATTGATCGCGATAACGGGGAATGAACAGAGAGTGCAAATCTACGATTCAGTTCTAAAGACGTGGAGTACAGCGGGACGCGTGCGACATAATTTGGGTTTGTCGTGGACAACATACAAGGAGAAGATAGTTGTTTCTGAGGATTTATTGTATTGCAAGACGGTGGAGGGCATCGCTGTTTTCAACCTCCAAAACGGGAAATATGGTATCGTGCGTTTCCCGTTCGAGAATGCGGAAACTAGGGGAATGCCCAGAGAAGATGTAATTTTCAGTTGCGGCTCGCGAGTGCTTTTAGCGTCATCCGTACTCAAGGCTGACATGGTTTTCCTTGGTTTTATCATAATGGAGATTGTGAAGCCCAAATGGGGTTCGGACAACAGCGTGGGTCTCAGGTTTATTGCGAGGATGCCACCAACTGTTTTGCAAAAGTTTAGGACAGAGAAGCTCACCTCTAAGTTTGTGTTTATTTTGAGAAGGTTCGGAAGTTTAATGTTTGATTTTGAAGGGACAGGGAACTTGGTGTGCCTCAGACATGCGTGTGCTAAAGAGGTGCTTGTTTATAATACAACTCAAAAAACATGGAAATGGCTTCCCACAGGTCCAATACCTGATGGCCGGCAATTTAGTCCAGCTATTTTTAGCTTCGAACCTAGACCTCATAGGAAGGTCGAATAAATCGACCACTTCTCTTATTTTTTGTCAAACTTTTTTTCTTTAATTTGTTGTTTTCTTATTCATTCACAAACACATTTTATAATTTGTTTTTACTATCTTTGCACTTCTCAGATTTAATTAAAATGATCTTTATTATTTTTATCATTATTTTCTTAAATAGATTAAGATTAAGTAAATTCATTATTTTAGGAAGAGGTTAATATTCCTAGTTAAATTCATTATTTGTTAAAAGTGTTGGAATAATGTAGAAATGATATGTTTAGATAGAATTGATAAGTTCTATTCTCGTACTTAGCGCGTTTTGGTTTTCGGTGATCTCAATTATTGGATCTAGATTGTCTTAGAAGCTATCTATGTGTGCCTATATAATGTACTCTTTGCTCAAGTAGATTTGATTTAATTCTTGCGCATCTTTCTGATTTTCTAATATGATATCTTGTGTGTCTATATGATGTACTTGTTGCCCAAATAGTTTGATCAATGAGATTTGATTTAGTTCTTGGGCATCTCTCTGATTTTCTAATATAATATCAAACCCAGAAAAGGAGATCTAGTGAGACTATCTTAGAGAAATCGGATCCTTGAGGGCTATGACATCTCAGATCCATGAGGGCCATGAGGGCTGTGACATCCTGTTGTTATGGTGTTGCTCCCAAGTTTTCATGTTTTAGTCGAGGAAAATCAGTGTTCGTTGTTTGTAGGGTTGTGTACAATCAAGCCTTAGTTCCTGTTGGCTATCTGCAATGGTTGTGTGCAATTTGAATATGTAGATGGGAGGTATTCTCAAGCTTTGTCACAGGTTCCCTATAGTAGTTCCGTTCCATGCAGGGGACTTTTAGTCATGTTGGTGACTGTAGACACATTTGGGAACTTGTCGACAGATGAAATGTGGAATAATAAAGTGAAGCATGCCATAAGTAATTGTTGTTTTGTGAAAAACTAGTGTTTGTGGTCGCACTTTTCATTCACCTTGAATCAATTTACTATTTTTTAAGTCATGTTGTGTATAAATGTAATGAATTTTGTAGAACCTTCAAGTTATGAAGAAGCAATGAATGAGGAATACAACTCTATAATGAGGAATGACACATGGGAATGTCATTAGTATTTTTTAAAAGGATCAAATAACTGTTGTCGCACCAATACAATGGGTCAATACCATGGTAATTACCCCTCGTATCGAAAATACCATGGTACACATTATGTACCCGACTTTAACTAACAAGACATGCGTATGTATGCAACCTTGATTCACAGGACCCGTGTGTAGTTTCTGAAACTTTACTTTTATCATCCATCTATCTCTAAAGTATCATTTCTCTATCCATATCATTGATAACATCTGTATCAATCTACATAACCATCATGTTATCACAATGCTGACATATATTATAAAGTAGGATTCAATTAAGGACAACACATTATCCATAATGCCAACATAGAATCAAGCACAAATTCATTAAAATCACAAGTTTGATAGGTGAATTAGTCACAGTGAAATCACCTTGATTTTTTCAGGGAAAACGAGTTTAAACAACATAAATCAAGATTTGGACACAAATTTTTTCATTGGATTTTAGCAAGAAATCCACTGAAAACTCTAAAAAGTAACTCTTTAAGACTAATCCATTCATATGTTAAATTAATTATATATCTTTTCCATAATGATTATCTCATGAACATTTTTAATAGTGGTAGAGAGATAAAGTTAGTATAGACTGTTCAAGTGAAATGTTATCATGTCCATCTTGAAGAAAGATGAAGTATATGTGACATTGTTGCTAGAGTAAATTGTTTTGAAAGCAAGAGAGAACTAGGTAGTCATGGGAGAAACTGGATATTGAGATCGAGTTATAGATGTCTATCATCAAGTATTTTATTCTCTATATTTGAAAATCATCTTTAACATTGTTTCAGTTGTACCCTTTCAAATATTGTACCCTAGGTTTGAATTTCACCAATCCAAGGAATATTATAAGAGCGATCGTTTTCTTGTTAAATTTTTTTATTTATGAAATATCATTGTATTCAAGTGTACCACGTCATGGAGCAATGAACGAGCCAAGAGAGAGAAGTTGGAATTCAACCAGTGTGTCTCCAAGTGTTCTAGCAGCTAGAACACCCTCCAAAATTTTGGCTTGTGCACAAATTTCGGTGCCTGTTGTGGATCATGTGATTGGTTGTTTCTTAGTCACTTATTTGGTAATCTAATGATTTCAAGCTTCCCTCTTTGGTCTTAAGAGTCATTCATGCTTTTAACTTTCTATAGCATGTGTCATGTTTGGGGAGGGGATTATCGCTGGTCACGCAAAGGGAATGCTTGTTTTTCTTCAAGGGGAAAGCTTTGTGAGAATGAGTTTTCCTTGCCACATAGACATGTTTCACACTCATCTCACACATTAAATTCACAATGCGCAAAAAGCCCAACATTCCTTAGCATTCAAACCTATGTAGTGGTTTCCTCCAATGTCCTTCCTTCAGCCAGAACCCGCTCTCTACATAAACTGCACAGTTTTGTCCCTTAGCTATACAGTCTTCCTTGCATTCAAAAACTGTGCAGAGATGTCCTCCCAGGACCTAATCCCATAACAATGCCTTGCATCCTAAAACTGTGCAGTGTGCCCTTAGCTCCTCAGTCTACCTTACATCCTAAAACTGGACAAATGTGTCCTCCCAGGACCTCATCACACAATAGTCATTGCTCCTTGAAACTATGTAGATGTTTCTCTCAGTGATCACAAGAAAAATGAAATGCGATATGAATCTCAAGGATATTAGGAGGAAGATAAGTTGACCAAATAACCCAAGTTATGATAGATGATTGGGACATCATGAAGACTCGATTTGATGGACAACCCTTTGGAGGGTAGCTATGGAAAACGAAGTACATATTGTGAAATATCCCTCTTAATATAGCTTGAAGGACTTCTTATCATTGTCATATCATTTTGTCTTCAATTACATGCATGGTTACAAGAACTAAATGTCATTCCATGTGTTTCCTCCCCGTGTCTTTCCCCCATTCTCCTATTGAATCAATTGTCATCTTTTGACAAGTTTGGTTGTTATGTCATGTTTTCGAACCATTCTAGTGACCATTAAGGTTGGTCTCTGGGTATACAAGTTGTCCTAACCATGTGAAAACCTATGGAAATATTACAAAAAGTTGTAAGCATTATCATGCAAGTGTCGTCACGGACATCCAAAGGTCTATCCCAAGTGTCTCACCTGTCACTGTTAGCCCTAGACAGTCTCACAGAGTATCCTTCCTTGTTTTGTTGTCTCGTGGTCATTGTTTTCATGTTGTCAAAGTATGTTGAGTGTGTGATAAAAATGTCGAAGTTATAACAAGTTCACTTGTCACTCACACTTGCCATTTTCCTGAAAATATCTCTGACTGAATAAGCCCACCTCATTGGACCCTGAATGAGCTTCACTGTGCAGTATCAGCCCTCAGCGGTGCTGCTCTGCTACTTTGAATTGCACAAAGCTTGAGCATGTCCTCCATGTCAGCTACACTTTGCAATCCCAGAGGAGAGCAGTCTGTCATCCCAGAACTACGTAGAAAATGCCTCAAGGTCTGACCTAGATTGTGCACTTCGCAAGATATGTCATCAATCCTCCTTCTCGCTTGATGGAACCCCATATTGCGTAGAGACCTCAGCACACATTACTCCCAGAAATTGCAGAGAGGTGTCTTCCCAGAAACCTCCCTCAGTCGAGACTCATTACTTTCAAATATTATGGAGAAATGTGCTCTAATCCCTCCGTTATCCTTCCTTGTTTTCCCTCTGGAAATTGTGCATAGTTGTCCCTCAGGGTACCACCTTATAGTAGCCACTCGTGTCCCCATCTTCGCAATCTTGCCTCCCATTGGCCTTTACAAAGTTTCCTCCAATAGTGAAGACTATGCCCTGGACTTCCTCAACCAAGCTTGATCTTCGCTCTGTGTAGTGTCAGTGACTAGTCCACCTCCCTATCACCTCGAACTGTGTGTTGCATAGTTGCTAGGCCCTCTTCCCAGCCTGTCATCTGTATTGGGCCTAAAACACGAAAGAAAATACATGCATCTTAGACTACGAGGTTTTGGATTTGATCCAATCATGTCATAAGTGAATTGCACGAATAGGTAAATTAATGGACCATGGAGAGATGACAAATGGGAGGAAGGATGGTCGCACATTTTGGAAGACTTACTTGCAGTCGGATACATGAGAGAAGCACGTCCAAGAGCAGGCAAAGAGAAAACATGCATACAACCATCTTGCAAGACCAAGACTATTGAAGACCCCATAACATCAAGCCATGTGGAGGAGAAGAAAAAGAACACCCAAGAGTACATCCATCACTTAGTAGTGCAATAGCTTGACATGGACACCACAGCCAGCCAAGACATGTCAGCAGTGTCATGTCAAGTTGTGTCATGAGTTTTCAAGGCCACATCAATACTATAGGACATGTTTTTGGTAACCAAAGGTAATGTAAAGTGGACCTCCAATGGACACACACACTCATGATGGTAGTCCAAGAGTCACAAGGGTCAAGAATCACCCTTGGGTATATATATCCCTCCCATTGTATTAGAAAGAACTTTTCACCTTGGCTCCTCCCACATAGCCTTGAGAGTAGACTATCAGTTATTTGAGGAGAAAGGAGTGGCTCCAATGTCCCAATACTAAGACTAATGATGTATAGTTTATACTATGTCTTGGTACTTTTTCTTAATTCAGAAGCCTATTAAGGCTAACACATTTTCATGCAGGTTTTGTAGATGTTTGTAAGACTATTCTTTCAGAATTTTTAATTCATGTTTGTTTCACTTGTACTAATATATTTGAACTACTTCGGTTGTTTTATTACTGACATCTTTGGGAGTGTGTTGTCTTGGTTATAATAGCTATCTCATCCCTGTGGACTATTCTGAGGGATACTAGACAAACCATCCTTATGTATTGATTATCACCACTGTCACATCCCTGTCGACTACTCCATGGGATACTCGACATGCCATCTTACTTTTCTGGCTATAGCAACTATCACATCCTTGTGGACTACTCCATTGGGTGGTATACATGTTATCCCCCTTTACTTCAGTTCTAACGTCCGTCACATCCATGTGGACTACTCCACTGGGTGGTGTATGTGTTGTTCCCTTCACCTCCATTCTAATGACTACCACATCCATTGTGGACTATTCCGCTGGTTTTCAGGTAGACCTTTCTAGTTCATGTGTCTCTCTTCATGGGTGGTACTATTACCTCACTTAGAGGCTCACTTTCCTCTCTTCCTTTGTAGTAAGAGGACTGAGACACAAGTTACTGTACGCACTTACCAAGGACACATACCTTGTTGTTTGAAGATACCAACACGACATTCTCATGTGTTGACAGCTACAACCAAGACATATCTCTAAGTACATGGACACCAAGCCTTTATACCAGATGGGACTCCTACACCAAACAATGTGAGGTCTAGTTGGGACTTCATACTCGGGAGATCCCCTAAATGTTGGTGGGTCCAACATCATCAACATGAGGGCATAAAATTTTATGACATTATGGATATGACAAATATGGTTTTGGTTGGTAGAGCTCATGGGTGGAATTATTCATTTTCTTGCCTTAAGAAGTGGATTCAATAAGTTTGGGGATAGGTTTTAGATGTCCCTCCTTCAATATACACGATTACCCAAGGATGTTTTCCCTTTTATTTCAACAGGGTTGAGCATGCGACATGGGTTCTCTCCAAATATTGGCACATATAAATGGAACATATTTTATTGAATAGATGGAAGCCACATTTTGAGACAAAGCTAGAATAGTTTGGGGCTGGTCGAATTTATGTTCAGCTGCTTGGGTTACCCCTTCAATTATGGTTGGAGTACATCTTCAGAAGGATTGAGGATGATTTAGGGAACTAACTGGATTATGAAAAGACTTACCAATAATCTGGTAGAATGGCATATGCTCGGATATTAGTGCATTTTGATACCAAGGAAGGGAAGGTCAATATTTTTGTGTTGTAATCATAGGGATTTTCTAGGTTATAGAAGTTGGATTATGAAGGAGATCCCCTCTGATGTTGGCAATGTCATGAGGCAAGACATATATTCAAGGATTTTCCCATGTTATCCAAATGAAATCCACTAGAATAGGGTTCTCATGAACAAGTTGAAAATGAGATAGTGGGAGCATTAATGCCCATCCCTCAACAAAAATTTGATTGGAAAACAAGATCAAAGGAAGAGGGAAAGTTAGGGGAGAAGCACTCATTGTTGCAAAGCTAGAAAAGTCACTTGAATTTTCATTTGGGAACATCCACACCATCACCCCATCCAGGTACTTCTCTTCCCCCTTGATATCTTACTCCTACTTGTATTACTTTACCCTCTATGTACTCTCCTATGTCAATGCCTTCTATTTGTGATGGGTAAATGATATCTTTATGTGAAGTGAGAGTTATAACTTGTACCATAGAATAGGTGTATTTATGTTTTCTAATACCCTCCCCATTTTTCCCTTCATCTTCTCTATCTCAATTCACCTCATCTGAGGATGAATATCAGGGGTCATATAACAGCCATAGGTATAACCTGCGTTCATTAGAAAAATTATCTATCGAGTCAGGTGGGGGTTTGGGTCATCTATTTCCCTCTAAATGCCCTAAGAATTGTTAATGCCACCAATCTCATATCTCTAAATCCATTCAGAAATAAAATCTATATATTGTTGAAGGTAAAACATTATATTTGGAAGGAGTTCTTAGAGAAAGAAATTCCCCTTTCAATGTTCCACAATGAATTGGATTCCTTTCAATTGTCACAGCATGGCTTTCCCTACCAAAACACTAGCTCTTAAGTGACTTTTTGAATTCGAGAAGTTGGATGTGACTTTTCTCTAGGAAACGTTAGGTCTTAGCAGTGAGGTGGTTACAGTTCTGGAAACCATGGTCAAGGATTGGAATTTTTTTGCTTTAGATGTGAAAGTCTTATATGTGGGACTACCTTTATGCATCAATTGTAGAAAGATTAACCTTCTGAATTTTTGTGGAAGAGAAGGGTTTATTTTTGCAGTATTGTGTCTAAATAACTTCAATTAGGAATTACTATCTAAAATATTTATGGCCCATGTGAGTACCATGTAGCATTTTTGGAATAAATCATGTCACTATATTCCATGAAGGAAAACAACCTGATCATGTGGGGTGACCTTGATTTCTCCATTGGTATATATCACATATGGGGTGATCATGCTCATATGGATTTGCTCTCATATTTTTTTCACATCTTCTGGAATCATATGGGCTCATTGATGTTGAAGTGTCATGTTACAAACCAACTTGTAGGATTTGAAGGGTTGGTGGAGCTATGGTAGCTAGGAGAATGGACAAATTTTTCATTTGTGAATTTATGATGGCTAAATTATCCTCTATTAGACAGTGGGTAGGGGTTGGTGGTATATCTGATCACTTGCGGATATTCCTAAAGCTAGTTGGTATTATCACAAAGTCTCATGCTCCTTTTAAATTTAATGTTACCTGTGTAAAATATGAGAAATATTAGGCGATAGTTAAGGAGGTAAGGAATTCTTGCTTGATCAGTGGGAATTGATCTGTTGTTGATATATTTACTCATAACCTTAAAAATGTAAAGAAAATGACTATTGAATGGGCTAAAACTAAAAGGAGGATGGATGAGGAGCCGCTTCGAAGGATTGAGGAGGAATTAGAAATACTATAAGAGCTTGACAAAGGTGGATATGACAAATTAGAATAAAAATTCACATTATCCTGTTAGATGCAGACAAGCATAGGTTATAGGAAGAAAATGAGGAAACATGGTGCTTATCGAGTCGGGCTATATGGCAATAGGTTGGGGACGAAAACTCAGTTTTTTCAGAAATTTGCTAAGGTTCAAAGATAAATTAACACTATTTGGTCCCTATAAAATTGGTTTGGTGACAAAGCACAAACTTTTAGGGATTTGGCTAGAAAGGGAACACAACTTTTGAAGTCTTTATTTTAGGCACTCAGAGAAGCTTCTTTCACTAAGATAATTAGGGTTGCAAGACTCTTTCCTCATTTTGTGGATGAAGATATAAACAATGACGTGTTTAAGTTGTCACTATGGGAGAGCTTGAAGCTTTTCTTAAGTGGTTTAAAAGGGACAAGAGTCCCAGTCCTGATGGGTGGCCGATTGGGGTTTTCCATGCATTTTATTATGATATTGATCAGGATATTCTGAAAGTAGTTGAGGAATTCATCATGGCTAGAAGAATGTATGAGGCCTTCAATTCCACCTTCATTGCACTCATTCCAAAATCAGACAATGATAGGAGCTTGAATGACTTCAGGCCTATCTCACTATATAATTTCATTTATATAATCATTGTGAAAATCATCACCAATATTATTAATCCTATTCTATCGTAGAACATCTCCAAGGAACAATTTTCATTTCTTAAGAATAAAAAAATCCATGAAGCCATAGGTGTTTGCAGAAGGGGATTCACTCCTAAAAGTTGAAAAAATGAAGGATATGACTCTTAAAATCGATTTATCAGATTTATTATGATAGGACCAGTTGGTTGTAGCTTTGTATGTTATTCACTCATTTTGGATTTGATAATGAATCTATAAACTGGATCATGTGTTTTATAGCATCTGCTTCTTTTAGTGTGCCCATAAATGGTTCTGCTATGAATTTCTTCCATCCTGAGCAAGGTCTCCTCCACGAATTCCTCCTATCCCTTCTTTTATTATTATCAGTTATAGAAGGCCTTAGCATACTAATAGAAGATGAAAAAAGTTGAGGTTGGTTGAAGGGAGTGCATATTACTGAAAACATTCAATTTGACACATATATTGTTTGTGGAAAATGTTCTCATACTGCTGAATGGCTACATTGGTGACACATCGACTTTTCATAATGTACTAAAATTATTCAGTAAGGCTATGGGCATGGAATAAAATAAGGTGAAATCTACATTAACATCTACAGGATGTTCCCAAAATGAAATGCGATTTGGTTAGGCTGGATTCCCTTATTGGTCCCCTAGAAATTAATGAGGGTTCTAAATACTTGGGATTTATAGTCAAGCCTAATTATTATCAACAAACAAAGTGGATATGGCTATTGGAAAAAATAGAAATACGGATAAATGTTTTGTGTCATTGATGGTTATCACGTGCAGGGAGACTTGTTCTTGTCAACTCTATTGTGGAGGTCATTCTTGTATATTGGATGTCCTTATCGTGGATACCAAAGTGTATCATTCACAAAATACAATGCATTTTTTGTGGTTTTTTACGTCAAGGAAAGAAGGAAGCTAGAACATTTTCTTAGGTAAAATGTGATTTAATTGTCTTTCCTACAAAATCAGGAGAATGGGGGATGAAAAACTTATATTGTTTTTCTCAAGCCCTTGCTTCTCGATTGGGATGGGACTTGATATTATCAAAAAATTTATGGACTGAGATTGTTACAAGAAATTACATTGATCCACTCTCTTTGGAAGATTGGATTTGGCTATCGAGAAAGAACAAATCAAATATATCGATAGTATGTAGGGAAATTCAAAACTCCTTTGGGTATATCAGTCACAATCTCAAACTCCTCACCAGATCCCACACGAAGCGGCAATGCACACCTCCTCCCACCAGAACTAATTGAAATTTTTTCAAACATGGGAAAAAAGACATTAGACTAGGTTGTTTATTAGGATAATTCTACCCTTTTAGGGGAAAAATGGTTATCGGCTTAGTACTTAAATATTCCAATTTATGGAATTTGAGTTGGCATCACTATACCAATTCCCTATAAACATCACATATTATAATTTTTTTATCATGAGGATGATCTCATTCGGTTTCATTCCCCCCCGAGGAATATATACTCCCAAAGAAGGTTATCTATTTATATATGTAGATCATGAACCTAAATCCTTTTCCTAGTGGTGGAGAAATTTATGGAAATTAAAAACACCGACTAAATCTAGACAGTTTATTTGGCTATTAGAAAATAAAGTATATACTGGGGAAAATTTGAAGTGAAGATCATTTCAGGGCCCATCTTGTTGTGCAATGTGCCAAAGAAATGAGGAAACAATCAACCATTTATTTCTGCATTATCCTTACTCTTCCCAAATATGGAATTTGATGTATCAAGTGCTAGCCATACACATACGATGGCAGGGGGATACTATCAATGAAGATTGGATATCATGGTGGGGTGCAACATAGCCTTTAAACTTAGAAATATTCCTCTTCTGGTTTGCTACGGTATTTTTGTGGGTATAAATAAGAAAATATTCCAAGTTTCTATTAAGCATCGGATCTTATAGTAGAAAAAATATCTACAATTTACAATTTGATCCCTAATGAAGATCAAAATCTGAACCAACGAAATATAATTTCTGAGGCTATTTCTCGCACATTTTCCTGGGCATATTTTCACGGATCATCCCAGAAAGGTAGATGTGGAGGTGGTATAGTCCTGTACCTAATTGATGACCACTCTTTCAGATTGAAAATGGGTTTGGGAAGGGGAACAAATAACTATGCAGAGCTAAACAATCTAAGAATTCTTCCCCTCTTTTCCATTGGAAAAGGGTGTCAACAACGACAAATTGTTGTGTAAAATTATAATAAATTGGTTCAATCAACAATGTGAATGTCATGTGCACACATAAAAATCTGTTGGAAAAAGTTACCTTATTAAAATCACATTTTGATTATGTTTCTTTTCATCGCATTTATGGGGAACGAAATCAAATTTTCGGATGGTTTATCGAAGGAAGCAATGACACATGAACTTGGTACTTGGATGATCAAAGAAGAGATCAATTTGTAACACTATCAATATTATCTTAGGCCTTTTACTGATCTCCCTACTCACAATGAAACATTTACATGACACATTATATGATTTTTTGGACAATTATGTATTTTTTTTGTAATCTTATATATATTGGCTGATAGACAAATTATCGGAGTAATGTAATTTCTAAATTTTTTTAAAGATATACTTATGGTCATGTTACTTAACAATGATATCAATTATTTGTTATACCATTTTTAGATACTCTTTTAAAGCATCTACAACATATAATTTCCAATATTTAATATAATGAAAGTTACAATTTTTCCTTGGGGAAAAAAGACAAAGGACATTATGTAGCAATTTTAATAGCTGATAATAATATGTGCAATTTGTTGTAACTGATGGAGAAAGAAACCTTGTACATGGAAAATCCCTAAATCCCAGTGTACCGGTGGACACAAACACAATACTAGGCAGCTATGAGAAAGGTACAAGAAATATTTAGGTGGAAGGGCAAGAAACAATATGCATTCAAATTGCCTTTAAGAGTTATAGTTTCTATTGTGGTAAAGCTTTGTCTTAGTAGTTGTAAAATTTTGTCTTAGTACTTGTAGAAAAGGATACAAATATGTATGCACATATTATATATACATATAGAATGTAGAAAAATAGAATTCATATAAACATTAAACAATATAGTTGAACTAAAAGTAGAATGTTATGCCCAAGTTAGTTGTGGCTAGCCATCACAAGGAAGGGAACCTTATTAATTGGGGAAAGGATACGAAATCCATGGAAAAGGGAGTAATAGGGCCTAAGGATAAACTTTAGTGATCTCCTATTAAAAAAATCCACCAAACCTATTGCCAAGTTCTAAGCTTACTAAATTAAAATAATAACTATAGTGATTACATAGAGTTACTACCAATACAATACATCAAATGTGGCAAAATATGTTCTATATGCATGTATAATGAATAAAGAAAATAATAATTAATTAAGAACCGAATAACTTCCATTATATTGGTAAACAAGAACATTAAAAAATATCATTGTATGCATACATATTAACGAAAAGGAAAATAAAGCTATTAAGGGCATAGAAGTGATGGCTATCCATATATTAGTATGAGGAAACTTAAAAGGAAATATAGAATTTATTTTCCCCAAAAATAAAGAGGGAAGATTCTAATTGTGGAAATACAAGTTTTTTCCATAAGTCATATGATGGAGTACAAAGGCAAGAGTTAACAAAATGGTCAAAACCCTTAGTAAAATAACATATATAATATCACAAGTGTGGCTATAGGGATTTCTTCCTGAGAAAAGTATTAATAAACCTTCTATACACACATACTCATAGATAGTGACTAAGTTAAGGTTGAAATCCTAGTTACAAATAAATTCATGTGGCTCTACACAAGATGAAGCCCATGGATGGCTTAGAAACCTTTAAGAGAATGACTATAATGATAACGAATATATTCTAAGACAAAATAACTATTTTGGAATGAAAATTAACTCAAAACACCTCAAAGTAAAGACTGGTTTAACTCCAATAGGTAGCCCGCATAATACAAATAATAAACCCATAGTTTGCTCTAAGATGGCATGTAACATTTGTGAAAGAAGGTAATAAAATAAATCTCATGGTGACTACTATATTTGGTTTTAAATAAAATGAGTGAAACCTTGTATACATACCCCGTGAAGGTAGAAACATGTTTTAGTAATGATAATTAATAAAAAGGAACCCTCTCTAGATGAGACGGAATTAGGTTTAAAATTTTAGACACGGTTTCACAAAAAGTAAAGAAAATTAATTTCTAACACAAAATCCTCTATGAAAAATATCTCAATGCCATAAAAGCTTACACTGGATTGAAACAATTTTGAAACCGTGAAAAGTTAAGGGTTTAATATTCCAATACAGTGATAAATCAAGTAAGTTAGCAATGGAAAATTACGTAAATCCTTATAGAGGATGCAAAATGTTTTATTAAGGAGGGAGATTAGAAAATAAATGTAAGAAGATTCAAGTTAAAATTCCTAGTGTTTATGGCCCGTAATGGCTGCTAAACCTTCTCCATTTATGTTAGCATCTATCAAGACAATAGAACCTTTGAGTGAAATGTTAAAAAAAAACACAAGGAGAAACCCTCATTCTTAGCACTTAATCTTGAGGATGTAGAGTTTTCCTCTCAACTTGCGTGTGTAACTAAGCCTGAAGAAATGGAGGGTCGAAGGATGGTTATTTAACCTAACAAAAGTTGACAAATGTGCATGGTCATTGATTAACCTCATAATAACGACTGACGTAGGGTGAGAACACTTCTCTAAGGTTTAATATAGTGTCATTGGTCGCTCGTCCATGTATTGAAGTCATGTTAGACACATACACATGGCCTCCCTTTATGAAACTAGTGCCATGAAGGCCCAACGAATTAAGCATTCAACATTCCATCAATACATGTATAAGTTCTGACAAAGAGAGAAGCTACATCAATGAGGAAACCTTATAAAATTATATAATGTAGAGAACTGTGTAAATAAGTTCAACACCACCCTATTACTATGATATGATGTTTTATTATTAGAGTTGAATTATGATATGGTTGGGTAGATGCTAATAAAATGTCATAAGGGTTTTGTTATGAGGTAAGGAGAACATAACAATAACCAACATCCTTGAGTTATGGTGGAGCTAAGTCAACTAGACCATATCTCTAGCATAGACCATAGCCCTAAAGCTTTAAAGAAATCATTAAGAAAGTAAATAATATATGACCAAACTCAATTCCCATGCCTAACCAAAAGGGATACTAAACTAATTTTAGAGTGAAGAGATTATATTATATGATTATTTGGGAAGGAAGCAAAAAGAATGGGGGAAAAATGTGATATCTCTATAAATAGAAATTTAAGAGTCATCTAGTTAGTATGATAATTAATACATGTTATGTTAGATGAAAATAATTAATGGGTAATTGTTTGCAATTCTTAATTATTTTCTGAGTGACTTTGGAGGGATGTTGCAATGTCTTAAGTACGCTTTAAACATTTCTTTAATTTATTTTCTAAGATATTTTTAGAAAACTAGTGATAAGCTAAGAACATTGTGAGTTCATTTATCCAACTTATCCTATTTAAATCCTTTTCAAATTTGTAACACCATCGTCCCACATCTAGCCAAGTAAATGGCCAACCAAGGTAAACATGTGATGAGAGGCTACTATTATATAATTCAACCTCCTAAGTCACCTTAAATAAGTGCAACTAACAGAATCACACCATAGAGACCTTCCACATCAGCAGTAGGACTCTTAGGAAGCATCCTAACCTTTCAAGTAATGCTCCCTTGGGTCCCACTAAGTTTTTAGACCAATTAAACCCCAGATGCTCCCATCATATGGGCATGGATGCATCTAGAGGGCTCTAGACACTCCCACAACATGGTATGCCAATATCTAGGGACTATTTTCCTCAATGTTGTGCCAGCATCCCCAGGATTTGAGCCACTTTTTCAGGCCCAGAGCCTAGGTCACTGCCCATAATTCAATGATACCTTCATAACATAAATATAACCATGGAATGATGATATAAATGCAATTACTTAAATAAATACTTGAATGGACACCTACTAGTTATGATAGATATTTTGTCAAAAATATCACAAATATGTATCTACAGGTGTAAACAACATATCTAATCATAGGTGTTTCATACTTATCTGACAATCGCTAAGAAGCATTGTTCCCTTATATAATTAGTTGTGCATTATCATCTATTTGGTCATAGATACATTACTAATTCATTTACAAATTAAAACATGAGGAAATCCATACATCATCAATGTCATAATAAATGCTTATAACAACCATAATAACAATATAAATATCAAGGATACATCAGCCATATAATATACATATAAACTAGTACATTTATACATAAGATATCAAGGAAAGAACATCTTATTAATGAATGCAAAAGCCAACCTGTTATGGGACTACCACGTTCCAACTCACCATGGAATCGCTGAGCCACATCCCTCTTCAACCAATCACCCCCTTGACATATTCAAAGCATGAATGTGGAATTCAAACCAAAAAAACTGACGAGGGCATCCCAAGGCTAAACCATCTCACCCTCATCGATACAAACCAGACTCTACCGTAATCCATGATGGATCACTAGGCCAACACAATAAACATGTAATAATAGGCTTTACCATGATCTCCACGAGATCACTAGGCCAAAACAAGCATGAATGCCACTAAATTTCTCCACCTACACCGCAATGAATTTTCTTGTCTCCTAGTCTCTCAGGATTTACTGCAATCCACAATCCAATCTAGGGATCACTAGGCCCTAGACTGAGACACCATCCTATAGGTTTTACCGTATATCCCACCATTCACCCGTAAGGATTCCTAGGCCTAATCGAGGGCAACCACCTCTAGGCTTTACTGTATATCCCTTCATTCATCGATTGAGGATTCCTAAGCCCACCAAGGAAGCACAAAATATGGCTTTACCACAACCCACAGTATGGTTTAGGGGTTACTAGGCCATCTGTTATATCATTTAGAGATCCACCTCACTTAGCTTCGAATCCATCCAAAAATCTAGCTCAACCAGGACATGAGAACGCCAACACACCATGGCTATCTGGAAATGACAAGGCTGGGTTAAAAAAATTATCACACCTAGAAAAACCCGTGTCATAACAAAAAAGAACCACATGAAACACGATGCATGATGAATCTAGCAAAGAAAACACACATGAAAATCGATACTTACAAAGAATCCAGCTGTAGCTTCTGCATCCTGCTCTTCCTTTCTTGTTCCTTCCTTCCTCTTGCATTATTTTCCATTCTTGATCAAATCCCAAAGTTCTCCAAGAAAACTCTAAGTGTCCAAGAGTCTGTGTGTGTGAGAGAGAGAGAGAGAGAGAATAATGAGAGAGCTCCAAAACAGAACTGGCAAAAGGTTTGAGCAAACTCTTGCCAACTTATCCTCATAAGGCTTTTTATTATTGTGGCCTCTATTTTGTTCATTTTCCATTATTTTATTTCATTTTCCTCTTCACATGAAACCTATGACCTTTCACCTCCCTTTTCTCCTAATTTTCTTTATTTTTCATAAATAAATGTAGCAAAATTTCTTTTTGCCTTTCCAAATCCTTTGCCATTGCCTTTGCCAATTTCCTTACCCATAATAACTAAAATTAACACCCACTAGGATGTTTTTCCCACCATTCAACTTGGAACATGTGTCCCATGATCGTGGTCTTATATATTTTTACATGAATTTTTAACCAGGAATGTTGCAGAACCCTCACTGTTGGGGGAACACCATCCTCAGTGTTCAATGACACCTATAACTAGCAATGCCACTAAAAACAAAACATACTACCATGGAGATTTATAACACAATGTGTTACATTATTTACAATGAACACTACTGAAACATGGAAAACATATAGTTTATCGGACCTTTATAACACAACTCATTATGATATTTACAATAATAACCACATATACACACATACACATTTGCTTCGACCCGAAAATAACCATATTGTCTATGGAGATTTATAAATCTAGCTCAATACAATATTTACAATAATACACACATATACACATATGCACATTTTCTCAACTAGAAAATGAAAGGATATAGTTCCTGCATCAGCAATAAGGGAATCCATAGGCTTACATCTCCACCCTCAAAAGTAATGGTAGGATTCACTTCCTTCCCAGGAATTCCAAAGTCCACTGCTAAAGTCAAAGCTGCATCAAATGTCTAGGGCTGTAATCCTGCACTACTTGTCCACTTCAGTGAATGGTTAACGACTCATTATTCCAGGGAACATTGTCAATATGCATCTGATTCCATCTAGCAATGCTAATGACAAAAAAAAATCCATCACCAACCTTCCCTTCTTTATTACATAGTCCCTCGGGTAATCCGGCCAACCCCTTTCGTGTAGTCACTTAACTTCCATATTCCTCGGCATCCCCTGTCTCGGATGATACATCGATTATCAAGGATTCCTTGCATCAAAAGCTCAAATAACCAAGGCATATAATTGCCTCAAAACCATCATATCGGTCATAACATGCTCATAAAAATCAATGGACACTAATGGGCACCAGTGTCCCACAATCGCCATGTTCTTGAAGTTCTTTACTAGCATACTATTGCTTCTTCAAAATCCTTTTATTGTTGCTGCTAATCCTTGCATTTCGTTTCAACCACCCAACTAGACATGTATATGCTTCCTGTACCAAGCACATAACTTCCATTAGATTCAAAATAAATTGAGATAACTTTAAATCATACTTCATTGGTGGCCTGTCAACAAGGTACACTTGAAATTTTGTTCGCTTCCTGTCACAATAAGTCAATCTGGCATCTTTTACCAAATCATCATGTATAAACATATCACATATGGTTAGCTCCAATTCAACCATCCTAAATTAAAATCATGAATCACATGAAATCATCATAAACCATAAGTCACATGTAACCATCACAAGTCAGAATCATAGATCACATGCATAGTAAAACTGAAATAAAATATTGATACTTATCCTTCATCGATCCTTACTTCTACATTTGTTCTTTCTACACACACACCAGATTAGTTTCCACATCCAGTGCCTTTTTCTTTTACTAAATCACATACACATACACAATGTACATCACAACACATACATCCTCAAACAACTTTCAACACTACACAATACATGTACCTACACTAGCATACAACACAACATAATACATGTACTACACAGAGTACAACACAATGAGTACACATGTCACGATACCACAACTACACAATTCACATACATAGTACTGCATGCCCGCAACACAACATGTATGACATGCACACAACACCACATGTACACTAGTACCATATGTAGAACATGTACATAGTACCACCTGTACAAAGCACCACCTGCACAATGTGTGCACAACATCACATGTACATGGCACCCCACCTGCACAATGTCACATCGAAATTGTACTACCTGTACAATGCGTACACAACACCACATGCACATTTACATGGCACAATATTTACAATGCACCATATGCATGACATGTACACAACACCACATGTACAACATCTACACGACACCACATGCTCACAATGCCATATGTATATAGCACCACATGTACAACATGCACACAACACCATACATTCATAGCACTACATATACGGCATGTACATAACACCCTATGTACACAGCATTGCATATCCAACATGCACACAACACTGCATATCCGACATGTACATAGCACCATATTTATCAAACACTATATATACAATGTACACATAACACCATACATACGACATGCACACAACATCATATGTTTACAATAATACATATATTACATGTACACATCAGCATAGGTACAATAACTAAATATAAAACATGCGCAACATGTACTTAATAGTAGTAATGCACATCCAAAACCACACTGTCTTTACCAGGCAACCTTGCTTCTAGTGTCTGTCAACCATCCATGCTTATCCTAGCATGCCGCAAATATCACTGATTTCATTCAGTTGATGTATCCCTCAGAGCTACCTGTCATACCATAAACATAGGCATAATACAATCATACAATATCAATTCATATACATGTGATACTGACCTCAAAGATCATGTCAGTCTATTCTTCCCAGTTGCTTCCTCATGAACTAGGAATATCTTCATGCCATTCACCTACATAAGAAATCGTTCCTCCATAAGAACGATTCCTAACGACCCTGTCAGACAACAACATACATACATGCATATATATATATATATATATATATATATATATATATATATATAGATACATATAAATATTAGCATTAAATAATCATTATCATGACATAAAATGACATACATACATAAATATATAAATATAAACATTAGCATAAAAACAATCATGATCCATAATGACCCTTTCATACAAGACATACACACATACATACATGTATACACATATAGACATCGACATAATCATGATCAAAACATAATTGCTAGATACCATATGGTGAAAGGTTAAGAGAACTTCATTTATCTGTGCACACCATCCAAACCATTGAGAACAATAATTCCCGACATAGCCAAGGCATTTGATGCCTTAGATCCATTTACTTCCCCTCTCATATTATCTTTCTCATGGTTGTACTACCACTATATATTTACACCAATGGACCGAGCCAATCCAACTGATTGTCATATTCTTACCTTCAACTTCCTTTACCCATGCAGTGAGCTTCATTTGGGTCTTACATTAATTGCTAGGATTCGTTCAGCTCTCCTCGAGCTCCATTAAATTTCCTCTTTCTCAACCAATTTCCATGACCCCCAAGACATGAAAGGAAAGACAAAAATGCCAACAAGAAGAAAACCATGAAAACCAATAACAATATGACACTGCGAACAAAGTGGTATGGTAATACACTAGACATAAGAAAATCTACAAATCACAAAGAATTGAAATCACAAGACTCTCAATAAACACCATGACTCAATCCCCATTGTTCCCAGTGCTTCCAAAGAAAGGCTCAACTGAACCTCCTTCAGAATTTCATGATAGGCTCTTTACCATGCAATCCCCTACATCATATTTCCATAAACACATAACTATCGGTGCATCAATAAACATAACAATACACCAGTTACCTTAATTTTGTGTGTCAAGCAAGTTTCTTGTAACTGAACATATCCATGGAATCTCTCAAGGGACTCTAATCCTTTGATAAGTCTATCCATTAGTAGAACCAACTGTTATACCTGTCAAATACATATTTATGAATATAACACATATCCTCATAATGTCAGACAAATTCAAGGTTAATAAGACTTCTTGTATGCAAAGCACTCATTCATTTGGAATTGCGACATCCAAACATAGTCAAAGGAATTTTCACCCAACTCCTTTTCGTTACCTTTTCCTCACTACAATTAAGTCTTACGATGCATTGTCACATCAACCAATTGTTAGTTATATAAACACATCAACTATTACCTTGTCAAGCTAATACCAGGCATGTTTCCCTACAACTTCTCACACATGTCAATCTCACATACCAAAGATCAATACATCATATATTTTAATTTTAAGTCAACCTTTACCAAGTCTAAGAACCATAACATAATCAACAATGAACTCAGATTCATTGACCATAATGCATAATGCTACAACTATCACATATTTACTCTTCAGTACATATAAGTTGTCTCAACACACACGTGTTAGAATAACCATATTAAAACAAGATCATTCCTTCATGAAATCTTAGAGACACTTACTCATATCATGCAATTAATCATACATCCAAACAAACTATAAACGTACCATGTTATATAAATCAACTAGATGAAATAATAGACATCAAACACTTAAACACTAAATAGGAGACATAAGAAAACTCATACCTCAATGTATCTTAGGGGAGGCTATCTTATCTACACAATAAATCTAGATTAGCATGGTATAACTTCACAACATATCAAATCAAATATAAATAAGATCATGATATCCATAATAGTAACTAGCTCACCTGTTCACATCGTAAGCTCATAAACACTTGTCGTGAATGCATAGGAATCACATATTAAAAGTCAGTCTAGATTAGTACAACACACTATCACAAATAAGTTAACTCATACCTAAATACCATAACCCTAATCATATGCATAGATCAATCCACGTTAGCATAATACGTGTATGATCAATATCTTCAATGCAATGAAGATAACCATAATTTATATGACCATAATGCCTACAACAACTGGTTACTACCATTCATAACTATCCAAGACATGTGCATATGACTGCACTAATAAACTAGCATCTATCATACATGTAAACATAACAACAATAAAATGACAAGTATATAGCCCTAATGCATATTAAAATCAAATAGCTAACATACCTGCATGCCAAACATACATTACATGTATGGTGATTTTCTCTTAACCTCAAAGTCTAATGTCGCAACCTCATTTTATGATTTGCATCTCATGCTCTATCTTAGCCAACACATTAGCATCATATCAACCAATAATGTCATGATGACCTAAAATGCATACAATGACCTCACAATGCATGTTTGACCTACCATACATGCATAACTATAACCATGAAAATGCAAGCATAATAACATATGGTCACTGGCATGCATAACAAATGCATATAATACTAACATGGATTCATGACTAAAGCATCCAAACAACAACATCATCAACCTTCACATGGAGACATCACTACAACCATGATCAACACCATGAAGTTGCAACAAGCACATGGACTACAAGCATAAGGAACACATATGCAAACGACATGAATGCATGGCCAACACACTACCCATCCAATCCGAGGTGTGAACCATGCTCTGATACCACTCTATAACACCCTCCTCCCACATCTACCCAAGCAACTGGTCAACCGAGGTAACGTGTGATATATGATATGATTTGACCTCCTAAGTCACCTTAAGGAAGTGAAGCTGATGGAATCACACCATACAGACCTTCCACATTAGCAACATGACTCCCAAGAACCATTCAAACCTCTTAGGTAACCAACCCATGGGTCCCACTAAGTTTAGACCAATTAATCCTTGGACACTCTCATGATATGGGCATGCATATATCTAGTGGGTTCTGGACACTCCCACAACATTGTATGCTAGCATCCAGGGACTATTTTTCTCACTATTGTTCTAGCGTCCCCAGGATTTGAGCCTCTTGTTTAGGCCCAAAGCTAGGTCACTACCCAAAATTCAATGATACCTTCACAACATAAACATAACCATGGAATGCTAATACAAACTCAATTACTTAAACAAGGGCTTGATTATACCCCTACTAGCCATGATAAATATTTCGTCAAACATATCACAAATATGTAATCTACAAGTGTAAAAAACAAATCTAAGGGGTCTCATACTTATTTGAGAATCACTAAGAAGAATTGTTTCGTTATATAATTAGTTGCATTATCATCTATTAGGTCATAGATACACTATTCATTCCTTTACAAATAAAAACATGAGGAGAGCCATACATCATCACTTTCATAATACATGCTTATAACCAACAAAATAACAACAGGAATATCAATGATACACAGCTATAGAGACCACATATAAACCAATACATTTATACATTAGATATCAAGGAATGAATGTCCTATTAATGAATGCAAAGACCAAACCATTATGGGACTACCACGTTCCACCTAACCATAGAATGGCTGAGCCAAATATCTCTTCAGCCAATCAACCTCGTGCCATATTCAAAGCATGAATGTGGAACTCAAAGTAAAAGAACCAATGAAAGCATCCCAAGGCTAAACCACCTCACCCTCATCAATACAAAACCAGAATTTACCATAATCCATCCCGGATCACTAGGCCAACACAATAAACATGAAATTACAAGCTTTACCATGATCTCCACCAACACAGTGAGGAATTTTCTTGTCTCATAGTCTCTTAGTCTTTATCAAAATCCATAGTGTGATCCAGGGATCACTAGGCCTTAAACCAAGACACCACCTCTAGGCTTTAACGTATATCTCACCATTCACCAAGAAGGATTCCTAAGCCTATTCAAGGACAACCTCCTCTAGAATTTAAAATATATCCCACCATTCACCAGTCGAGGATTCCTAGGTCCACCAAGTCAACACAAAATTTCGCTTTACCACAACCAACATTTTGGTTTAGAGGTTACTATGCCATGTGTTCTATCATTCGAATATCCACCTCACTCATCTTTGAATCCATCCACCGATCGAACTCAATAAAAACATGTGAGCTCCATCACGCCATGGCTATTCAGAAATGGCAAGGCTAGGAAAAAAACATTGTCACACCTAAAAAACCATGGCATAATTGTTATAGACATTTTTGGGCACTACAACCCCAAGCATAAAATTTCCATAAACCAAGGGCTCCTAAGTCCCTAAAAGTGTTGTTCTAACCCCTAAAGGAATAAGGTCAACTGATTACAGCTTCTCCCAGAAGTTCTGCATGAAAAACTACTCAGAACTGGTCAAAACAGGATCATTTCAGCTGCTCCATAGGCAAAGTGCGTTGCATCTCACCTAAGTACACTCTGTGGGTGCGTTGAATTTCAAAAATCCCTTCTATGGGGTGCGATGGGAGAGAAGTGACAAACGGAAGTGTGAATCCGCAAGGTGGAGAGGCATGGAATCTTCCAGAAACTTCTCCTGTGACACTTGCCTCTCTGAATTCAACCAAGGATGAGTAAGAGATCATCAATCTCCAAGTGGAAGAAAGAACTATCAGAGGGAAGACACTAATCAAATCACAAGCTGACTCATCTCCCTTACATATATCTATATATGGATCCCTCATCCCAGAGATCCAGAGGCTAGAATTTTGCATCTTGTAAGGAATTGTTGTTGGTTTATTGAGACAACATCATAGTGTTGGGTGATCTAAGCTTTATATGAGGTGAAGAAGGGCTTACTTGCTGAGAGGATGATGTTGGGTCAGAACAACTGGTTGTAACTCCCTTGGCTCTTTCTTGATTATCAATAAAAGCTATTCATGTTTTCCTCCATACTCTTGTGTCATTTATGTTTTATGCATTTGTATGGTTAATTTACATCTGATCCTAGAATGTTTATGATTATAGATCCATGTTCTTGTATAGTGTTATGCTACTTTGATCCTACAGGTACTCTGTGAAGCTGGGTGTACAAGGAAGCAAGTAGCAAAGGACTATCGGGAGAGAGAGGAATCGAACTAGGAGATAAGCGCAAGACAGAGGTTGGTCTCCTTTGTTCTTCTCTCATCTATATTTCATAAAGGAAAAACGAAAGTAGGTTTAATTTGTTTGTTTCTAAGGTAGATACCACACCTTAGTTGGATAAGCAGGTCTGTGTAGACACTTTTCCATGTAACAAAATGGTGACTCCGCTGGGGAGCGACTAGGTTGTTTGTTTATCTTCTTTGTTGTTTATTTTATAAACTTACAGAAGGAGCCAGAAGTCGAGCCAGGTATATTTCGAACTGCATTTGCTATGCAAACGCAAAGTAGATAAATGCCGCTTCAGTCAATCTCTGGGATTTATTTATGAATTAAACAACTGATTTACAAACTCTTTAATTTCCCTCGTGGTAGCTCTTGGAACCTCCTTAGATCTACCCCTGATTGTTGATTTAATGATTACCATTTGCTCGGCCAAAACCCCTGAACTGAACTACAAATTGTGACCTGGAACCCAAGCAAAGTATCGTCTCTAGCCCAACATAGGCTCTGCTCTGTGAATTTGAAATTCAACGCACTTCCCGAGTGTAGTAGGTGCGTTGCATTTCAGGTTCCCCGTGTTACAGGTGCACTGATCAGACTAGGCATTGTTCCTCAGTTTTGGTTTCTGTTTTCATTATTTTCAGTTCTATTCATGAGTTTTACTATTTTTAATTAGTATATCTTTGTTTGAAACCCCTTTCCTTGCTGATATTCTGCCTCCATTGGGTGCAAAAGAACTGTAAATGTTTTTTTGTATTTGTTGAGTCATTTTTAGTTCTCCTTTGCAAAAGGTAACGTAATTGTACTGTCGTTCCTTGATTTGAAAGTGTCGCAAGTGTCGTTTTCAGTCATAGGAGAGAGTTTGGTTGCTCTTGATAGTCGATTAACCTGTTGCTATTGTATTTGGTCTAAATTTGTACTTTTTCTAGTGTCGAAAGCAAGTATTCATTTCCGAAAGTGTTGTGATTGTCTCCATTTTTTATTTTGAAAAGAAACTTGTTAGTAATTGTTGCTTGAAAAGTAATTCAGATTTGCGCATTAGCTTTCTTTTTATCGTTCACATGCTAAGAAAGCCGAAAACAAATACATGCATGTGCATTTGCATTTAGACTGTTTGATTGGTTTGATTTAGGACAGTGCATTTAGTGTGTGCTCTTTGCTCTTTGTGAAAGAATATTGTCTCGCTTTCCTTAGTAGCTAGGCTTTTCATTGCACAAAGAAGATAAAAGACTATTTATCATCTTAGATTGCATTTTAGGAATTCTACTTCTACATCTCGCGGTGAACCTGAAAGGCAAATTTCTTAAGCAAGATCAACTATAAAATAAATTTAATGAATCTAACAACACTTTGGAACCTAACGCACAACATCTAGAAGTCTAGGCTATAGACGTATTCCGGCATCGTAAAGCTTGGTAACTGTTGTTCTCACTGATGGTTGGATGATTCCTCCACTTTGAGACGATAAGTGCCAGTATGGACTTGTGCTCCCACGTACCGTCTAGTATATTTTGGGAGACCACAATATGCTTAATCCTTTATCCATAGGAATTCGTGTCTGCCGCCCTATCGATCGCAATGCACTGAACACAACATTCGGGAAGATTGACTGTCGTACCATAAAAAGTATTCTACAGTTTTTCGATTGGTTTGGTAATCCCTCTACCTAGATTTCCAGAGCAGTCCCTTTCGTTCCTTTTCATACTCCTTAACGGAAAAGGTCCATCTGAGCACTTTTCACTTCAGGCTCATTAAAAATCAAAGGCGACTAGAGTCATCTTTTGTTTTTTCTCGACTCTTTAAAATTGAAAAAACAAGTTGTGTCAAAGCGTCTAAAATTTATTTTAAATGGAATAATCATCACCCTTTCCTACATTGATCTTAGGTTGAGAAAATGGAATCCACCAACCAAGGAATTCCCCTTGGAGGAAATCCTAGTCCCTTCTCTTCTTGGGGAGATGTTGGTGCACCCCATATGGCCACATTGTCACTTCCAGGATTGACAATCGGCTTGCCCATATGGCTCTTCTCAACCTCTATCGTTAAGAACACCGCAATTCCTGAATAATCGAGTCAGCAACTAGACGAATCCAGAGTTACCCACCAATCTTCTACTTCCTCCAATTCTTCCTCTCCTCCTTCCTCTTCGCTTGATGGGGTTGGTAAAGCCAAAAATCAATTACCTGAGAAGAAGGAAGAAAAGAAGAAGAAAGAGAAGAAGAAGAAGGAGCCAAAAGCGAAAGGGGGAAACCAAGCGTCGTTTAGCGAAAATCCACACACTGCACCGACCAGGCCTAAATCGCCATGTGTCATTTGAAAAGGAGACCATTATCATAGAGATTGTCCCTGCATCCCTCGGATCTTAAGGGATTGGTCTCCTCGTTTGCACAACCCGGTGTCATCAACCTCTGATGATCATGTTGAAAACAAACCATCGACTAGTGAAAGTGAAGCCCCCTGGACAAAAAGGAAAATATAGATTTCCTTGTAAATTGTGCGAAGGCGATCATACCATCCACCATTTTCCCTTCTTAGATGAGGCTAAAAGAGTTTTGGACGATCGTCCGGTTTCACCGTTACGACTTCCTCCTGGATATAAAAAACTCTTGCTGAGTCTGTCACTAGTTGAAAATCTGGCTAACCCGCCCAGGTGGTCGGTCGAAGCATCTATCATTGAAGACGAACCATCTAAAACTATACCAGATGAAAGTCAAAAGGTCGAGGTGGCAGTTGACCCGGTCTTTCCTTCAGAGGTTCCATCTTCGAATGATACAGTCACAGAAGAGAATAAGGATGACACCGTGCAAATTCTTTTCGTAAGCACAGACTCCGATGAACATGGGGGCAATTTACCCATTCCTTTACCGCAGGAAGAAAGTTCGTCACAGTCGTACCCGTCCGTCTATTTGGTCCCACCTCCAAGCAACCTAGTTGTTTCTTTTGACTGGAATCAACTAGGCAGACCCCGCTTACCGGCTAGTGTACAATTCTGAATCATTGCTCGAATATATAGAGTGGTTATGGCTGGTACCATCATAGATGAAGGGGCTTCTTTGAGTATCCTTTCCTTGACTGCTTGGAAAGCACTTGGTTCACCATCACTTTTGCCTAAGATGAGAATTCTAACAGGCATTGACAAAGGAACCACTCGACCGTTAGGGATCCTTCCCAATGTGCCCATAACATTGAGAGTGAAAATCGTTCACATGAACGTAATGATAGTCCAAGGACCCCCGGATTAAAATATACTCCTTCGACGAGACTATATTTATTGCATGGGAGCCATTGTCTCATCACTCTTTAGTGTAATGTGTTTTCTGCACGAAGGAAGAGTGGTCAAGCTCGTAGAGCAGCTTTCATTTCCCAGATCACACATAGAAAATAGTCATATACCATCCCTGAATGGTCTTTTCACACAAAGAATGTCTCATCAATCCCCAGTCCGTCCACCTGATGAGCGCGAGTGATTCAGGGGACATGACTGAAACCCAAGGGGCATGCACCTTGGTCTGCTTCGGCAGGAAAACTTTGGGTATATGGTAGGTTTCCGCGAGAGATATATGAATAGTCTGTACTCCCGTCTGTGATTGGAAAAGGGGGTTAGACTGGAACAAGATTCCCTCGTCAAAGTTATGTGAGTGGATTGTCTCACATTTTTCTATCTCAGTAGACATCGTCGAAGAAATATTTTGTTTGCGCTGTGAATAGAACAATCCTTAGTAACCTGAAAGAGGTAGACCATTCCTGATAAAACTAATGTTTTGTCGGTAGAACAAAAGGTGACCTTGAAGCTTTATTTTATACCTGGGGGCATGCAAACCTTTTGGCGTGCAAGCGAAGAGTGACTATTTATTTTTTTAAATTTGTAGGTCCTCTAACCCTTTAAACTCATAGGATTGGTCGTTTCCTAACTTGCATAAAGAAAGGATGTGGGGAAAAACTCTAAAAATTGTCGTTTTCATATATGAGACGTTCTTATTATACGACTGGATTTATCGAGCAGTTTTAGCACATAGTTCAAGCTCGTTTAAAAAAAATAAACATAAGTCATGAGCAAATGTTTCTCCCCGTGTTTAAGCTCATTAAAAAATGAACTATTTCCCGGTAAATAACCATCGTGAATGTAGTACTTCAGCCTTTAAAGCCTTGGTCGTGTTCTCATCATCACCTCCACTCTGTATTGGCCAATCATTCACCTCCATTTGATTGTTTATCCCTTTTGGAGGAATAGTTGCGAAGAGTGATCCTACTAGCCATCCTTGTAACACTGCCGTCATTGGAAAATTTCAAACCTTACCTGGAATCAGCTGCTACCCAATTTTATCATTCATTCCTCAAAAAATGAGTCTCCTTTAAGCTCTTTTCAACTGACTCATAAAATATGAAAAGATTTCTGAGCCATTGGCCTCTCCAATTCGTTAAAGGGACCGGAAGTGCTATCCCTCCTTTAGATTTTAATATTTTTGGACCTGAGGGATTATTACACAAAACGATCGAGCGCTTGTTTTGTTCAACTCGTTAAAAGTATCGAAAATTCATCCCTTTTGTATTGTTTTACACTTTTTCGGACTTAAGGGATTAGATGACGAAAAAGGAATTTTGGAGTTTCCTTTACGTCCCTTTTCAGACTCTCTAAAATTGAAAATGACCGAGTTATCTTTGTCATTAAACTCGTTAAAACCTAATAGCAACAAACTTGTCCATAGCAGACAAGAACGAGTTTCACTATCGCTAGGCTCGTTAAAACATAGCGATGGGTTTGCCCGAAGGGCAAATTATAGAACAAGCATATGTTATCCTCCTCAAGCTTGACAAAAATAAAGAGGTACTGGTTAGCAATGACTGGGGAAAAATTGGGAAGAAAAATTGAAGAAACTTTGTTGGTAGCAAGTCGCTCTTGAACATGACACTTTCACTCCGCATCCACGTCGGGTTGGGTTGTTTCATTCACCCATCACACCATCCACATTTGGGGTTAATGCTACCGATCCATCACGTCAGTGTCGCCGATATGTTCAAGAGAAGTCATTCAGAAAATTCACCTGTGTCTCACCCGCTACAATAAATTTACGCTCCGTTCTTTCATGACCTCCACCCTGAACCTTATATCACCAGATCGTTTTCACCTCCATTAAAATCATTTGCTTCGTTCCGTGTCATTGGTGTGGGATTCATTAAGGCCCTCCTATGATGGATCGCTTCTTGTCGACATCAGCTCATTATCCAAGAAGTCGATCTAGGAACACCACGTTCAGTACTTTGAAGCTTGCAAGCCTCAATGGGAAGTTTCTCACTTCCGGCGACAGGTTTACATCAATGGCCTTAAACCGAAAGATTTTGCATGGTGTTCGACGCCAAGTCCTTTATTCACACCACGTGAATTGTAGTACAGTACCTTGAGGGTCATTATCATTATCGGTGATTCCTCTCGCGCCTGTTAACAGCTTACATCATTGGCTGGTAATTAGGCAATGTCTTTCCATGTTTGACTCCAAAACATCTCTCACATGGATAGACTTGTACTTCGAGTGAAGATCAAACAAGATTGAAGACCCCGGATCTAGTTTCATCCATCCGGGCTGCGATATATATTCAGGGAAATAAAGACATCAAATGTACATCATTACTGCACAGATAATCATCCAATCAAAGGGATGATGACTCTACTAGAATCATCAGTCTACACTCAGACGATTGTCTGTCCTATGTACATGAAAATGAATTTATAAAGTTGAGCATGGGAATGCCCGCCTCAGCTAGATCATGAAAATATTATGAGGATAATGTATTGTATTGTATCTTATTACAGGTCTCCTCCCATCTTGAAAGAACTTCGGATCCTCATAATAAAGCATTTCACCCGACATCAAAAGATTAGCAACCTCATGCTTTAGGGGGCAACTGTTATAGACATTTTTGGGCACTGCAAACCCAAGCATAAAATGTCCATAAACCAAGGACTCATAAGTCCCTAAAAGTGTTGTTCTAACCCCTAAAGGAATAAGGTCAACTGGTTACATCTTCTCCCAGAAGTTCTCCATGAAAAACTGCTCAGAACTAGTCAAAACAGGATCATTTCAGCTACTCCATAGGCAAAGTGCATTGCATCTCACCAAAGTACACTCTGTGGGTGTGTTGCATTTCAAAAAGCCCTTCTATGGGGTGCCATGGACGAGAAGTGACAAATGGCAGTGTCAATCCTCGAGGTGGAGAGGCATGGAATCTTCCAGAAACTTGTCCTGTGACACTTGCCTCTCTGAATTCGACCAAGGATGAGTAAGAGATCATCAATCTCCAAGTGGAAGAAAGAACTATCAGAGGGAAGACACTAATAAAATCACAAGCTGACTCATCTCCATTACAGATATCTATATATGGATCCCTCATCCCAGAGATCCAGAGGCTAGAATTTTGCATCTTGTAAGGAATTGTTGTTGGTTTCTTGAGACAACATCATACTGTTGGGTGATCTAAGATTTGTATGAGGTGAAGAAGGGCTTACTTGCTGAGAGGATGATGCTGGGCCAGAACAACTGGTTGTAACTCCCTTGGCTCTTTCTTGATTATCAATAAAAGCTATTCAAGTTTTCCTCCATACTCTTGTGTCATTTATGTTTTATGCATTTGTATGGTTAATTTACATCTGATCCTAGATTGTTTATGGTTATAGATCCATGTTCTTGTATAGTGTTATGCTACTTTGATCCTACAGGTACTCTGTGAAGCTAGGCGTACAAGGAAGCAAGTAGCGAAGGACTATCGGGAGAGGGAGGAATCGAACTAGGAGATAAGCGCAAGAGAGAGGTTGGTCTCCTTTGTGCTTCTCTCATCTATATTTCATAAAGGAAAAATGAAAGTAGGTTTACTTTGTTTGTTTCTAAGGTAGCTACCACACCTTAGTGGGATAATAATTTCTGTGTAGACACTTTTACCTATAACAATAATAACAAAGAACCCCATGCAACACCATGCATGCAAAATATAGCAAGGAAAACACACTTGCAAATCGATACCTTCAAAGAATCCTGTTGTAGCTACTTGATCCTACCCTTCCTTGCTATATACTTCCTTCCTCTTGCCTTCTTTATATTTCCTGATCGAATGTCAAAGTGCTTCAAGAGAACTCCAAGTGTCCAAGAGTGAGAGGGAGAGAGAGAATAATGAGAGAGCTCAAAAATTGAACTGTTCAAAGGTTTAAGCAATAGCTTGTCAACTAATACTCATAAGACTTTCTATTAATGAGGTGTTTATTTTCTTCATTTTCCATTATTTTCTTTTATTTTCCTCCTCGCATGCAACCTGTGACCTTTCACCTCCCTTTTCTCATAATTTCCTTTATTTTCATAATTAGATGTGCCAAAATCTCATTTTGTCTTTTTAAAGCCTTTGTAATTGCCTTTGCCAATTTCCTTAACCATAATAGCCGAAATGAACACCCACTAGGATGTTTTACCCACCATTCAGCTTGGAATACGTGTCTCGTGACTGTGGTCTTATATATTTTTACATGAATTTTTAACCAAGGTTGTTACAAAATCCTTTTCTTGACACATTTTATAAATAACACAAAAATAATTGGATGGTTTATCGTGTTATACCCCATCTTGGGTTTATTATGGTAATAATGGTATTTTATTCAAAAATTATTACCTTATGTTGTGTTACAATCAACAATTGATAAGCACAAAATGAAATGATTCCCCATTACCCTACTTTATAGCTTATGTCATATTTTTCTACATCAAATAATATTTCGTAGCACCAATTCCCATGATTAGGTTTTACCAAATTTTGGGGGAATAATGATGGCATGAACAATAAATGGCATCGATCTAGCTACCATTTCATATTGAGGTCACCCTACCATAATTTTGGAGCATTTATGGAATGACTTGACATGGTCTGCATATCGGCTAATCCAAAGGTGGGGTGCACTTACAATGATCCATTAGTAGAATGAATTTCACACATTATAAGAAGGAGAGCATTGGAAACTAGACAAGATGAAGAAATAAATAATTTTTTACTCAAGGAGGGTAGAGTCACAGGATGTTGTGGGAGGAATGGTAGTTCTGGTTGAACCATATGATATTGAAGATATTTGCACAAATCCAACTGTCACATGCATATGCAACAATAATAATAAAATTATTAACCCCTTACTCTGGCTGTATTACTTACCTATTCAACATGATTTGGATCACATATATGATCAATCCCATCTTAATTGAAGTGCTAATCGCAGGGATACAAATTGCACATGCTATGAATTACTTACCAAAATAATTTAAATCATAACCCTATGTAATAGATATTTGGAGTTGATTAAACACATGGGGCTCCCTTCCCAACCTGGGTCGGATCCTGAATGAGTCACGAAGGGCCATGCATTAAACAAAGGGACAGAGGTATTAATGGCTAGGTACAACAAGTGGCTCTATGGTGGCCATTGATCTGAAAATATCAGAAAATGCCGGATTGAAAGGGTTATACCTAACCACCTTACCCGTCTCTAGCCAATACTTTGTCATTCTTCACTGATTGAGTGGGGTTTCTTGCTCCACAACAGCTACCATCCGTGGTAGACGAGAAAGTTCGACCCTCACTAGATGGTGGGTAGCCTGTTCTCACGATGAAGCAGGTAAGATAGATTTTCTTGTGGTTCAATCGAATCATTGCATTCTTAATGTATACATTACCTTTGACGGGTTGTGGCATGGTAACAACTATTCACACTTTTTTGCAGCACCAGCCCTAAACTTTGTATCATGAGAGGTTGGGATGTCGGCTCTTTGGAGGCAAGGCATAAACTCATCATTAAACACTAGGTACTCCGTTCACAGAATAATGGGAGACTTCTATCTATGAGTATGCTCATTATATCTATTAAAGATTTGAGTCAGTTGTACTAGTTTGAACTGACAGGATGTCAACGAGGCTTCGGGCTTACGACTCATCCGCAGGTATACCATATCAGTTTTCTCATTTATCTTTCTTCTATTTAGCTAAGATCTCAGATTTCAAGTTTTTAACTTCGAAGTTAATGGTTCGGTAAAGGAATGCTACTAGCCTTGTTTTGATTGGAGGTCAACATCCGAAGGTCGAATCCTCACCCGTATCTTCATCGTATGTACAGGTTGGCACTCTCTTGGTCATGATACTATTTCTGAGTTATTTTGAGGTTGAGGACTAAATTCATTCGCCGCAGCAAGATTGTGGGTATGGTTCTGGCTTACCGTTAGGGTTAAGGGTTTCCAGGGTTTATGTATTATTTATTAATCCATTGTTTAGTAGTTAGTTTCGGCTTGTTAGTTCCAACACACGAGGTCTGAAGTACTGTTAATGATATATGTTTTCAATTTCCCTACAAGGCCGAATGATGGGTTATACCCAGCTTACTTTCTCGTAAACTTCTGCGACATAAATTTTTAATATTGTTCATGAAGTGTCCTTTGCATTACTTCTCTGGTTCTAATTAAGATGTACATTTTATAAAAAAACAAATTTGTTCATAAGTTTCCTTTCGTATTAATTCTCTGCTTCTGATTAAATATACATTTGATGGAAATCAATTGTTCATGAGTTTTCTTCGCATTATTTCTCTATTTCTGAATAAAAGTACGTTTTAAGAAAAAGACAAACATCAGAAGCTTGGTATTCATAGTATATTTCTTGTAGGGAATAATCTCATAATTCACTGCCTAATAGGAACTGTCTTCTGTTTCCAACATCTTGTAGGATTACCATAAAAGTGCCATGGTTTGCAAAGGCTAACGCCTTCTGCCTGATATTGCAATTTTTGGGTTATAGGTGTGAACATGAAAAGGTATTCGGTTATGTTGGTTATAATTCATAATCTTGCCTTATCTATGCTCATTCTTGCATCATCTAGTTTTAAGTTTCTAAATGGTTCCTATTTCTAATAGCTGAGAATTATTACTATAATACTGATTCTGAATTTGCACAAAATTCTCTTCTGTCCGATCAAGTTATTTAACTGGTTTTACTAAACAAAGATCTACAGCTTCCTGTGATAATTTGTTTATGAATGTATATTGGTGTATGCACAATCATTTATCCTGTTTTACATTTCTAAATCCGTCATTGATAAATTCAGACCTGCATCAATTAATAGTTAACTAATTTCCTACTATCCTTTCTGTCTAGAACATCTGAATCTATCAGAGAGCTGAACAATAAATCATGAGAGTTTAATAGTTACTTATCTATTAGGTGGACACTTATTCTTCAGCAAATCATTGTTTTACCTATCTTTTGGATAATCTCTTCCTCCCAATCACAAGTTTGGCAATTACGTCCAGACTCTCCCCCGAGCACTATCTGTGTTCCACACTGGATTAACCAACTACAGTCAGTACCTTGGGCATCAGGGTTTCTGCCCAGCCTCAAGTCCTGTACTTTCTATTGACTGTCTTCCTCTACAAAAATCCCACTAGTTTTTCCTTCCCCCTCCCAGCTCTAGGATTCTTTTTTCCCTCTCTCCCTTTTCAGGTAGAGAGTAACTGTCTTTTCTTGGCAACCGTTTCTTTTAACCACAATTAAGAGTTTCTATTTATTAAAACATCATTACCAATAGTTTTGGTAAACACAACATACATGGAACTCTAGCCTCAGTTTGTTAATATTAAATCATTAACAAGTAGAAAAAAGTATAATTCAACATTTAATGAAATTAACTTAGTAACCTTAGTCCTTTTAAGTGACTTGGGGATGTTACATCTCCCCCCCCATATGAGGAACACCATCCCTGGTGTTCTCTCTGTCTTCTGAAAATAACGTTGGATAAGTCTTCTTCATAAACTCCTCATCTTCCCAAGTGGCCTCATCTGGAGGAAAGTGCTTGCAATGCACTTTAAGTTGGGTGATGGCTCACTTCCGCAAGTTGGTTTCTCACTAGTTGAGAATACGAAGGGGTTCTGCCAAGAATACTCCTTCCAGTTCGACCTAAAACACCAATTTTTTTAATAACTTTCAATTGTCAACAAAGTAATATATCTAGTCATATAGTTATCTAATTTTTTACCTGAGTATTTTCCCAATCAATAATGTGTTGAGGATTATACACATATTTCTTTAGTAGGAACACATGAAAAACATTGTGAACCTGAATGTGGCTTGGCAGCGCTAACTTATAAGCCACTGGTCCAACTCGTTCTAAGACTTGGAAGGGTTCACAGTATCGAGGTGCTAGTTTAGCACAACCTCGCCACTGTAAGGAACTTTTACGGGGCTGAAATTCCCTAGAAGTTCTTTTTTATCTGTAGGCTAAAATTCTGTGAAAGTTGCTTTTTTATCTGCATACCCTTTCTTTATATCTTGAGCCGCCCATAGATTTTGTCTCACCTTCTTCATGGTTTCCTACATTTGTGCTAGCATGTCAGGACCCAATGCTAGCTTATTAACTGGGTTATTCCAGTCTATGGGTACCCTACATTTCCTCCCATATAACACCTCAAAGGGGCTCATACCTAGAGATTCGTTATGCCCATTTTTGTAAGCAAATTCTACTAAATGGAGGTATTCCTCCCACTTGTGAGATTACTACGTTATAAACATGCTAAATGGAGGTATTCCTCCCACTTTTGAGATTGCTAACTTTCGAGACTCATAAGCAATCACCTTTCCTTCTTGAGTTAGTACCCCACCAACACCTTCCCTGCTTGCGTCAGTGCAAACATCAAAGGACTTTTCTGGATCTTCTACTTTCAACACTGGAGCAGTAGTGAGTAGATGTTTTAGTCTTTCAAAACTTCGCTGATATTCGGAAGACCATTGAAAGACACATCCCTTTCTTTGTAAAGAGGTCATTGGAGAGGCGATTTTGAAAATTATTCAATGAACCTACAGTAGTATTTGGCTAATCCCAAAAAGGACCGGATATCAGCGACATTCTTTGGGGTTGTCCATTCCATGATTTTTTTCATCTTTTCTAGGTCTAGTGTGATACCGTCCTTTAATATAACGTGACCCAAGTATTGAATATGATCTTTAAAGAAGTCACACTTACCTAATTTGGCGTATAACTGACTCTCCCTTAATGTTTACAATACTATATTCAGATGTTCCTTATGCTCCTCCTATTTTTTAGAGTATATTAAAATATCATCAATGAATATTAATACAAATTTGTCTAGATATGACTGGAAAATGCTATGCATTAGGCTCATAAAGGTGGTTGGGGTGTTTGTGAGGCCAAACAGCAACACCATGAATTGGTAATGTCCATAAGGAGTACAGAAAGTTGTTTCATAGATATCTTCATCCTTTATTCTTATTTAATGGTATCCAGATATTTGATCAATTTTAGAGAACACTTTAGCTCCTTTCACTTGATCAAATAGATCGTCTATACGTGGCAAGGGGTACTTATTCTTAATGGTGAGTTTGTTCAATTGTCGATAATCAATGCATAATCGTAAAGTTCCATCCTTTTTTCATACAAATAGAACAGGGGCTCCCCATGGGGACACACTAGGATGAATGTAGTTTTTGTCCAAAAGCTCCTGTAACTACATTTTGAGTTCAGTTAACTCAGGTATGCTCATGTGGTACGGGGCTCTGGATATAGGAGTTGCACCCAGAATTAATTCAATTGTGAAATCAATATCACGCTTTAGTGGTAGTCCTGGTATAGATTCTGGAAATACATCAATAAATTCTTGAACAATAGGAATGTCTTCCATGGAGGTCATTTTATGTTTAGAATTTGAAAATCCTACTTGAACAACATATACTTGACAACCCTTTTTAATACATTTTCTTAGCTGACTGGTAGTAATGGGGCGTAACTTGGTATTGATCTTAATTCCTTGGAGCTCCCTTCTTTGGCCTGACTCATCAATGAAACTAACAGTTTTCTATTTACAATCTACTAGGGACCAACACCTTTCCAGCCAATCCATTCCAATTAACACGTCATATGAACCCAAAGGAAGTATATTAAGGTCTACGTGAATGGACTGTCCTGAAATAGTTATGGGGCAACATTATGTTTTCGTAGTTACTCTTCTTTTTGTTCCCGTAGCTAGCTGTACTAACCATGGTTTTGAGAATTTACTGCTCTATAAATGACATTCATCTACCACTTTAGGACTAACATAGCTTAAGCTAGCGCCGGGGTCAAATAAAATAGAGACGGGTTGCTTAGCAATCATACCTTCACATTCGATCATAGTGGGCTGGAATTCTGCTTGGTGATCATCCAAAGTAGCATTAATTCTGGGCATACTTCTTGCCACATCCCCAACTGTTGATGCCTCTTGCATGTTTGATAACTATTATGTTCTTGCCTTATGCGGGCAATTCTTGTAATAATGCAGTTCTCCGCATCCCCAACATTGTAACGACAATTTTGTTTGCTGATCATTCACTGATTTAGTAACTCCTTCTAGTTGTTTGTTTTCTGAATAAGTCATCCTTGATTGGTTTCTAACTGGAAACCGGTTGAGGGACTTTTGTTGCATGTTTCTGCCATTAGCAAATCTAGAGTGTTTATTTGGGGTCAAACTTCTACCTTTTCTGTTTGGACTCCCTTTTGACCCTTTGTTCTTTTGTTTCATCTGCTGGTAGCAGATGCGAGCTTTTCGAACAACGTCATCCATGGTTCTAGGGTAGTCAAATTCTAACTTCTCCTTCATAAAATTGGGTAAACTATTGATGAAACGTTGAATTTTGGCCTTCTCTTCTTGCATGTAAGGCACATAACGCAACAGGGAAGTGAATCATGTCACGTATTCATCCATGGTCAAGGTGCCCAACCTTAACTCATGAAATTCCTTTTCCTTTTCATCATAATACCGTTCAGTTAGATATTTATCCTTAAAATGTTTTTGGAACTCTTTCCAGGTGACCTGCTCCTCATTGATTTTCCTTACTGTTTTGATTTCTTCCCACCATAGGGTGGCCTTACCTCTTAGTTGATAAACCACCAACTGTGCCTTCAGTTTTTCTGTGTACTCATAAATCTGGAAGTATTTTCCCATGTCAATTAACCATGCTTCTGCTGCTTCTATCGTTTCCCCATCAAAGAGTGATGGTTTGATCTTTTTAAACTCACCTTGTAACTCAATTTTCTATCTTTTCATTTTGTGTTGGTCGGAAACATTGTCAGAGCGTCCCTCCTCATCCTCCCCACACTTCTCTGACTCAGTGTTTTCTTCACCATGTTGAACTGTTGGCGTTTTCTTGCGATCCTCGCCACTGGGGTCTAGATATTGTTGGTTTTGTCTGTTGGACAAACTCCTGAGAATATTCTCCTACTCTTCTTGTTGTCTTTCATTATCTGTTCTTAAATTTATCATTTCAACACGTGGTTGCTGCACAGTCTCAAGTAACACTACATTATCTTGTCGAGACTCTTCACCCAATTCTATCCAAATATCAGGATTGGCATTTATATACGTGGTTCCGGGTGGGTCGGTTGGTCCTGGGCTCTCTTGCATCTTCCTTAATTCTCTCTTTATTTATCTCTATGTTCATACATAGATTTATTAATGAAGAAAAATAGAAAACGAAGAAAAAAAAAACCAAAATACATTGACCTTCAGTACTCATTTCATTCTCAAAGAGTCTTAGTGTGTGAACCTGAGCTCTGATACCATATGTAACATGTATATGCAATAATAATAAAAAAAAATATTAACCCCTTACTCCGGTTGTATTACTTACCTATTCGACATGATTTGGATCCCATATACGGTCAATCCCATAATAATTAAAGTGTTAATCCCAGGGATACAGATTGCACATGGTATGAATTACTTACCAATATAATTTAAATCATAACCCCATGTAATAGATATTTGGAGCTGATTACACATATGGGGCTCCCTTCCCAACCTGGGTCGGATCCCGAGTGAGCCACGAAGGGCCACGCGTTAAATGAAGGGACAGAGGTCTTAATGACCAAGTACAACAAGTGGCTCTATGGTGACCGTTGATCTGCAAAGATTGGACGATGTCGGATTGAAAGGGTTATACCTAACCACCTTACCCCTCTCTGGTCGATACTCTGTCATTATTCGCCGATTGAGTGGGGTTTCTTTCTCTGCACCAACTAGCCTCTGCGGCAGCCAAGAGAGTTTGACCCTTGCTAGATGGTGGCTGGCCTGTTCTCATGACAAATCAGGTAAGGTAGATTTTCTTGTGGTTCAATCGAATCACTGCATTATTAATGTATACAATACCTTTGAAGGGTTGTGGCATGGTAACAATTGTGCATACATGTTTGCAATGCTGGCCTTGAACTTTGTATCACGAGAGGTTGGGATGTCGACTCTTTGGAGGCGAGGCAGAAACTCATCGTTAAAGGCCAGGTACTCCCTTCGCAGAATAATGGGAGACTACTCTCTATGAATATGCTCATTATGTCGATTAAAGATCTGAGTGCATTGGACTGGTTTAAACTGACAAGATGTCAATCAGGCTTCGGACTTACGAGTCATCCATAGTTATACCATATCAGTTTTCTCATTTAAATTTCTTTTGTTTAGCTAAGATCTCAAATCTCAAGGTTGTAACTTCGAACTTAATGGTTTGGTACGGGTATCCTACTGCGCTTGTTTTGATTGGAGGTCAACATCCAGAGGTCGAATCCTCACCCATATCTTTGTCGTATGTACAGGTTGGGTCTCTCCTGGTCATGATACTATTCCTAAGTTATTGTGAGGTTGAGGACGGAATTCATTCACCGCATCAAGATTGTGGTTATGGTTCTGGTTTACCATTAGGGTTAAGGGTTTCTAGGGTTTATGTCTTATTTATTAATCCATTGTTTAGTAGTTGGTTTAGGCTTGTTATCTCGAACACACAAGGTCTGGAGTACTATTAATGGTATATGTTTCAATTTCCCTATGGGGTCGAATGATGGGTTATACCCAACTTACTTTCTTGTGAACTTCTGTCGCATAAATTTTTAATATTGTTCTTGAAGTGTCCATTGCAAAACTTCTCTGGTTGCAATTAAGATGTACATTTTATAAAAAAAGACAATTGTTCATAAGTTTCCTTCGCATTAATTCTACACTTATGGTTAAATATACATTTGATGGAAATCAACTGTTCATGAGTTTTCTTTGCATTATTTATCTGTTTCTCAGTGAAAGTATGTTTTAAGAAAAAGACAAACATTAGAAGCTTGGTATTCATGGTATATTGCTTGTAAGGAATAATCTAATAATTCACTGCCTAATAGGTAGTGTCTTCTATTTCCAACATCCTGTAGGATTACCATAAAAGTAGCATGGTTTGCAAAGGCTAACGCATTCTGCCTGATATTGTAATTTTCGGTTATAGGTGTGAAGATGAAAAAGTATTCGGTTATGCTGGTTATAATTCATAATCTTGGCTTATCTATGCTCATTCTTGGATCATCTTGTTTTAATTTTCTAAATGATTCCTATTTTTAATAGTCGAGAATTATTACTATAATATCGATTTTGAATTTGCACAAAATTCTCTTCTATCAGATCAAGTTATTTAACTAGTTTTACTAAACAAAGATCTACAACTTCCTGTGGTAATTCGTTTATGAGTGTATATTGGTGTATGCACAATCATTTATCTTGTTTTACATTTCTAAATCCATTATTGATAAATTCAAAACTGCATCAATTAATATTTAACTAATTTTCTACTATCCTTCCTATCTAGAACATTTGAATCTATCAGAGAGCTGAACAATAAATCATGAGAGTTTAATAGTTACTTATCTGTTAGGCGGACACTTATTCTTCAGCAGATCGTTGTTTTACCTATCTATCTGATAGTCTCTTCCTCCCAACCACGAGTCTGGCAATTACGTCCAGACTCTCCCCCAAGCACTATCTATGTTCCACACTAGATTAACCAGCTATAGTCAGTACCTTGGGCATCAGGGTTTCCACCCAGCCTCAAGTCCTATACTTTCTATTGACTATCTTCCTTTGCAAAAATCCCACAGGGTTTTACTTCTCCCTCCCAACGCTAAAATTGTTTCCTCTCTCTCCCTTTTCAGGTAGAGAGTAAATGTCTTTTCTTAACAACCGTTTCCTTTCACCACAATTAAAAATTGTTATTTACTAAAACATCATTACCAACAGTTTTGGTAAGCACAACATACCAACAGCTTTGGTAAACACAACATACATGGGACTCTAGCCTCAGTCGATTAATATTAAATCATTAACCAATAGAAAAAAGTCTAATTCAACCTTTAAGGAAATTAACTTAGTAATGTTAGTCCTTTAAAGTGACTTGGGATGTTATACATTGCATTTCTTAAGAGGTTTTGAGGGCATGATACCCGTCACCCTACCGAATTTTTGTTTTCCCGAGGGTTAAGCAAAGCGTTATAACGTCCCAAGGAAGTTTATCGAGTCACATTGGCCATCGGACGCTTTCGTGTCTCCGCCATAATGCGTTAGTCTTCATCCAAGGTTGTGGTATAGAAGTTCATTTAAAAATCAACTGCTTGAAGACAATCTCAAAGAATTGCAACCTCCAATTAAAAAAACGAAGCACGAAGAATTCCGTTCTAGCTGACCGCTACAAAGTCGTTTTTTTTTCTGGTTCATCGCACGCCATGATGGGGTCTCCACAGCCAGCTGTACAGAAATTCCATTTGGAGCACGAAGTATTGCCATCAAATTCAAGAAGGTATTTGCAGGCCACAAAAACAAAACTTTGGAAGTCAACGTTTGGCCATAAATCGAAAATCCCGGAAGCTTATGGAAAGCCTTTTAGAAGGTACCCTTTTTAAAGCGTTTCTTTTATTCAAGGAGGAAGCCTTGTTTTAAAAGGGTTCATGTGATTTTAAAGATAAAAAGGGTGTCGTTGAAATTTCGAAGACCAATTTTTAAAAGGATACTATTGAAATTTCAAAAGCTCATTTTTATTTCGTATCTTGTCAATTATGTTACGTGAAGGCTGGTGTTCCATTGGCACTGTTTTTTCTCAAAAATGAAAGGTTCATTTCAAATAGTTTTTTTTGGAGAAGAAAAAAGTTCATACATATTTAATGGATGATATTTTTAGAGTATTGGGTCTTGCTTGATTGTGAAGTAAAGATCTCGTAGAAATTGAAAAAGCCAAAAGGTCAAGAATGTTGAAGCACAAGTTAGAGATGTATGATTTTTTTTTTTTAATTTGGAAATTAAATGTTAGAAGAATGCTTTTGCATTGAAATGTATAAAAAAATGTTGTAGATGACAATATTCTTCTGGCCAAGACAATCAAGGAGGCTTGCGATACCCTTGAAATGAGTTGGGAATTATTTAGTTGAAAATTGAAAGTTTGGTGAATCTCATTTTGCTCTGTTGCAAGTGGATGAAAATTTGGTGAATCCAGCAACAGAGTTTGTTGATGATAATTCAGTGAATGAAACAACATGGTTTGTTGACTACAATTTGGTGAATCCAGCAACAAAGCTTGTTGATGACAGTGAAGCTTCCATTGGAGAATGGTTGTTGATGATGCAACGTAAACATCAGATTCAAATGACGCTATTCGGTGAGAGAACTAAAACCAAGTGGAAGACAACATTTTTATAGTAGCACGTTAGTAAATAAGTCGAAGAAATAGAGGCACATGCAAAGGCACAGAAGTAAACGCAACAAAAGAAAGATTTCGTTGCGGAGGAGATGAACAGAACCAATGTGGTTTTGCAAATATTTTTAACTCTAACATTGATTTCTAGTGCGCAGATACACATAATGATTATGAAAAAGAGTTAAAATTCGTGAAGCATGGTTTTCAACACCATGCAGAAGTTGTAGAAATGCATGTTGAAGACCTCGTGGATGATGAGAACACCAATCAAATTTTTAAGTATTGGAGTCCTGAAGAAATATTTTTTTTATTATGGATTTATGTTGTACTGGATTGATAATGAAAAAAACACACTACAAAATATGACATGTGCCAAAAATCCACATACAAACATATTTATGAAGAGATAGATGATATGCATGCAAAACCTGGAATAATCAAATAATTGCACCAGCAAATGAAGAAACTAAGGTTTGAAGGATACAACCAAAAGAAAAAACTGAAACAATTTAGAGGATATAAGGGCTCCAAGAAAAGATAAAGAATAGGGAATCCATATGATATCAAAATTTTAAATTGTAAGCCTAGGTTAGACATAGAACAACAAACATCTTAATTAAAATTTTATGTGGCTGAAATTAAGGAGGAGTGTTGGAAAATCTAATTACAACAACCTTTAAGGTATCACATTTGTCCATCGAAGTTAGTCCATTTTAGGCCAGTTTCACTGCATTCATTTATTGTTGATGTATTTAATGTAATCTTATTTAACTCATTCATAATATTGAGAAAAAAAATCATTTGCTCCACACTTTTCAATCTTTGCCAATGGAGAGGTTGCTATTGGAAATCAAAGATACATTAAGATATCAATTTCAATCATTAAGATCGTATGATATCTGCAACCTATCTATAAAGTCACAAAAATATGTTTTGGCAGCCTGATAGTAATGTTTACCTAACCATGAGAGAAACTTGGATTTCCTCATTGGAGAAATCAGGGTCATTTTTTTTATACAACCAGAGTGGAATAACATAATTAAAATAATGACCGTTTTTAGATATTATAGTAATAATCTAAAATTTTCATAATTCCTAACTACGTTGAATCGTTAAAGAATCGAACACAGGAGAGGTATCATGGATTGAAGCGCGCAATGAAATTCACTAACCATTATGGAGATGGTATAATGTTGTGGATTCACACCATCATTTACGGACACCTTTTCAGCCTCTGCATTAAATTCAGCTGCCAATGGTGGCTAGTTATATCCAAATGGAATTCCCCACAAAAACGAGACGTTCCAAACGGAACAATGCTAGCAACTGATTGTCAAGAGTATTTGTATAAATATGCATCGAAATAGACACTGAAAATACATGCATATGTATGCATCAATCTAACCTATCGAATTGAGCATTGAACTTGCATACCAGCACATCAAATTGAATAATGAACCTTCATCACTAAACATCGAATTAGATGGTTGTGAGCTAAGAGCATGACTTGAAAAATTGACATGCAATTTCCTCGGACGAAAATTAACTTAATGAAAAATAAACAATTTTTGTTCAATATGGAAAAAATGATATATTCGTTCACTAAATAAGTACATATACTTCACTGCATGGCGAAGCACCCAAATACATCTACAATATTAGAAATTAGAAACTGGTGCAGTCCTATAGTCAAAAATCAAACATATTTTCATCCATTTAGCGTTGGTATATATACATTGTCTAATGTATATACAATATTCAAAAGATTAGAAAAATTCTAATAGTTCCGAGAACTTCAAACATTTGTCTGCAATAGGCAAGATGCTATGTGAAAGACAGAAACACAGAAGATAGTAATAGAAGAGCAAAAAAACAGTGTCAGTCCATGAGTTAAACAATAAATGGAAATCAGGGAGATGAGTTATTATCTTGGCGGTGGCAGCACCTGACCGCCATGCAAGATTTCCCCATCTCGACTTCAATATGTAAAGAGGGATGTGATTTGTAGCATCAAACCTTGCAGTGAGGGTTGGGATATTGTTGCAAAGCCATAGACAAAATCAATTATGATCTTGGAATCTCTGTATATGTGGACAGTAGGGATATTCAGGAAATTAGTGAACCATAGTAGTCCCCATAATGCCATGGCTTCTGCCTTTCTATTTGTGTCAATTCATGCACCAAAGTGAACCCAAAAAGCTTGTTCTAGTGAATGTAGATCAAGAAACGACATTAGCAACCACTTTTTTGAGATGCACCGTCAAAGAACCCAACAGGGTATCCAATCTTCGGGCATGTTTGTTTTTATTTTTTTTATTTTAGTGCCCATAACAATTTGTAATCCAGTAGAGAGTGTGATTCTAATGCACTCATCACCTGAACAGTGTTTTTTCTATAATTTTTGAATATAATGTTATTTCTCCACCTCCAAATCTCCCAAAAGAAAATAGGCAGGATGTAGCGCTCGTTTTGTTGGCTCCACCATTCAAGGCAGTCAGTCAGGAATGCAAGTAAACTATGAGAATTGAAAACCAAAAACGACAGCATGATTGTGCCAAATTTTAGAAGCATCGAGGCAAGTTATGAACCTGTGGAGATTGTTTTCTTCCGCACTACTTCAAAACACACATATCCCAAGACCAGACCAGTTTCTTTTCTGGAGATTTGCCCACGTCAAATTTTTATTTTTCGAGACTAACCAAAGGAAAAGGGTGATTTTAGAAAGAATATTTGTATTCCAGAATTTAAAAAACCAACATACGTCAAGTAATATAGCCTCTTGACAGCAGAGAATATGATAATATGATATGTATCTGCCACATTTGAATAAACAAAAATAAAAACCTTAATTTGAAATTTCGGTGTCCTATGAAACTTTATACAATAGTGGAAGTTGAAATACTAGGAAATATAGCCAAGGTGAGCAATTTCTATTGTATGGTGAGACAACATGACCTATTCTCCGAAAGGATTCGCAATGACAACTCAATTTCCGAAACAAAACATCAATTCTCAATTGAAGAGATTCAACATCAAAACAAAACGAATAGACATTTAGATTGAGTTTTTTATTTATATTTCTGAGGAATGTGATGTACACAATTAAAGTCTAAAATGAATATCAACTCTTGATATTCTTATATAAAAAATAATATTCTATCAAACTCAAAGCTAAATCATACATTTTTTATTTTCCAAACAAAATTAACAAATTAGAAAGGTATATTGAAATAGACCACACTTGTAATTATGACTCTTTAGAACGATTTCCAATTATGGATATAATAACCTATTCAAAAACCTTATAATTCATAACCTCTTTGACCCCTAATCACATACCATTAGACGATTCACCCTAATATTTATTATAAACCCTATAATTTGTATCAATCAATTAATTGTTAAAAACCTAATTATTACAAGCTTATTATCATGGTTATAATTTATTTATAATATAAATCCTTTCCGTAATATCCCTTCACAATGAACCACATCGCTTAAAACCAAACAATTTAGAATAGGGATTCGCGTAAAACAAAAAAATTTAGAATAGGGCTTATGTGTTTTTCTTTATAGATTGTTACAATTAGAAATTAGGGTTACGGCTTCCAAGTTATATATCTCATATGGATTAATGGTTAACGGTTATAAATGATGGGTTAACAAGGCTATATGAATTAATTACCATGGGTATTGTTACAAGTTAGGGGTTATATAGATTATGAAGTTAGGGGTTATATAAATTATGTTTTAAAAGTTATAATGGTGAAGATTAATAAGATTTTATGTATTAGCTATCCTAAGAATATTACCTTTATTAACATAATTATTAAAAACTAAATTATAAAACCATATTTTTCCTATTATTAAAGCGCGGTCTTTCCAATTATTTGCAACAATGAAAAGTCGGCTAATTTAGTGATCACGGGTAGCTATAAATAGTAGATGGTCTAATGGAAACCATCAACCGCACACTCTCTTTCTGTTTGCAGAGAATTTATTCGAATCCTGAGCTATCATCGACTCGAACTGAGATTTTTATTTTATTCAAAACAAAAATTTGCGTTTCATTGTCAAAATGGAAATAGAAAGGGCAGTGCAGGAGTCTTTCTCATCCAAAGTGGAAACACAGAGGGAAAATGGAGAGGAGAGCTCAGCGTGGTGGTCTCAATTGCCCAACGATCTCAAGGAGAAAGCATTAGCATGGTTACTTGCCAAGAACTTATGTAGAAATTGTTGTGTCTGTAAAGAGTGGAATACCCTCTTTTCGTCCACGCAGTCCACAAGTGATGATTGGGTTGCGGCACCTCCCAACCAGAAATCATGGTTTCCCTAATACCTGGAAAAGGTTTTCCCTAGCCTTCTTACAAGAAAAATATGACGTGGAGTCGTTAGAGATCCACGGATCAGCAGCCGGCCTTTTTTTCTCGTCAATTGTGTCTTTGAAACACACTATATTTAGGCACATTGTCTCCAATCCTCTGCCAGCGACGTCCTTCGAACTTCCGAGAATCAGCGATAGAGCTATTTAGGGCATGACGATCGCGGCACGGAGCGGGAGGGCGAGTGTCACGCCCCCAATCCGGGGTAGTCTTTCAACTGCTCTTAGCGAGGTGCGGCACCACCGAACACTTTCTTTTCACCAATAGTGGACTATGCCTAACCACTTACTCCTACTTAGTTTGTGTTTCGCAACCAAGTATTATTATGTTATCCTTTATACCAATGAACACCCATACACATTCATTATCAACAGAAATTATAAACGACAACACAATTGTACAGTATAAAGGGAGGGGCAACTCCCTGAAAAATGAATCCGCCCGAAATATATATATTACAATCTTCAATGTTACAAGCTTTTACAAGTATACTTGGAAGTACCAAGTTTCATACTTAGCCAATTTTACAACACAAGGCAAAACTCGGTTGCCTAGCTCGGTGTGTAATTTTATCTTGGTATGAGAGCCTATGAGGGTCTTGCCCCTCCTCCTCTTGGGCATAGAGAAATAAACTATTTTTTTTGTCGATCATCGTGGGTCGATGGAGATACTGTTGTGGAGTCGCTCTCGATTGTAATGGCGGTGGATACTCGTCGAGTACTCAACCAAGGCAACGCAAGCCTGGACCAATGGCAGGAAGTCATAATGGAGCCGATGAAGGCCGAGGATATCATTGAATTCATAGAAACTATGGGATGAGAGAATAAGTCAGAAGGATAGATGTGGCCTTCCCGCTAAATTTGTTGGACACGAACTGCTTTTTCGGTTTTGATTGGAAGAATATATTCTTGCCTGCTTCCGGTGAATGATTTTGCGATTTTCCAAGGCAAATGCTCCGGTGGATTTCGTCGTCTGAGCGAAAATTTTCGGTCGGCTACGAAATTTGCACATAACATTAATGATTAGCATGCGATTTTCTTCCTAGTGGCCAGCGTGCAACAAGTCGTTTCTGTAGCGGGTGATTTGCCAGTGGTGTTTGCACTATTGATCGTTCGTTCTTGCCATACGTTGAGATGGCGACCACAGTGGAGTTCGTTCTTTCCATACGATGAGATGGTTGTTTCTTTAGTTCGTTGCCCACTGTGGTTAATATCCAGCATTAATGGCTCCTTGGTAGCAGTTTTCTGTGATTGGAGAGGCTCTGCGCCAAGCCGATACTATTTGAGCGAGAAGGCAACGGCCATTCTCAGAAAGGTGGACTGCGGTTGATTCCATTTGACCTCATCGGAGCTGAGGGAGGCTTCATTTTCAAGGGTATCAGTGGGGAACATAGTAAGCGTGCGGAGAATATACACAGACATGAAGACGCAGGAGGTGCTCGCTTACAGCTGCCTGGCCGTTATGAAGGCATACTTTGCTTAGATAAAGGGGCTTCTTTCCTGCACCTTTTATAAGTTTGATGATAGGATGTTGATTGTGGGATTGTCCACATGGGACAATGCCGCCTCTGCCTCCGCTCTCTTAGAGTTCTGTGGAGTCATAGAGCCGAGGAGATATCGGAGCGCTGGTGGGAATTTAATTGTTGGTTTGGCAGCAGAAGCTGGCTGTGACAATTGTTGGTTTGGCAGTAGAAGTTGCTCAGCATCTGGAGCAAATTGTTCCACTTGTTCTCAACTTTTTTTTTGTGATCAAGATAGTAGGGTCCATTATAATGCCGATGAAGCCCTCTATAACATTGCAAAGAGGGGAATTTATTGTATTCTTTAACAAATTTTTCCATCTGCTATGCAAACTTTCACCGGATTCATATGCTAATGTTCAAAGTGCTGTGCATCTTTGTTTTTGCTTCTAAGATCCGAAGTTTTGGCAGGATCGACATGGTTGGAAATTCTGTTAGCTGTCATCTAATGACGGTTGTGAGGATCGATCCTGGGCATATCCTCCAGCAGAGAATCTTCTATAACCAGAAAAGGAACTGGATGAGTTTTTTTAATCTTAGAATAGCCCATGCTGAACTTTTGACCCTGCAATTAAATTGAAGAGCTTCACTCTTGTCTCGACCACGTTTTTTCTTGACTCATTGCTGATGATCTCTTATTTTGAGAGCCATTGTTTAAATTTTATTTTTTAGAAAGTGTTATGTCAGTAATGTAATTCTGGTTAAATTAATATAGCGGCATTTAGTTTGGCCAACTATTGTCACACATTTGTGTCTCTGTTGGAACTGGCCATTCCAACAATAGATGAATTTATTTGCATGAATGTTTAGCAACCAGATATAATGAACACATGACAGTGAAGAAGGCATTATAGGAGTTGCATCAGAGATCATGTTGCAGATTGTTAGCGAGCATGAGGCAGTATGCTTGAAAACAATGTCTAGCATTGATACTGTGAGTAAGGGAAGTGGCATTATGTTGTGATGCCTGGAGAATTGGATATTGAAATGCGATGGAGGATTGGACCGTGGAGTCCTGGATTACTGTTCTTGAAGGGAAAATTGTGTTCTCTTCGTGTGGTTGTGAGTGCCTATGTTCTGGTTTCTTTATCAGTGGACCCCTCACAAATGAGGTAAAGGAGCAGCGACAACGTTTATGGTGGAAAAAAAAGTAGATGTTTAATAGAGTTCAGGCTTCTGTGATCCATATCAATTTAGAAAGAATTCTTCGGCGAAAATCACAAGGAATATCATTTGTCGACGCGTTTCGAACCAACCAGTGTGGTTCATCATCAGGACAAGTTGAAGAACAGATCCAGCTTAGCATGTTTAAATAGCTAGAGCAGAGACACCAAAGGTTACTTGGGCAAGAGGTTGACTCAAGGAGCAAGGTCAAAACAAGGTAACCGTTGGTGTCTCTGCTCTAGCTATTTAAACATGCTAAGCTGGATCTGTTCTTCAACTTGTCCTGACGATGAACCACACTGGTTGGTTCGAAACGCGTCGACAAATGATATTCCTTGTGATTTTCGCCGAAGAATTCTTTCTAAAAAGTAGATGTTTGTTTGAATTAGTGTGGTTTGTGGAATAGACTCCCTAGCATGTTATAAACAAGTCCAGTTGTTGTAATGGTCATTGTATGTACCTAGAAACTCCAAAATGTTGAATAAAATGTAAGCCTTTTAAAGGTATTTGAAAGTTCGTGGTGATCTTAAAACCACTTTGTAATGGATTGCCTCTGTGGCTGGTTGGTGGTGAGCCAGAAACCATCCATAGACCCTTAGTGGCTACAGAATTTGCCTGCGTGTGGCACATTTAAGTTCTGGATTTGCCCGGTGGTGGTAGTTCGGACTTGCCCGGAGGTGGCACATTTAAGTTCCGGATTTGCTCGGTGGTGGCAGATCGGACTTTCCCGGTGGTGGCAGATCGGACTTTCTTTATGGTGGTAGAGCCTTAGTGGCTACAGGATTTTCCCGGTGCTCGCAGATCGGACTTGCCCGGTGGTGGCATATTGCGTGAGTGGCTAACATGTACACGGGAGCTTTGTGCTCGTAGGAGCAGGTGGACTGCAGTAACACCTGGCTCACGGTCTCCGATATTGGTGTGTCTGAGCATAAGAGGGTTGGTGCACTTTTCTATCTGACAATTGCGTCGAAAGGCGCAATCAGTGCAACTGTCTGCGATTGTTATTTGGACATGAATATTTGGCTTAGAAAGACATTGATCTCTCTTTGTTTTTGGGAAGTTTTGCACATGCAATTCGCCTGATGGTGGTGGATTTGTAGGTACATATATGTAGTGATAATGGTCGACAGAATCATGTATGCACAAGGACTAGCAGTTGCAGCGGTTGGTACCCATACATTCTGGTGGATGGTTTCTCTTTTATGGACGTCGACATATTTTTTTTTATGTTTGACCACAACCAGACTTTGTGAATCACTATCATGACAATTAGTCATTAAGGGGGGGAGTTAGAAATAATTAATTCCTATTTGTCTATGGTTGTAATTCTCCATTTAAGGAGTTTGTTCCTACATAATAGGAATTTAGTTTCTCCTAGTTTAGTGTGTGGTTGAGAGAATCTCTCAACCACACTACTGTACATCTAAGATAGCATTCATATCTTGAGACTATTGATTGTATAAATATGTGTGTAATTTTCTCATTCAAATTAATAGAGAATATATTGTTGTGTGTAATTTTATCTCTAATAATTTAAAATCAAGTTATAATTAGTTATATGATTTACTAAATTTTGACAATTTAATATATATTATGAAATATGTATTTTGATGTTTATTATATATTAATGTATATTGGTCTTTATTATCCATTTAATTTATATTTATAAGCTAATATATATATATATATAAACAAAATTCTTAACCATACATATTTATCTCAACTTTTCTACTGAATTTGGCATAATTGCAAGTACCTTCCCCTCCTCCCTTGGTCCCTTTTTCTTCGAAAGCTTTGTTGGTCAACCATCAATAATTATCCTTCACTCATACATATTGCAAGCATAATAATAGATCAGGCATATCTGATTATAAGCATCCATGATACATATTGCAAACATCATAGTGGATCAAGGAATATCTTCACTCATACATATTGCAAGCATAATAATGGATCAGGCATATCTGATTATAAGCATCCATCATACATATTGCAAGCATCATAGTGGATCAAGGAATATCGGATTATAGGCATCCATCGCTATCCAACCAAGAAAGCACTCAAGTATATTGTCATTCTTTGATTTATCTTTCTTCCCATAGAATTTATTATATTTTCAGTTTCCGTGGGTTAATTTCTTCTCTTCTCATAGTAATATCCCTTTCACTCTAATCCCTTAGTCTATCTCCCAAATACCCTCACATTTCCCTATGGCTTCTCCTTCCACACCTTGAAACCATCGTTCATCCTTACACTCAAATTCTCCAGTTATAACATTTAATTTGTTTTGTCTTTCTATAATCGATTGAAATGTATAGAGAGATGACATGCTCAAGGATAAGTGTTAGGGGTTGAATCCCAACTAACTACTCCCAAGCTTTGGTGCAAGCACTGAGGCTACCATGAGCACACCCTCTTCTTGTTCCAACATGATATTTCAGATATTTAGCAGAAGTTGGTAGATGAAAATAATGAAATTTTATATTCTTAGGTCTGGGTGGAAGTGGAGAATTGGACGCTACCTTTGGGAAATCCAAGTACTTATTATAACTAGTATTTAGACATAGCAGAATTATATTAACATATTAATAATTATCTTGGAAATTTTTAATTGGAACTTAATTGGTGCAAAGTCAAGCTCGTCCTTCACACGAAGGAGTTCCATTTGTTAGTTTCTGTCACATGGGATGGTTTTTTTAGTCTCAAAACACTTTATGGAGAGGGTAAAATCTATAAATGGTTTCTATAAATTTTATTTCTTTTACTTAGAGATGGTTCAATTAAATTAATATATAATCATTTATGTTTTTCTTAAATCTAACTTAAAAAAACTAGTTAATTAATATTAAATCATTAACCAGTAAAAAAAAATCTAATTCAACATTTAACTAAATTAACTTAGTAACCTTTCTCATTTTAAGTAACCTTTCTCATTTTAAGTGACTTGGGGATGTGATACAACACTCGGGGATGTCTTCATTAGGGCATATTCTTAAGAGGTTTTCAGGGCATGATACCCATCACCCTGCCGAGTTTTTGTTTTCCCGAGGGTTAAGCAAATCGTTATAACGCCCCAAGGAAGTTTACCGAGCCACATTGACCATCGCACCCTTTCGTGTCTCTGCCATAATGCGTTAGTCTTCATCCAAGGTTATGGTATACAAGTTCATTTAAAAATCAACCTCAAAGAATTGCAGCCTCCAATTAAAAAAAACGAAGCACGAAGAATTTCGTTATAGCTCACCGCTGCAAAATCGTTTTTTTTTTCTGGTTCATCGCACGCCATAAGGGTTCTCAACAGCCGGCTGTACAGAAATTCCAGTTGGAGCACGAAGTATTGCCATCAATTTCAAGAAGGTATTTGCAGGCCACAAAAACAAAAAAAAACTTTGAAAGTCAACGTTTGGCCTTAACTCTTCGAATATTTGTTTCCATAAATCGAAAATCCCCGAAGGTTATGGAAAGCCTTTAAAGCGTTTCATTTATTCAATGATGAACCTTTGTTTTAAAAGCTTTCAAGTGTGAAGTCAAATTCATGCACGATTCTAGATTCTTCTACACAGATTAGTTTCTAGATCATTCGAGATCTCCATCTGAATCACACACTGGATTCTAGATCAGAATCCTTCTTCTGCCTCTATAAATTTGTAATTTCTCTGGCCAAAGAAAGCAAATAACCCAAGGCCCATGCCTTTTATGTAATGCAAAGTGATTTCTATTCTCCAGTGATTGTTTTATCCATTCAGCTATTTTTGACTGAGTAATCTTCTTGTTTCTCCATTTGTCTGTTTCTGTAAATTATTCTCTAGTATTGCCATCAAATTCTCTGAGTATAAATCCATTGTGTGTTATATATGCTCTGATCTAACAACTGGTATCGGAGCTAGTGTCGAATATCCACTGTGCAAGTCACTTAGTGCCATCGCCTTACTCTAGCAGTGTTCATTAAAACGTTGGTTGTTACCGCTGGAGCTGTTAAAGGATCTGTCGAGGAAAACCCGTGGAGTTGTTCAAGGATCTGTCTAGGAAATCGCTGAGGAACGTTGGAACTAAAAGACAGTTGCTGCAAGAAAAACAAGGTCGTGTATCTATGTTGAAATGTGTTGTTGGAGTTTGAAACGTGGAGATCCCCGGAGTTTGGAGTTGAAACTGGTATTAGTAAGTTCTTTTTTACATCAAGTTTGCACATACACGTTAAGTTTTTTTCTCAAACCAACATATGTATGTCTGAAATATGAGAGGATTAAAACATTATATATGGTTTATATGTTTATTATGAAACATATATTTCAAAAGTATATTTTAGAAAAGGAGCAGGAATTTTGAAAAGGGCATTTTAAAGGGATGAAGATCATTATTACTAAATTTTAAAGAGTAATAATGAAAGTTTTATTTTTAAGTGGAGTTTTTGTGTTTTGGGGCGTGAATTTGATTGAAAATGGAGACAACAGTTACATATATGGAGAATTTGAGTGGGGCTAATTTTGCTAGCTAAATTTTAAAGAGTGATGATTAAAGTTTTATTTTCAAGTGGAGTTTTTGTGTTTTGGGGCATGAGTTTGATTGAAAATGGAGACAACAGTTATAGATATGGAGAATTTGAGCAGCGCTAATTTTACACATAATGATTTAGAGTAAGCTACTTGAGACCATTTTAAAAATGGTTCAATGTGAATTACATAAACAATGGTGGTGTATAATTAAACCAAATCATTAATTAATTAGGAAGTGGGAATTGAATAAGCTTGTTTTTTCCTCACTCACTATTTTAAAACATATATATCTATAACTTGAAGTAATTTAATTATATTTTATGATCACATTAAAATAATGATTCTCCTAAATAATATAATTAAGAATGCATTCATATGAATAATATATATATATATATATATATATATATATTCATGATAATGACTAAAAAAATCACAACCGTGTTGGGGATGACACACATTGATCCTTATCACACTAATGATAGCCCCCAATGCACCCAGGTGTAGTTAAGGAGAGCATGCATTTCGAGGGGAGTATCAAGCGACAATTGGTAGGTAATGTAAGCGTGGTGAGCTCATCTACACTAGATAGAGGACCATCTCACTTAGACATTAATTTAGCATGAAGTCACCTTGCACTTGATCAGTAAATCATCGTGATGCATTCACTCAATGATAATGAGAATGAAGGTTAACATTCAATTGAGTGAGGTTTCCAACCCAACTTATGGAGTGTACAGAGCATATATAGGATCATTCCGGTTCATATGTAGAATGGGTGTTGCTCAACGTATCAGTTTTAGTATGCATGGAGGAAAATCCTTGAGTGTGGTGCACTAGGTTTGGAATAATTGTAAGTACCTTCCCCTCCTCCCCTAGTCCCTTTTTCTTTGAAAGATTTGTTTGTCAACCATCAATAATTATCCTCCACTCATACATATTGCAAGAATAATAGTGGATCAGGAATATATGAGTATAGGCATCCATCACTATCCAACCAAGAAAGCACTAAGGTATATTGCCATTACTTGATTTATCTTTCCTCCCATAGAATTTGTTATATTTTAAGTCTTCATGGGTTAGTTTCTTCCTCTTCTCATAGTATTTATCACTTTCACTCTTCTCCCTTAGTCTATCTCCGCAATACCCTCACATTTCCCTATAGATTCCCCTCCCACACCTTCAGACCATCATTCATCCCTACACTCAAATTATCTAGTTATAATGTTTAATTCCTTTTGTCTTTCTATAATCGACTGAAAGATAGGGAGATACCATGCTCAAGGAGAGGTGTTGGAGGTTGAATCCCAACTAACTACTCCCAAGCTCTGGTGGAAGCTCCAGCCTCAATAGACTGCTACCATGAGCACACCCTCTTGTTGTTCCAACATGATATTTCAGATATTGAGTAGAAGTTGGTCTATGAAAAGAATGAAATCTCATATTCTTAGGTCTTGGTGGAAGTGGAGAATTGGTTGCTACACTTTAGAACTCCAAGAACCTATTATAACTAGTATTTAGACATAGCGGAATTATGTTAGGATATTAATAATGTGCTTGAAAAGTTTTAACTCAACCATAATTGGCACAGAGACAAGCTCGTCCTTCACATGAAGGAGGTCCATTTGTTAGTTTTTGTAGCATGGGATGGTGTGATAGTCACAAAACTTTATGGAGAGGCTAAAACGCATGATTTCTCCAAAACCCATAGATCGTTTCTAGAAATTCCACCTAGAGATAGCTCAATTAAGTTAATTGACCATCATTTAAGTTTTTCCTAAGTCTAAATTAAGAAAACTGGTTAATTAATAGTAATTAATTTAGAAAGATGAGAATTCTCTAGAAAATCATATGGATTGACTTGGAGATGATCTCAACCATTGATTAAGTTTTAATCTTGGATGTTGGAGACTCAACTAGGTATTATAAGAAGAGGTCGATGTGTAGTTGGATAAATACACAAGAAAGGGCGAGGAGTGCGAGATCCTTGGGAAGTTTGAGCTAGCTAGCATCGTAGTCTGAGCTAGAGAGGGGATGTAGATTTGGAGAGGGGTAGAGATAGTGATCTAGAGGAATTTTTCCAGTTTTGGAGAGGTAAAGGCAGAAGGCCAAATTATTTCTCCAGGTAGTTTCACAGGGTCTGTGCATAGCCTCAAAGAGGGATTTCGATTTAGCTGACTTGGAAGTGGACTTAGTTTCTAGATGCCAAGAATATTTATAGAAGGCTCGCAGGTTCTTTTCCAGAGCAATAATAAGTAGGATGGATTGAGTAGTAGTAGTTTCGAGATGAGCATGCAACAGGCTACTCAGAGGGTTTGCACAACTTGCTTGGAGTTGTTAATTTGTACCAACACTGCTTGGAGAAGGGAGTAACTTCCCTTGGTGGATTTTTGTTGGTATTTATCTTATTTTGGATACCCAGTTGGTCATCCAAATTTAGTTTACTCATAATTTCTAACTGTTGCATAATGATAATAACTCTTAGCTACTGCACTAGCTTTCCCGCGTTGGTTTTTTCCAAGGACAATTGTCCAAAAATAATTGTGTCATTTTTATGTGTGTGCACTAGCATTTATAAGTTCCTACTTTTTCTTCCTCAATATTTTTTTATGGTGAATAAATTGTAGTGGGAATAATTCTTTATTTTATCATAAACAAAACAAACTCAATAACTAATTTTTCAGTTAGAATAATTATTTCCAGTTGTTTCTATTCAATGAAAATTTCATATGGTATTAGAGGAAGTTTGACAGACAAGAGAGTAAGAGTTGAAAAGCAAATTTTTTGCTATTCAAAGGGAGTAGAAGGACACAATTTTTAGGGGTTGTCTAGTGGTTAGCCAACCAATGCGAATGGTTCAATAGGGGTGCAATTTTCCAGTGGTAGGGGGTAAGAATGCTCGATTTGTCCAGGGAAGTGATTCGAACAAAAATAGCGAGAAACAACTGAGTATTTTCATAGAGAAGATTTTTCATCTTGGTATAAATGGTTTATAATAGCTTGATAAAGTAGATTCAGTGTTGAGTGGAAGATAAAGTGCACACACAAGGGGAGTTTCTCTAGGAGGGTTTCTAGCTTCAGAAATCCAAAGTTTCTAGTTGCAGTAGGTAGTAACAATAGGTGGATTTTCCCACTCCATAAGGGAGTGCGAATAATAGTGCCAGAAGTCAAGCAGGTGAAAGAGAGATATTTCCGTCCCAGTTTGAGATTTTGATGAGATGGCCATAGTTGGGCTAAGAGACCAGGACAGATTGGACAGAGCATCCAACTATATCATATAGAAGGCCAAAATTTCCTTCTTCTAGATGAGCATAACTTGAATACCTACGCAGATAACATTCTAGCAGAACCCACAGATTGGCACTAGCTAGGAAACTTAAAAAATAAAATGGCTAAGGAAAAGCATGGTGAGTCCCAATATTGCAACAAGAGTATTACAAATTTTGAGACTACCAACTTAAATTATCAACTAGGGGTTCATACAAACTTAAGAGGTGTTAGAACTATATGTGCCACATGTAATGTGTCCTTATTTTGTTGATGTGATGAAATGAAGTGAACGCTATGAAATCTAAGACTAAACTAGTTGCAGAAATGGAAAGGAATCCTAGTTGTAGAGTGTGAATGGTACATCAAAAGGAAGCCTAGTATACACAATAGAAATAACAATGTTGGAAATGGAAACCATAACTTAAGACATATGAAACAAAATGAAATCACTCTTAAATAATTGAACTCAAGGTATATTTTTTCAATAACGTTCACAAGGCTCTTCATAAAGTAATCACGAAAATAGTCATTATATTATTTAAGTCATGAATCTCTCTACTAACCATAACTACATAGGTGAATTTATATGGAGAAGAGGTAAGGCTTAAGAGTTATTTTGGTTTTACTAAATCATGGTTCAAATCCTAGACATCATTATTCAAGCATAAGGGAAAATAACCAAGCTTTTGGAGAAAATTTGGTCAATTTTACATGTGCTACAGGAGTGATATAGGAGGTACTACACGATGTACTATAGGAAGACCTATTTTGCTACATGAGGAGATAACTTGACGAACACCCAAGTAAATCAAATGTAAATGGGATGTGATTTTTTTATATTAATTAGTATGTCTTACGACTCCATTCCAAGTGGACTCATTCCAAAATACCCCTGTTAACACATGCTAAAAGAGATGTGAAAATCACTACTTAAAAAAATGGAAATTCAAAAACTAGTAAGCTAGTTAACCTACCAATTGCCTCACCTAATCAAGCGAAAATTCTATGGAGTAATTTCTTTTATTAACTGGATTATTATTATTATTATCAAATGCGGGTAAAATAAACTCAAATTAAGCTCATTAACACATTCAAATTAGTAAAAAATTACTACTATTTTGTTATAAGGGACTTCCAGAAATTCTAGATGTGCAAACTAGTAAACCAATCCAAGTAGCTCAATGAAGAATATGACTTTCCAAATATGTTATAAGGATTAATAACTCTTTTGGATTTCTAAATAAAATTAAAAGTAAGTCACTTTAATCATTTAACAAATATGACCTACAAAAAAAGAAGCATGAACAATAAATGCAGAAATAAGAGATGCAACTGAAAAAGTCCTTTAAAGGAAATAAACAAATTGTACAGAGGATTATGAGTCTCTTGGGGTGGCCAATGGGAAGGAAAATCAAAGTCATATGAGGGAATCTATGCTTTAAAAGCAAAAACTAACATCAAAATTCATTATTTGAATTGATCCAAGTACATCTCTGCTAAAAATGAAAGTGGAGGTGCTAAATAACAAGTTTTCTCCACAAGAAGACTAAGAAAAATATGTCCCTAGATGATTCGGATTTAAAAAGGTTCACAACAAATTATAGAGATAACCATAAACACATAGATGTAGTCGAAATAATACTTCATTTCCTTAATGTATAATATTGAAATATGCTTACAAACAGAAAAGGAAATAAACCAGCTAGGGTGATGGTAGCTTATCTTTGAGAAGAAATGTGGTTGCTACATGCCTCTGAACTGTGTTACAATGGGGCTTGAAGGCCTATTTATTGTTGAGAAATAATGGAAAACCATAAACATCCAAAAACCTAGCCCTAGAAGATGAAACACCAAACTGTGGGCCCCATTTGGGTAAATTGGTACATCAACTTCCCGGGGTCGTAACTTTGGCATACCATCTCCATTTGACACGCACAATATCTCGTTACAATTCGAGAACTACAACTTTGTGAAGAGAAACATTGGTCCATGGACCCATGATGCTCCCAGTGTTCCCAAAAAACATCGTTTAGGGCCTCAAAACGGCTTTGGAAGTTCAGGACCCAAAAAACCGCTAAAAATAGTAAACTATGCTACAATTAAGGAAACTGAAAAGATGAAAGAAACAATGATGGGGGTCCAAGTGGACTTGACAGGTGGCCAGCAATATCCACCTAGATCATTCCTCCCCCCTTAGGAAGTAATGGTCCCCATTGCGTTGAGTTCCTCCATGAGATGAGGAAACTTCTATTGAACTTGGTCCTTGGTGAGCCACTTACCCTAGTGAAAGAGTTGGCCTGCTTTAACAACTCGATACAGTTAGATATTCTACTGGTGAGTGTGTTAGATGTGCTCAATGACACTGTTTGCCTTATCTGTTTCATACTGGACATGAGTCGAATCTGCATGAGTAGCTGCAAATGGCATGGCCACATCAATGGGACATAGTGGTTCGAATCCCAAGCCCACCTCAAAAGGGTTGTGGTCAGTTGAGCTGTGGAGAGCCTGGTTATAGTTGTGTTGAACATATGGGAGGCTCTCATCCCATATGTGTGGATGCTTTGAGTCTTACATGCGTAGAATGTGTAGGATCATCCTATCGACAACCTCTGTCTAGCCACCAGTTTGAGGATGGAAGGTTGTCGACTTAGTGAGTTTGGTGTCCAGCATCGACCAAAGACTGGACCAAAATGTATTGAGGAACCTACTATCTCGCTCTGATATGATATACTATGGGATCCCAAAGTGTACCCACACTCGTTCAAAGAAGAGTTTAGCAGTGGATTCTGCTGTGATATTCTTCTTACAACCCACCATAATGGCCATCTTCGAGAACCTATCGACGACCACAAAAAATCAGTCATTTCCATGCTTAGTGGAAGGAAGGCCTGACATTTAATCCATGGATATGGATTCCCAAGGTCAACTAGCGGTAGGCAGCGAGGTATAGAGGCCTTGCCTCTTGATGGTTGATTTGGAAATGGCACATGCAGTGCATGATCTGATGCATTTCCCGACATCCCATCGAAGATTCGGCCAATAGAAATACTTCTGCAGTATTGCCACCATTTTCTCGACCTAGAAATGCCCAACAACCTGACTGTAGTGTGCTTCCGAAATCATCATGGCACGCTCGCTTGAAGGAACACAAAGGTGACCCAAGTGGAAGAACAGGGCATCTTCGAGGTGAAAATATGGAACATGCTGACCCTCCAAGAGTGTTTGGAATGTGTGGCCGAATTTTGGGTCGCTTTTGTAGAGAAATGGTCAATCAAAAGTCTCGTGCCCCCAAGAGTTGAGCACGGTGGTCAACGCCATGATCAATGGTCGAATAAGGCAATATGTAACATTATTGGTGCTTCCCTTCTTATACTTGATATTCAAATGGAATTGTTGCAGGTATGTGAACCACTTCTGATGGTGATCATTCTGTAATTTCCCTTGGGTCTGTATGAACTGCAGTGATCGATGGTCTGTGTGGATGACCATTTCCTTCCCCAAAATGTAATGCGTCCATTGTCAGTAGGCCTGCACAATGGAATACATCTCTTTGTCATAAGTGGGATACTTCCAACTGTGTCTAAAAGTGTCTCATTGTGATATTCTACTGGATGTTGATGTTGAGTGGGGACTGCCCGAATAGCATAGTCAGAAGCATCTGTCTCAACCTCAAAGGGTTGTTGCAAGTCTGGTAATGCAAGCAGTGGTGTCGAGCAGGGGCGATCTTTCAATTCTTTGAATGCCTTCTATTGCGATTGAGACCAAAAGAATTTTTCTTTCGCTCCTCCCTTGGTGACTTGACTCAAGGGCCAAGTGATACGAGAAAATCCCAACACGAACCTACAGTAGAAGTTGGCAAGACTTAAAAAGATGCGGAGCTATATCAGAGTGGTTGGAGATGGCCAATCTCGAATGACTTGGATCTTGGCTAGATCCACATGCACCCCCTATTCATCAATAATGTATCCTAGATACTGAAAATTTGTCATGCCAAAAGTTCATTTCTCCAAATTGGCACATAACTTGTATTGCCGTAGTGTTTGGAGAACCCGTCGGATGTGTTGGAGGTGCTCTTCCCAACTCTGGCTGAAGATCAGGATGTCATCGAAGTATACCACTACAAATGAGTTGGTGAATGGCTTCAAGATGTCATACATTAGTGTCATGAAGGTTGCAGGAGAATTCATCAATCCAAAAGGCATAACCAACCATTCAAAAAGGCCCTCCTTGGCTTTTAAGGTAGTCTTCCACACATCGGAGGGTTCGATTGGTACCTAGTCATATCCTGACTTCATATTGATCTTGCTGAAATATTTTTCCCCCTTCGGTTGTTCCAGGAGGTCATCAATCCATGCAATCAGGTAACTATTATAGACAATGATCTTGTTTAACACCCAACAGTCAATACAGAGTCTCCAAGTCCCATCCTTCTTCTGTACCAAAAAGATCGAGCTCCAACAGGGCGATGAACTCAAACAGATGTGACCTTTCTGTAGAAGTTCTTGAATCTTCCTCTTGATTTCGTCGTTCTCTAGAATGGAGCACCGATAGATTAGTCCATTGTGTTCCTCGTACTCCTCCATGACCTTGTCCATCTATAGTTTTCATGTGGAGGGGCCTTGTCTAGAGGTCGTGGCCACCATCTTCTTCTTTCCTTGAGGGCATATCATCAGGAAAGCAATTTTCTTGGTTTTGTAAATGAGCTTACTGTATTGTTTTGTAGTAACCAAAGAGATGGTAGTAGGCAGTGCTACCTCTGGTATCCTGTACAACGTATTTCCCAAAGTAACAATAATAACACGGGGCCTTACTTCATACACAACATGTCACTTCCACAAGTATGGTCGCCATAATAATACATCACAAACTTCAAGGGGAGCAATATCACACAATACCTCATCTATGAAGGGCTTGATGTTGTATCGAAGGCGATACTGCTGGCTCACGTGAAGGTCCCATCCTCAGTGAAGCCACCCAATGGTGTATGGTTGTGGATGTGCTATTGTCGGTAACCCCAACCGCTTCATGACCTCTACTGAAATGAAGTTCTTTTGGCTCCTGTTGTCAACAATGAATTGTAGCGGGGAGCCCTTTACCCACATCTGGGAGTGGAAGAGACACTCATTATCCTCTGAATATTTGGCTTCCTTCTTCTAGATCTTCATGGTGGCAACAGTGGAATTTGGTTCCGCATCGATAAACTACTTCCCCTTTTCCATTTACCTTGTCGAGCTCTGACTCATAGTTGTAACATGCATCTGATTCTCAAACCTTTAACTCGACCACTACTGAGTGCTTGGCCCGACACTCACTTGTGTTGTGAGTGGAGCTCTTATGGAACTCACACCACTTTCCCATGTCCTTTGTCAGCTTCACGTTATTGTTCATTGCTTGCAGCTTTGGCGGGTTGTCTTAGGCCACCCTGCCTTAGCTTTGTCCCTTATTTCACGGTTTGGGGCCACCTTTCCCTTGCTTCGGATTTGTAGATCCAAAGTCTTGCTTCTTCTGTTTAAACTTTTTCTTGACCTTGACGGCATGTCGGTATGCCATGCCGAGCGAGGAGATGTTCAGGAATTCTATTTCTTCCTAGATGTACTTGTGCAGGCACCCATGGTATTTGAGTACCAAATGCTGCTCTGAAAACTTGATACCCCACTTTGTGCGAAGGGTATGGAAAATATTGGTAAACTCTGGCAATGCTTGGTCCCTTCCCTGCCGCAATATGGTCCACTTTATGTATTGATCCTCATAGCTTCCGATAAGGTATTACTACTCCTTGATGCATCCCAGAATGAATCCCAAGTGGGCGTGGCTAAAAGTAGTGAGCCTGTACTTTCATCCTTCTGCTCGCAGTACATTTCCCACTAGTCCTTGACGTGGGGGGCTGCTTTGAGAAGAGCAAAAATAATATTTTCCCTACTAGAAAAATCATGAACAGAAAAATAACCCTCTAGAACATTTAACCATTTATCAATGACATCTGCATCTATCTGACCCTTAAATATGGGGATTTTAAAATTAACTTATACCTTAAATGGTGTGGTGTTTTGAGAGTAGCTGTTGGAAGTCGATGCATCACCCTTGGGTAGTGGTTGAACGATCTAGGCAAAGTTATCCATCATCACGTTCCTTTGTCGCTTGAGGGCTTCTTCGAGAAATATTTCTATAGGATCTCCTGCCCCCTCATCTTTAGTTTCATCTGCCATGGGAGGTCATTGGGATTTTCGAAGCTGGTCTTGCAAAGGTTCGACTAGTTCAAGCCCTAACTCCTTATATCTCGACCTCGTTGGGGACATGCAAAGAAAAAAAGAGAAAAAAATAGACTGCTCTAATACCCCCGATCCAGATTTAAACAGGAACACAACAAATTACAGACATAACCATAAATACATAGATGTAGCAGAAATAATACTTCATTTCATTAATGTAAAATACTAAAATATGCTTACAAACAGAAATGGAAATAAACAAGCTAGGGCAATGGTAGCTTATCTCTAAGAAGAGATGTTGCAGCTACATGCCTCTGGACTGTGTTACAATGAGGCTCGAAGGCCTATTTACTGTTGAAAAACAACATAAAAACCTAAACATCCAAAAACCTAACCCTAGAAGATTAAACACCAAACCTGGGTAAATTGGTACATCAACTTCCTGGGGTTGTAACTTTGGCATACGATCTTTGTTTGACGCGCACAATATCTTATTAGAAATATCTATGTGAGAACTACAACATTGGGTAGAGAAACGTGGTCTATGGACCCATGTTGTTCCCAATTTTCCAAAAAAACATCGTTTAGGACCCCAAAACGGCTCTGGAAGTTTAAGACTTGAAAAACTACTAAAAATAGTAAACTGTGCTACAATTAAGGAAACTGAAAAGCTGAAAGAAACAATGATTGGGGTCCAAGTGGACTTGGCTGGTGGCCACCAGTATCTACCTGGATCACTAGAATCCAATTTGAATTTGTGTTTATACAAAGTTATGAGAAAGCATTCTCCTTGAAAGTAGGAATCTTTCTCCTCCAAAATCCCTCAAATAGTGGATGTGGTTCCCAACACTAGGGATCTGCATTAAATGACATGGAGAACGTTCCTAGATTTTCTCAATAAGTGGAGCTCCAAGATTTTTGCAATAATTTCATAATATATTTTTCATTTATTATATAACCTTGATCCATCAGGTAGTAGGGAGAAAGTCCCTATATTATATCATTCATAATTTACTCCATATTTTCTCAATATTCTGTAAAATTAAATAATATGAGGCATGTAGTATGCATGGAAAATTTTAGGGGCTAATATTCATAAGTGGGCTAATTTTCCATAATTTTTCCACAAAAAAGATTCACTAATTTCCATTTTTTATAAAAATGATTCACCCCAATTTTACAATATAAAATGATTTTAAGATAAAAAATTTCAAAATTATACAGACACTATATATAAAATCATTATAATTATGAATAATTTTATGAATATATCAATAAACCTTTTATAGTTTACATATTAGGGACTAGTGAGATTTTCCAATGTTTTTAAACTTCCAGATAATTTTCCATCCTTAAAATTTTCGTTAGTCATATGAAATTACCTCTAAATCTTACTAAGAACACATTAAAGAGAAAAACCATTATTACATATATAATGATATATTTAATATAGTCTTTATACACATAGGAAAGGTAAGATGTGCCTTAATTTATGTACAATTTGGAGGCCCATCAAAGCGGATGATTCTCCCTAGAGTTCGAGATCATATAGACACATAGCGAACAAGAACACATTCGAGGAGATGTGGGATGACCTTTTAGGGCTATACCAAAATTGTTCTAAGCAATGCAAGATGTTTTTCAAGGAAAATAGATGGAATGCTAGGATGCAAAAGGGTAAATGCATTAACCCCTCTCTCACTACAATTCAGGATATCTGAGATGAGCTTTTATATGTAGGAGAGACACCTCCACCTACATAAAACCTAAGGTTAGACCTCAAAAGTGTCACCAAGGATTAGAATAATTTCATCCAAGGTATTATTGGATGAGATACGTTTCCTAGATGGGACTGGATGGGGGAAAATATCTAACAAGAGGAAATGAGGTGAAATTTAGTAAAGAGTTCCATCAATGGAATTAGCAACAAAGGATCAAAGGGTGTGAAGGAGGAAAATAATGTGTTCCTTGGATAAAAAGGGAAAGAAAAAATAATGTGTTCCTTGCATAAAAAGGGAAAGAAAAAAAATACCATTTAGGGGCAGGGCTCACAGGGAGATAGGATGAAGAAGAAGGATTTGTCTAATATCAAGTACTTCAAGTGTGGGGAGTTTGGTAATTCTAGTAATTAATGTCTTGAGAGGAAGAATAAATGGAAGGAAAGGAAATATCAAGTGACAACTCCAGTAGAGATCAATAATCTTTCCTCTATGCTAGAGGAATATTTTTCCATGTATGCAGCTATACCTCCAAGAGAGAGGTGGAGCAACATGGAGGTTTAGTCCCAGAGTTGCCCAAAGATTTGGGCAAGGACCATCAAGATGAACATTGGATAGTGTTTCCTCATGGATCATTACCCTTGATAGAGAGGCCCACAAAATTTAGTAGCAAGAGGATTAGTGTTAGTTGGTGTAGTCAGTTCTAGAGTGAGAGTTGGAAACTTGTTGCAGTTAGATGCTAAGAAGCTTAAAGTGGTATTGATAACAGTGTAGGAGGAACAATCAAGAGTCAACACTACCACAAATTCCCTGATGCATAGTGTGAAGGATAGTAGCAGTCAGAGTCTCAGGGGATAGTTACAGCACAAAGAAAGAGTTGATTCATTATTTTTTATGCTTCTAAGTTGCAGTAGTACCCACAATAGTGAGAATGATGTTCGTTGTGGTGCACTATAGATGTAGAGTTGGAAATAATAAAATTTGTAGATTGCAGTGTCAACAACAACACAACAATGAGTGGCAAAGGAATCAGAGTTAGTTGGTGGAGAGTGATAGATAGCTATAGTTTTGAGACATCAACAACATGTATGGCAGATGTTGTGGAAACAATTAGAGAACATCTTCCTCGCTAAGAAAAAGTTTTAGTTTTTGCAGCATCGTGTTCTAGTCTTGAAATTTTTTGGAGAGGATAAAACACATGATATCTTCAAAACCTAAGAAATCATTTCTAGAAATTCCACTTACAAATAATTCAATTAAATTAATTGACCATGATTTAAATTCTTTCTAATTCTCACTTAAGAAAAGTGGTAAATTAATAATAATCATTTGAACCATGGATTAAGTTTTAACCTTGGAGAGCAGACAACCAAAAGAAAACTCTTTCTAGAGATTTAATGTTGTATTACCGGGACGTCGAGGGCATCACGGTTTTCAGCCTCCAAAATGGGAAATATTCTCTAGTGTTGTTGTTGAAAATAGGGGTAGGCACAGAGAAGATGTAATTTTCATATGCGGCTTACAAGTTCGTCCTGCGTAGTCAAGGGTGACATGGTTTTCGTGGTTTTATGGTACGGAGTTTTGGAAGCCCAAATTGGGTTCACACTATATGGATAACAAATATATTTCAAAGATGCCACCATATGTTTTTAAAAAGTTTACCAGAGAGGAGTTCACTATTAACTTAGCTTTATTTTCATAAGGTTTGGAAGATTAATGTTTGACTTTGAAGGAATAAGGAACTTGGTATGCATTATATGTCTCTAATTAAATTACTAATGTTTCCCATGCCAAATACTTTACGTTGTTGTAACAAGAAAACAAACTTCAACTTTATTGTTATATCGGCTACTTGTTCTGTCGAGTAGCCTCGGTATGGATTTAGAGTAGGATTTATTGAGGACTCACAAACAATACTACAACATAATGCATTGGTCTCAGTGAACTCTTTTTAAGGTTATTTAATCATCGCTAAAGTATAAAAAATTGTAATGAGTTATTTATCTATTGAAATTATATAACTATAAAAATTAATTAATTATATATATATTATAGTTATAAAAATTATATATATATATATATATATATATATATATATATATTAGTTATTTTAATATCTTTAAAAAATAATAAAATAATTTTTTGATAATCTAATAAATTAAAATTATTATTAATAATACTAATTTAATTTTTCTATTTTATCTATATATAGAGATACAAGTTACATGCATATAAAACCATTGAACTCTAAAAATCACACATTAAACTGACATTAAATTCTAATATATATATATATATAATTAACTAATTTAATAACACATTAATTATAAATTTAATAGAGGCTCGTGAGCATCAAATAAACATGAGAGTTAAGCAATGCTAAATTGTATCTTCCAAATTCTAGATATTAATGGTAAAGTTGATTAATCATTGTTTTATAAATAATATATATTTTTCTTAGTTATTGTTGGTATTTTTATTGTAAGATTATAGATTTTAGTTTTATGGCTAAAAAATTCTCTTAAATTTTCAAATATTTATAATGATTTTTTATTTTATTTTATTTTAAAAAAATTAAAATTATTTTTTTAAAATTTTTAATATTAGCAAATTATTTTCTAATTAATTATCACATTTAGATATACTAAATACTTATTATTGGCAGTGATTTTATTTTATTTATTTATTTATTAAATTAACAATATAATGAAAAAAATTGAAGAGAGAAAAAACTAAACATAATAGATCGATTTAAGGCCTATTAATTAATTAATATAGAACATAATAGATCAATTTAATGCATATTAATTAATAATATAGAAACTATATGATCCACATGTCTAGAGTATATGAGGTGACTAATTGTCTACAATATTTGAGGTGACTAATTTTTATTTATTATTTCTTCCGAAGATACTCTAACAAGGAGCTTTATAATTAATGGGCATTTTCTTGTTCAAATGTTTTGAATATTCAACTTTATTCCACCAACATTTTAATGGAATTTCATTGTCTCATTTTTAGAGCACAGAAAAAGAAAGTGAATGTGATCAGGTTGTATTATATATTAAAATTAAAATTGGACTTATTATATAGGTCTTTGATGGTTCTCACATTAGGAAAATTTATAAAATGAGTACAGAAAAAGAAAGTGAATATGACCAGGTTGTATTATATATTAAAATTAAAATTGGATTTATTAGTCCCTGCTATCTGGCATTCGGCAGGGACTATAGTATCGTTGGGGTGCGATATAGCATTAGTTTGTAGTCGCTGGAGAGGTTTATTCGGTCATTAGTCCAAAGTTTGGAAATGTATTGTGCGGTGATGTGGGCACATAGCCAAAGTTCTATTCCGCCCTGAACCTTTGCCATCTTATTTGGCCTCTTCCCGAGGCGGAAGAGGCCCGAGCATAGCCTAAATTGCTATTTAGGCCTAGTTCATTCTGCCTGACCGTCAGCGGTCTGATATTAATGCTAACATTAGTTCGTCAATTCGTATGTCAATTCGTATTATCTGCAAACAGGCATATGCTAAGGTTTGATACGGTTTGATCTGAACAGGTGTTGTGCAGGTGATCTTAACAGGTGTTGTGCAGGTGTCCGTGCATGGCGGGAGGTGTCATGAACCACCGCCTACCCGCTCACCAGAGTCGGATCCCCAATATCAACACCTCTCTGCGCAAAACCCCCACTAGTTTCAGTCGTTGAAGCCGTTGAAGAACCAGTGGATTAACCAGATGCAAAGCCGATGCGCCCCTCCCCCGACTGGCATTATTCCCTTCCTAGCATTAATTCAACCGTGTGTCTGTTGATGAATTGTTCCGAACTGTTAAGCCAATCTGAGTAGCGCCTCGGCCGCCTCGTACACCGCTTCCAGAAGCGCCAAAGTGAACTCTGCAACTTGAGCAGATAAATTCCATGCTGCCTGAAAATTCGTGGTGACATAAAGGTAATGTTCTTAGACTAGTTACCTGGTGCCATTATTTAGATTGCGTGCAGACAGAGTCGGTTTCTTCAATTGTTGTTCCTGGAGTATCACTTATACCCTTGTGGCTTCCTGCAATCTCTTCCGTTACTGTATCCAGCGTTTGTTTAATCTCTACTTCTAAAATTTTCCTCTTTTTTCCATTGTATTCAATCACAATCTCACATTCCTCCGGCTTGCAGCTTTGTAATCTCATAATAAGCGGGAGTCTCGTACAAATCCCTTGCCCCGTTGGGAGGCTTATCCCTGCAAGAGATTCCAACACGCTTGACTTCCCGGAGGACTGATCCCCAATAACAACAATAGTAGGGAGCCGGATACCCTCTTTCACTACTCCAAGATTGCGTAGTGTGTCGACAGCATCGAGCAGTGGCCTAATGCGCTCATTGTAACTCTGGCTCAAGTTTAGTTCGTCGTGGCTCGTCATCTGCAAGTTGCGTTTCCCTTCAAGAAGCTCTGCCCGCCTGAAGGAAACAAAACAAAAAAGCTGAGGTTTACACAGGACCACTGGGAGCCCTCAGCCTAAAACCAGTAAACCCTACCTAGCACCATCCAAGCCTACCCTGTGATTTTAAACAACAATATTAAGCAAAGAGCTGTATCTCCTAAAACTAGAGCAAAATTCCCAGAAAACTGCAGGAATCCTCCATGTGCCTCGGCTCAAAACCTTTCGTTCACATAGAATGCTTACCCGGAAGAAAAGCGTCCAGCTCTAACTCGTGAGAGGGTTGCCTAGGTGAAAACCTCCGGAACCGCAACTTCTTTCCTTTCCCCTGCAAACAGAAAAACTGAGATTAGCAACAGGATATGAAACCAACTCTGTATAAAACGAAAATGCAATACTCATGACAATCTGCGGCTGGTAGTGGAAATCTGCAAGGTTTAGTTTGAACCACAGAAACCCCCATCTTGGTGAATAATTGTTATGACAACGATGGGCATAACGATGATGATTGTTATTGGAAGTAGTAACAGAGCTCTGGAAACCATGAATTTAAATTTATAATATTTTCAAAGCGCGTGGTGGCTAAATCGTTAGGTGGTCGAGCTTTGGAATAAGCTTAAAATCGGTGTGGCAACTTCCATCGTCCGCTTCGCCACCTGTCAGACATGCATTAAGCCACTTTAAGGCATGCTCAAACAGAGCATGGTCCAGAAAACGCTTATTCTCGGCTTATTCTCCATTCATATTCTCGGCTTATTCTCCAGAGACCAAAGTCGACCATGCTCTGTTTGAGCATATTCACCCGGTCTTCTTCGGAAAATTTTATTCTTTTAACTCCTTATTTCAATGAATTCCTTCTTCGAATTATCTTGGTTTGGTATTGCTTTAAATCCACCTGGCATTACCTTAAAGAAAACGTGTAAAACAACTTGTAATGGCAGATTACAAATATATTTAAGTTATCATGTTACGTTTCATAGTGGTTAACATATTTAAGTTGTGTTACGTTTAGTGGTTAACATAGTGGTTAAACTAATTAGTTTATGATTTTCAGACTTACATTTATGAACGGACATAATAGCACAATTACAAAATGTGTCTTGATATGAAGGGGAACACCATGAACTATGACCATGACGAGTAAACATATGAAAGGAAAGCATTCGAATAAGTATCGTAAACAATTTCACAAATAAAACAAAGGTGAATGGAACATAAGTTCAAACGAAACATAGAATACCAATGTGAGAACCAATTCAAGCTAATTCCATGAGAACGATGATGCAAAAAAACAAAATTATCAAGGGATAAAACAAAATTTATTGAATTCAAACCTCAAACAAATATATACGTGTAACGCTCCTTCAATTTCACTAATCTCATGTACGCTGTACGAAGGTCTGGTAGTGTGATTTTTTTAATTTAGCATAAACGCATATTACATAATCTTTGCTCAACATAATTTTTGCACCGTTGCGTCATCCTATAACTAACACCCTGTTGTGCATTTCCATGCATTTGAATGTGCACGAGTTTCAACCAAAAGTTTTGCAAATGCGGTACAAGTCAACTGGTTCTTGATGCATATATGTTGGTACCCATGATTATAGCTTCGAGATATGGTTTATAAGTTTAAATGTACCGGCGAGACCGAGGAGGACGGAAAGGACTCATACATCGGCTCCTGATTGGGCTACGACCACCTCTGAACCCTCCGAAAGCGGGCAAACAACTTTCTACTCAAATGCTTATTTATCTTCCTGTCATGCTATATTATTGTTTTGGGATCTCGGTCAGTGGTTTGGCTTTTCTGCGTGGTCGTTGCTCAGCTCAGGAATTATAAAGGTACTGCCTTCTTGGTGAAGAAACCAGTGCAGTGAGGGTGCAGACTACTAATTTTAGAGTTCAGTTTTGCAGCGTTCCAATTTCTTGCAAATGCGGTACAAGTCAACTGGTTCTTGATGCATATATGTTGGTACCCATGATTACAGCTTCGAGATATGGTTTATAAGTTTAAATGTACCGGCGAGACCGAGGAGGACGGAAAGGACTCATACATCGGCTCCTGATTGGGCTACAACCACCTCTGAACCCTCCGAAAGCGGGAAAACAACTTTCTACTCAAATGCTTATTTATCTTCCTGTCATGCTATATTATTGTTTTGGGATCTCGGTCAATGGTTTGGCTTGTCTGCGTGGTCGTTGCTCAGCTCAGGAATTATAAAGGTACTGCGTTCTTGGTGAAGAAACCAGTGCAGTGAGGGTGCAGACTACTGATTTTAGAGTTCAGTTTTGCAGCGTTCCAATTTCAGCGCTTTAGCTTTTCAGTAACAGAGCTGTATTGTTAATTTGTTTCGCATTTGTTTCTCCTGTCTTAGCTTCAACTAAGTTCAGCGCTTTAGCTTTTCAGTAACAGAGCTGTATTGTTAATTTGTTTCGCATTTGTTTCTCCTGTCTTAGCTTCAACTAAGAGCTTTCAACCTTGTGGCACTGTCTGCCAGGGTATGTAGTATCGTTGCACCTTCGGGATGTGGATAGAATTGAAACCGCAGCTTCAGCTCGATTCCGCTGCAGGGAGCTCAGGAGCAACCACTATTTGAACCAACAATGAGAGAGCCAACAGCTATGAAATCTGCAAGTGCAGTCCCCGGAATCTATGCAAGTTGTAGAATCCCCAGAATACAAAGAATGACCTGCTGCCCACCTCACTCATTAAGGACGTGCCAGGAAGTAATAGAGGGAGGGTATTATTAGGCATTCGACCGACCATTAACTGCAAGCACCCATTACCGCTTTCACCCCCCCTGATTCCCTGAAAGCCGCCGGGAGACCTGCTATATCTTTACTAAGTATACTGACCGCTATTACTATATCCTGCTACTGCTACTTCCTACCAGCCCGATACTACTGCTACTCGCATCACGAAAGGAACGATTACGAAAGGAATGAGCACCGGCTTGGTGCAGGGATATCGGCCCGATACTACTGCTACTCGCATCATGGAAGGAACGATTACGAAAGGAATGAGCACCGGCTTGGTGCAGGGACTCGCTGCATCGCAGCCTCCCTTGTTATATATGTCTTTGATGGTTCTCACATTAAGAAAATTTACAAAGGTCCAGAGACAAATATATTAAAGCATTAAAAATATTGTTTTCTTTACAAATTCAATTCCATGTCTTCTCTTTAATGTATTCTATCAAAGGGATTCAAATATTTGAAGTACAAACAAAGGAATTTTAATTTTTATTGGGGAATTCCTTTTTAGTATTGTTGTCATAAATAATATGTATATACTCTCATGTCTTAGATACAGGGAGTTTCCATTTCATGTAAGTGTGTTTTTAATTTTAGTAGGTGTGATTTACTTTCAAACAAGTGTGGTTTAATTTATGTAAGTGTGATTTCAATTTTTTTATGTCTGATTTCAATTTGGTTCAGTTTTGATTAATTTAATTTGTTTTGTAATGAGTTTTAGATTGCATTAGATTGATATGGTCTGAAATATAACCACCTAGTACATATAGTACAATTATACCTCATTAGTTTACCAAACCCTCACGTTGACAAATTAAATTACAAGGATTTAACTAACCATTAAATCACCCGACATTTTGGCACCATTGTCGGGGAGGTATACATAGGTGTTTATTTTGAAGTTTAGAAAACTCATTATGGTTGCATTCATTTTTAGTTGCATGATTAAATCATGTTAAAATAATTTTGCATATTAAATTAAAAAAAAAAAGTTCAACCTTTTTTGTACTAATTTGCATGTGCCCCAGGAATTATCAACCGGTTGGAGCAATTCATAGGTGATTAAGAATATTCTTCTTTCTTTATTTCCTAATCGCATTATCTAAGAAACTCTTATTTCATGCTTTGATTATTTTTAATGTACATTTTTCTAACCTTAGAATGAATAATTTTTTGATCATGTTACACACATGGTTACACTGGAAATATGCATACACTTGATCAGTTCATCTATTTCTAGTCGAGTAGAATAGGTGATATCTTTAAGTTTTTTTATGTTAGATTTCATTTTGTTTTCAATTTTATTTTATTGTTGGTGTAGTAAAGTCCACCCATCTCATTAATAATTTGGAGGAGTTTGAAGATACAGAAGGAAAAGAGGAGAACAGATAGAGTTTTGAGAGCCACGATCTGAATTTAGAGATCGAATTCTTTTGTTTTATCTTTTAAATTTCACATTCTAATTGAATAAATAGATTCAATATTATTCAATATGCTCTCTTATTTCTCTCTCTACAATCTAAAAGATCAAAAAAACAATTGAAAAAAGTTAGTTTTATAAATTTGCAATAAATTTGAACATAAATCTAAGTTCATAATCAAAAGTAAAATTAAAGACTTTTAGAAAGCTCATTTGACCAAACTGATGCCTCCAATGGATCCAACACTATCAAAGACCCATGTTTTGATTCTTTTTCAGCTCATTTGGTCAAAAATTGAGAAAGATATGATTGTTTTACGATTATACCCAATTCTGTTATTAATGAGCCTACAAATCCACCCAAACTTGGCCGGTGCGCCCAGAAATTGGGAACGTTGCATGAATCCAACCTTTCTGACTGGCAAGTGAATTTGTGGGACGGTTAAAACCACTCCTAAAGTCTATGCCCATGGTCATATCGAGTCGCATGAGACTAGGGACTAGGGCTTAGCCCTGACCCCCTCTCCAAAATGGCACACTTTTTAAACTTAAAATATAATTTTTGGGTTAAATTTTACATCAAGCATGGTAGTGTGCTTGGTAAATCATTTGATTAGTAGGAATGAGGTCATGAATTCAACTCTCACAGAGTCCATTTAACCTTCCATGTAATTTTGGCCACCTCAAGGCTGCCACAGGGTGCAATGGTTGGTCCACGTGGCACTTCTTCATTGGGACAACACAACAATTCATAGCCAGTGAACAAAAGCCATGTGTCAACCATGAAAACCAATCCAAAGATGCCAAGTGTCAACCACTCACTTGTCCACATCATTTCCTAGTCACACCTCCGACATCATCAATCATGTGGCACAATGGTTGGCCCATGTGGCACTTCCTCATTGGCCCACCATAGCAACCCATAGTAAGTAAACAAAAGCCATGTGTCAACCATGACAACCAATCCAAAGATGCCAAGTGTCAACCACTCACTTCTCCACTTCATTGCCCAGTCACACCTGCCACATCATCAATCTACCACATCATCACTTTGCAACATCAATACTACCCAGTCATCACTCTACCATGTCATCAGTGTTGGGTTATCACTCTAGCACATGGCACTCCTAGGTGACAGCACATGGCACCCCTCATCATTTTTGACATTTTTCATAAAAACATCAATTATCCATAACTTTCTCATAAAATGTCGGATTTCAGTGAATGGATTCAGAACAACGAGATATATTCTTTGGAATAAGTTTCAAGCAGATCCAAGAATGTTTTATTTTGACCATTTTTTTTTTATCCATGGGATCATGGGCAAGGGGGTAGTGCTAAAGAAAAAGGAAAAACACACTTACAAATTTAGAGCTGCATAAAAACCCTACAAATATTATGAACCCAAATGTGATAATTACAAAAATCATAATCTAAGTCTAATTGTAGGTTTCAAAAGTGGTAAGGCAATGGAACAATCTATGTTTTTGGTGACTATAGAATCGAAGTGATTCAGTATCTTACAAAAAATTGGTTTATGATATATTTTTGAAGAATTAAGTCTATGGAGAATAGGTCTCAAGATAAAATAGGTAAGAGACAGGTAAAAGTGCATTTCAATTTTTCTTGAATATGTCTCCTGAATTTTTTTGTGTATATATTAGATGAAGAGAGACTGATCGCCTCTCTCTCTTGACATAATTACATTTTATTGCAGAAAAGTGTTAACTTTTTTGTATGTTCCAAGATGATGAAAGAAGAACACTATATGCACAAGTTCCTTTTGAAGATCAAGTTTCTTTCATAAGGGCATGATCATTTTATGCTAAATCAGATCAATTACACCATTGATACTAAACAAATTACCAATTTTACCAATGATACTCATTCCAAACCTATAGTCGATCCATAAGTATCCATCTCCCTACTACCAAAAACTAATTTCCTTTGCAATTGTCATACTTCCCTGGCTCATTTTCGTTCACTGTTAACCCATAAATAAAAGTTATTCAGCTCCCTTAGAAAGCTGAATCACCCTATTTTCCTCTTCATTCATGTCAAATAAAACTTTCTGCAATGCAAATTATTCATCCATAGTCCTTCAAATTACTATTGTGCACTCGCGTTAGATTATGGAGGATTCATTAAGTCCTTCCTTATAACATTTTTTGACCCATCGACTCTGGCACATCATCTGGGATGAAAACTAGAGATCTTTCAAGTACCTTGAGGCTTGCATGTCCCCTATTTGTTAGACCTTCTAGGTGACTCAACTTTGACACATTTATTTGTACCTAGTAAGATGTAGTTAGGCATCTTGGCTCTCATTGACATCGATGGTGAGTAGTCTCATGTTGGTTAATGACATTCATTAATGGCCAGTAATCCAACAATTCCTTATCTATGATTGATATCAACACATCTATTAACATAGATAAGGATTATGCCATCAAGTAGGAACGAATGAAGACTACATGATTTCAGCAGTTTGCAGCAGGACTCAATTCAACATCCATAGCAATAAAGATTCCAAATTCATCCTCAATTCATACAACCAAGGGAAAGAAGAAGTAGATCAGATAATTTTACCTTATATTCCATGATCTAGAAACAACAACCACACTCTTCTATATACATAACTTTTCGACATTTTAGGTAAGTGAAGGTATGTAATTTTCTAATTTTTAATCATGTAATTCCTTAAATGCCAAAATTGTGATTTTGGAAAATCCCTCACCACATTGATATTCATTCATATTCCCTTTCTCATTTGGAAGAAAACTGAAACTACCTTTAGTTGGGGGCAAGGGATATTCATATTTCATGTAACATGCCATATGTCACATTTCATTTCATCCTAACCAACATATTTTTCCAATCAACTATTATTGCATTCTGATTGCAAAAGCTTATATGTTTTGTGATGATCAATTGACGAGAACATTAAATGGCTGACAACAACTATGGGACTCCTAAATGTCTTAAAAGTAATTTGATGCAACAAAATAAAATAAGTATTGTTACACAAGAACCAATACTCAAAAATTTTGGTTGTCACACAAGAACCAACCATAAAAAATGTTACAATCAAATGATTTCAATGTATACTTTGCAAAAAACTAATAAAGTTATCAAATGATATGATAATGCAAAGTTAAAAGAGAATCAATACAAAGCCACAATTCATATAGAAGCAAAAAATTTCAAGAAGATCAACTTATGACTAATTGAATCAATGAAATAGTTTCATGAGGAGATGCAACAACTTTAGTTGGGGGGTATGTTGGGTCTCAAAAATTTCATCCAGTTTCCCCTTAATGTCCATGATTTTACCCTCATTCCGTAACTTTGTAACTACATAACCCTACATTAAGTACCCATTTTCATGATCATATGGTTTTAGCATTACACTTTCCAAAGTCATTTACTTTAAGTATTTTAAGTGAATTTGTGATTAACTATTATAAATTTAACATGTTTTCATATATACATGAAAGTGGGAGATTCTTGATGGAGAACGATAGCTTGGAGAGCTCTGCGTCAAGCACGCTAAACTAGGGTTTACAACAAGGTTTCAAAGCTGATCCCCATGGAGGGGCGAGGAGGGGGGAGTTCCACGCCCTCTTATAGTCATGTAGTTTTGAACCACTTCAGAAAGGCAATGGAGGCAAGAATGGGGAGTTTCAACATTGAGAAACAGGGAAACATCAGATCTCAGGAATAGGAAGAGAACCATGAGGAAGGAGGAAGAGAAAAGAGAATAGAAGGAGGTATTTAGAGAGCGGAGCATAAGAAAATGACAACAATTTGCAAAACTAGGTCAACCATCACACCCCAGGTTGTTTTAAGAAACCCGACGCCTCAGTTGCACAGAGATCACATGGCGACTTATGCAGTAATATGCAAATTTATGAGGATATGGCTGATGGAGAAGGATTTGTATGATCAGATAAAGAACGACTAGAAACCTGAGGGAGAATTAAATATTCACCTTGGGTCCAAGGGTTTCTTCACAGTAGTGTTTACAAACTTAGAGGACAAAGATAGAGTATTCGAAAGAGGACCATATTTTTACGCGGCTGCAGGACTCTATATGTGAACATGGATGATGAATTTTTTCCCGAAATGAGAGACATTCACATCAGTGTTGGTGTGGATAAGGCTGTACTCCCTACCTTTAGATTATTGGTTGTCAGAATCCTTAAAAGCCATAGGCAATAAACTAGGTCATTTTTTTTAAATATTAGATGCGACTCTGTGAGGTAAATACACCACCTTTGCCTGAATATGTGTAGAAATTGATATATCTAAAGCACTTCTAGACAAAATCATTCTAGAATTTTATGATGAAGAATGGGTGTAAGCGGTGGACTATGAACATGTCCCATTCAGATGCCACAAATGTCATGAACATGAGAACCTCTTCAGAGACTGACCTTTGGACAAGATGGAGAACAATATTAAAACCAACAGAGGAAAATATATTGAAGGCTTTTACCAAGGTGGCAGGAAGATAGAAAGAAGGGAAAAAGAACCAAAGAAAAATCAGTGAGGAGCAACAGCCAAGCCATAACAACTTCAAAATATTAGAAGAAGAAGACGGGAACAATGGGACGGACTAGGTAATGGAGGATAGCCCTACAGAAAAGGGAAAAGATAATAGCATGGAGGATATACCTAAAAATAGTAAACAAAAGGAGCATCTAACTAGCACTATGGAACTCGACAAGGACCATGAGATGACCCCAAGTGACGTTGGAACGGAGGACCATGAGTTGTAGGAAATTCTTGAAAGGGAGAACCTCGATCTATAAAATTTCCTAGAGTAGGGAACCACCAAAGGGGTTAATTCCCTACCACAGGGGTCGGGTAGGAAGATGGAAAGGATGGAAAAAGAACCAAAGAAAAATCATTGAGGAGCAACAACCAAATTATAACGACTTCAAAATATTAGAAGAAGAAGATGGGAACAATGGGATGAACCACGTAATGGAGGATAGCCCTGAAGAAAAGGGAAAAGATAATAACATGGAGGATATACCTAAAAATAGTAAACAAAAGGAGGATCTGACTAGCACTATGGAACTGGACAAGGACCATGAGATGACCCCAAGTGAGGTAGGAACAGAGGACCATGAATTGTAGGAAATTCTTGAAAGGGAGAACCTCGATCTAGAAAAGTTCCTAGAGTAGGGAACCACCAAAGGGGTTAATTCCCTACCACAGGGGTTGATTCCCTATGACAAGTCATATGACAGAGTACAACAGCTCTTCCTTTGGATATCTTAAGAAAAGGGCTTTGGAGTCAAAAGAAACCATGATAGCTAGGAAAACAAGAGGGTTTAAAACTATGGGGGCAACACTAAGACACGATCCCAAGAATCTAGGTAGGAAAAGTGGAAGAAAAAGACAAAATGCGTTGCTTATTGAATATTAGGGACTATTAGGGGACTAGGAAGTAAAAGGAAACAAAGAAATCTTAGAAATAGAATAAAAGAAGAAAAACTTGATATGATGTTTATCCAGGAAACAAAATTTTCAATAGATAAAATAACAGAAATACACAGCAAATGGCTCATCATGTATGAATATCTAGAAGTTAAAGAAGACAACACATTAGGAGGAATTCTTACACTTTGGAACCCCTAGAAGTTTGGGATCCTAGATGCTAAAGCATCTAGGAGCTACCTATCGATGGTAATCCAACCTTTGGGTGATAAGGAAGTCTATCGGTTCACAAATGTCTATGGTCCTCGAAAACTTGAAGACAAGCTCAAGCTTCTCACCTCTCTGGAGGAGCTAAGAGAAAGATATCATGATATGCCATGGATTCTAGTAGGGGACTTCAATATGATCAGATCTCTTATAGAAAAAAAAAGGTGGTACCAAAACTCTAGGAATAGACTCCATAGCCTTTCAAAACTTCCTAAATGACATGAGACTACTAGAAATGGAGACAAACAATGGCACCTTTACCTGGAATAATAAAAGGGGAGGGACTTCTCAAGTTGCCTCTAAGTTTGATAGATTCATAATCTCTGAGGACCTTACTCTCATAGGCCTTGACTTGTTTTCTTTAATCCTTCGTTTTGGAGGCTCCGATCACTGGCCCATCCAACTAGAATCTTCTTTTATAGGTACTTTGATAAATAGACCTTTCAGGTTTGAGAATATTTGGCTCACCCACCTTGACTTCATCAACAATATTGAAAAATGGTGGACAAAAGACATGCCTGTTCAGGGAACTAATATCTTCCTTCTACACCAGAGATTGAAACACATCAAACTCAGGATAAAATATTGGAACAAAAATGAACTTTGTAATATCTTAAAAGCCAAAAAAGAAGTTGAACAGAAACTACAGGGAATTAACCGGATCCTCATCTCAGATGGTTTTACCGAGGAAAGGAAAATACAAGCTGACTCTCTCCAATAGGAATGGGAGGAAAAATGCAAGCAAGAGGAGATTTTTTGGAGACAAAAATCAAGAGTGCAATGGTTAAAAGAAGGAGAAAGAAACACAAATTTTTTTCACAAGTCAACCATGGAACATAGGTCTCATAACAGGATTTCAAAACTCAGAGATACTCAAGGAAAACAACTCAACATGCACAAAGAAATAGAATCTTTTCTGGTTCAGCATTTCCAGAGCATAGCAGAGGAGCATCTCATATTGAGATGACAATTTGTCAATAACTTCACAAAGCACATTCCTAGGTTTGTAACTAGAGAAGACAATTACAATCTTAATAGGCAAGTGACTGAAGAGGAAGTCAACGAAGTCATCAAAGAGATGAAAAATGGGAAAGCTCCATGCCCGGATGTTTTCAATGTAGACTTCTTTAAAGCATGTTGGGAAACAGTCAAACATGATATCCTTGATGTAGTCGAGGACTCAAGGAGGAACAAAACAGTTTTGAGGGCACTCAATGCCTCTTTCATAACTTTGACTCCAAAGCAAGAAAAATCTATGACACTTGATAGATTTAGACCCATAGCTTTATGCAATGTGGTGTACAAAATTATATCCAAAGTAATTGCAAACATCCCCTTCTACCAACTCTTGTGTCTGAGGAACAAACTGGAATGTAAATTCTAAACAATATCATCCAAGCTCACAAGGTGGTACATTCTCTCAAGAGCAATAAGCAAGCAGGTATGGTCATCCAACTTGACCTAGTAAAATCTTATGATAACCTAGGCTAGGCTTATATCAGGGAAGCACTAAAAGCATATGGCTTTGACCACAACTAGATTAGATGGGTAACGGCCCTTGTTACCATAGCTAGTTTTTCAATCCTTCTTAATGGCTCACCATCAAGAATGTTTAGGCATTTGAGAGGCCTCAGACAAGGTGATCCACTCTCCCCCTTCCTCTTTATTCTCATGATGGAAGGTTTAGGCTATGCAATCAAATCAGCCAAAGTTGAAGGAAAAATCCAAGGTCTTAAACTCACCATGAATGGGAATGCCTTGGCTCACCAATAATTTGTGGATGACACTATGCTGCAAGGTACACCCACGGTCAAGGAAGCTAAAGCTTTCAAGCAAACACTGAACGAATTTGCTATGGCTGCTAGGACAGAGGTAAGTCTTACCAAGTCAAATATTTTCTTTTTTAATATTGACATTGCTATAGAGAGAAACCTCACTAGAATTTTGGGCTTTCAAAGAGATCAGCTACCCTCCAAATATCTGGGTATACCCATCATGGACAAACCTCTAAGCAAGGTTGTTTGGGAGTCAGTCACTAATAAACTCCAAGGCAAATTTCGAAAATTGACAAGCGGGTCTTTGAATCTAGTAGGTTGGCTAGTGTTAACTAAAGTTGTCCTACAAACTGCTCCCATATTCATGTTTTAAGCCCTTCCTGCTCCTAAAGGAGTTGTGCAACAAATTAGAAATATCCAAAGATACTTTCTTTGGGGAAAAGGGGAAGCGAAAAAGAAATGGGCTTTAGTTGCATGGGATAAGGTCTGTAAACCTAAGACACATGGAGGTTTGGGACTTCATGACCCTGAAATGCTAAGCAGATTTTTCAGGGAAAAACTATGGTGGAGATGGCTAAAGGAAATGGTATTCCCATGGGAAAATATTTGGAAACAAAAGTATGCAAATAGTTGGAAAGAAAGGGATCTCATTCAAATGTATGGGCTCATCAAAGGCTCCCACATTGGAACAAAGCATGGGAGAATAGAGCCACTGTTCAGAAACACAGTTTCTAGGAGATTAGAGATGGAAGCCTAGCATGGTTTTGGGAGGAAAATTAGCAACATGAACCTATTCTGTTAAGAGAAGAGCTAGCCTATCTCAAGCATGACACTGACAATAAAGGTCTACTCAGGGTAAGTGACTTCTAGGATTAGGCCAAGAACAAGGGAAAATGCAGAGCATTGAAGGACCTGGTTTATAGTGAAGAGACCCCTTTGAAGGCCTAGGCAGAAGATCTTGCAGTGATCTTGGAACAGATAAATATTTTGACATCAACATCGTCAAACCAATTGAGATGGGGTAGAAACAATGAAGGCAACTTCAACCTTAAAGAATATAAGAGATTGACCATAGGGCTTGACTTACCAAACCCTCATAAGCTATGGAAGGACCTATGGCAGAACTCGCACTGGATGAAAATCAAAATGTTCATGTGGTTGGTGCATCATAAGAAAATTCTGACTTGGGATAACCTTTGGAGAAGAGGTGTAGCAAGCCCATCTACATGCCAGTTATGTGAAGTAAAGGAAGAAACAATGGAACACCTACTCAATCTCTGCCATTTCACCTCCACCTTGTGGAACTAGATGGCTTCAATCTTTAGACAAACAGATAGGGACATTTTCAGCATCATTGAAACTTTGAAAAACTGGAGGAGAAACTTCTTTGGTTATGAATTAACCAAAAAATCCTGGACTTTGGTTCTAGGCTTTCTAATCTGGGATGTTTGGAAAGAACACAACAATAGGATTTTCAAGAATAGAATGGCCTCATCCCAAAGCATCATAGGTTAGATCATTAGACATCTCAAAGAGACTGTAGGCACCCTGATAATGAAACCCCCAGAGAACCCACCTCAAGACCAAGATGTTCAAATACTTTTTCATATGGATATTCAGGTGCCTTTCACCCAAGGCATAAGTGAGATTCTTAGTCATATAACAACAGATAAGGACTACTGGCAACCTCATCCTCATGGATTTTTGAAATTCAATGTAGATGGAGCCTCTAAAGGTAACCATTGGGTGGCTAGTTATGGTGCAGTCATAAGATATGAGAAGGGATACATAAAAATCATCTTTCATAGTTATTTGGGAGAAGCCACTAATAATATGGTGAAACTCATGGCCCTAGAGCAATGCCTATAAATCTTAATTGAATCAAATTTTCATAACACTATCATTGAAGCTGACTCAAAATTGATAATCAATTCAGTCAAGAACATATGCAATGGCACAACACTAGAAAGACTTTCGAAACACTAGCGCTTATTTTTGGTATATCAACGTATCAAATCCCACCTGAAAACACTAAGTACCCTAAATTTTGTTCATGTTCGCAGAAGTGCTAATAGGCTAGCAGATCGATTGGTGAATGAAGGGGTACTTTGTTCCAAAACTAATAGAAGATATAATTGGATGTCGACTCCCCCAGGAAAATTGCACGAAGACTGTCATAAACAGGCTAACATAGACATGGAGTACTATCAGAGCTTGAGAAATAATCAAAGAAAAGACTAATGGAAACTTAAGAAAGAGGACCATTCACAAAGAAGAACCAGAAGGCAAACAGAGGGCAAGTTGGAAGGTGCCTGACCAAAGATCGCCCAGATCTCTATCATCCTATGGATTTCAGGCTGGTAAATACATGTAGGTTAACTCTACAACTGGACCTGAAAAAATATAGATTGGTGGCCTATTCTTTCTTTGGGTCCGAAAGAAATGTTAAAGGGTGGCTACTTACCAAGATCATTGCCATCCTATGCATTTCGGGTGTAAATATGCTCGGTCTTTAATTTTCAAAATGGACCTGAAATTTTATAGAGAGGGGGCTTATTTATTTTTTGGATCCGCAAGAGAGGTTAAAAAGGGGTCTAATTGTCGTAATCCCTTTGTTTCTCCTCCATCCTATGAATTTCGGGTGGAGAAACTGTTTGACTGATAATTCCTCATTTGAACCCTAAAAATTTTAGAATGTGGCCTGAGGTCCTCTTTGGGTCCGTAAGAAGAGTTAAATTAAAGGATAGGTGGCAGCCTGAAATTGACACATGACCATTGGATCTTGGAAGGTTGGATCGCACGGTCTTTGGGATAACAACTTAATTAAAAGTTTATGGTTGGTATTTTGTTGATGTTTTGTCAGCCATCGGATCTATGGGCCCATCCTCAAAGATGTTCAGTTTTCTATTTTGATGCACGATAGTCCGACTAATAGGTTCCTCTGTAGTCTTGCTTGGGCTTTTCTTGGTTTTTGAAGTTTGGTTTGGTTTTTTAACAACCCGGCTACTGTTGAATTTTCACAGAGCGGGTGCAGCTATATGTACATTATGTATTTTACTATTTTAATAGAAGGTCCCATTCTTACTTGAGAAAAAAAAATGTATACATGAAAGTGGTATATTTTTTGTTATATTGCAGGCCTACTTGCAGCTTCTACAAGGGTCCTGCTTGGCCTCCTAACTACAAATTTGAATTTCAAGTTCCAACCCATGAAGATTTGTGGAGTAATTAGAAGATGAGGATCATTACCTCTGCATATTCAAAGGAGAAGAATCATGGATGAGAGAATTTTGAGAGGATATGTATCTCACAATTTTAGGAGATCGGTTTTAACCACATGAGATAAATGTGGATTTAGGAGGTATTCGAGGGATCTTCATTTATTGATTAGTCATCCTGAGTTTTTGTATAAATAGGGGTGCATCCTTCAAAGGAACCCATCTATCTATCTATGTATTCTATTCTTCCAATAAATAAAAAAGTTCAATCCAAGATTATATAGCATATTGTTACTTTGAAGATGTGATGATAGTTTGGTGTATTTGCTTATGAATTGAGGGTCCCCATTAGCCACAGTTTGCAGATCTTTGTACATTGGTAACATAGTATAGTTTTTTTATTTCATTTCTTTTCATGAAAGTGTGTTTTTAATTTTAGTAGTATGTTTCCATTTCATGCAAGTCTGCTTTTACTTTCAATAGGTGTGATTTACTTTCAAGAAAGTGTGATTTCCTTTATGTAAGTGTGATTTCAATTTATTTATGTTTGATTTCAATTTAGTTTGGTTTTGATTGATTTAATTTGAAAGATAACCACCTTGTACATATAGTACATGTATACCTCATCAGTTCATGAAACCACCAAGTTGAAAAATTAAATGATAGGGATTTAAATAACCATTAAATAACCCAACAACCTTAAAATCGTATTAACATAAAAAATGTCTTACATTCTTGTACTAGCGCAAACTCATAATTGTATGCAAGAACCCACCTGCTGAAGGCTACAACCTTCACTCATTCTCTTGCTCCTACTCGAAGGGAGCTCCAACCCCTTGATCTCACCAGAAGCTACTACTAGTAGGAAGCTTTGAATTCCTCACTGAAGACTCCAACTCTTCACAAAATCCATGGACCACATTTCATGAATTTTCACACTCGATCCAATATCAACACTTATGCTCAATCATCATTACAATCATCAATATTTGACGCACATAATCAACCAATAACTCCAAACAACTAACACTTAATCAAAACTCAACCAATCAACTGGAATAGTGAGATCAATATAACCGATACATAGAACTGAACCCAGAATATTGCATCAACACACAGAATCAACTGCAACTTTTATCATTCATTTTCCAAAATTTATACACTACTTCACTTAAGGCAATCGTCATTTATATGTGATTTTCTATAGAGAAACCCATGTACAGATCATAATATACTAAAAACTGAAAACTTGACCACTGCAATTTTTGAAAAGAGCCATGAATTATACTCGGATCAACTGCAACACTCTGAACCAATCGCAGAACTATCTTTGATCTTCAATCACAATCAACAAGTAATCTTAACACTCTTAAATCAAATAATAACCAAATTCAACTTCATAATTCAATTAGTTATACTTCAAACATTATCACTTAGACCAGGTCAACCTGAGGAAATTATTGATAGCTAACATAGAAACAACAACACTAATTAGGTCGATAAGTCATTTATGAACATAAACCCATACTTTATATACGTGACATTGTAGAATTGAACTTGCGTGTATATGTGCTTTTCCTGAAACCAACCAGCATATAGATCTACAAATTTTGACCTAAAAGTATGCAGCTCTTCAAAACTTCAGAAAGATGCAGATCATAATATTTATAGATAAAAACATGCATCAGTACTTAGACCTAGTCCATCCATGAGCATATCATACAATGAAATTTCATTTTAGGTCTCACAATTTTGATCCATCATTTTATTCATTGGTGCATAATTATTACATATCAATGTGACAATTATGGCCCTTACAATGAAAATATACTTCATATTGAAGTATTCATAAAAAACCATTTTACTTGCACACTTAGCACTTTGATCTTCACATATTTATATTGTTTATCCCTTATCCAATACCATAGGTAAAAACTACATTAGTGCCGGTGGTAATCTTCGACAGGATCAATATTTGTTTTCGTGCTCATTATTATGGGCCAATACCATGGCAGGTAACCTTAGTATTTAGAATACCATGATACAAAAACCATACCCTACATTTCTTTACCAAACTCATCTATATACATGACTTGGGCTTGACGAACCTACATATAGATTTTCAAATATTCACCTATATCATACTTTTTGATTATGATCTATAAACCTTTAACCCGTCATTCTCATATTCTATTCCATCATTCTATCACCTCTAAACTGACCTGTGGATTCTCTTAGCTACCATTTGCTTGTTTTGTTACAAGTGTGTTGCCATCAAGGAAAACACATGCTTCATAATGGCAATAATATCCCCCTTTGGACTTGATGGCAACCATGTTGGTGTTGATCACCTCAATCTATAGAAACCTATGAGATACATCAAATAACCATTATTCAAGCACCAATATATTCTCCCCCTTTGACATCAAGGGAAAAGGGTGGACCAAAGCTTCCCCTTTGAATCTGATTTACATTATATTGCCCATGCCCCCCTAAGTGCATGTTAACCTTTAGAAATATTTTCAAGTGAAGAACATGATCTTATGACCTTTCTATCACCAAGGAAATACATTAATCACCCGAGAAAGTGGGGATACACATTTGACTCAACCACCCAATCAAGTGGGATTACTTATTTGACTCAACCACTCAACCAAGTGGGATTGCATATTTGACATGACCTCAAAAGTCCATACATGACTGCATATGAAAATTATTAGATCATAGATCTCCACATGACCTTTTCATCAAATGACAGATAGGAAATTAATAAATGAGACCAAAGTATCTTAATAGTGGCATAATTCAGCAACTAGAATGCCAATAATGCATTATATTCTGCAAGGATAATGCTCCCCCACAACCTGTGATACCTGTTTATTTTCAACAACTCATTCATCAAATCATCTTCATCAGTCAGATAAATATCAATGAGGGAAACATAACTCAATACCATATCAGCATACTATACAAATCAACACCAGACGAAGAAAAATCAAAGCATAGCTATCAGAAGCATGTCATAGGTTGAGCTTGAGTCTATCCCACAGTTTTTCTATCAGAGGAAAGCATACACGACTATTTGTAAAGAAACTCACATATATATGTGACTATACTTCATGCAACCTAGGCAGAGCCAACAACCTTAGGAATTTTCACCTGTAGATAGAGCAAATATAATTAATAGCAAAATGAGGTAGAGACAACTCCCAGTTTCTATCTGAGATATCCAAATGCTTCTCTACGAGGGGATTTAGTAAATATCTCAACAACTTGTTCTTTGGAGGGAACATACTCCAATTTAACCCTTCTCTCAAGTGCTTGTTCATGTAGAAAGTGAGACTTAATAGGAATATTCTTGGTCTTGGATTGCATAATAGGATTTTTTGAAATACTAATAGCACTTGTATTATCACATAGGATGGAGATGGGAAGATAACATTTGATTTGTATATCCTGTAGTATTTGCATCATCCAAAGAAGATGTGTGCAACAATATGCAACAACTACATATTCTGCTTCTATTATAGATAAGGGAATGGAACTTTGTTTCTTGTTGAACCAAGATACCAATTGGGGCCCCATGTAAAGTTGACCTCCACTAGTGCTTTTTCTGGTCATCAATATTTCTAGCCCAATCCGCATCTGTGTATGAGTTAAGGGTACGGTCAGCATATTTAGGATACCATAGACAAACATCATGGGTTCCTTGGAGATATTTGAATATTCTCTCTACTGCCTGAAGATGTGATTCCTTTGGATATGCTTAGAAATGTCCAAAAATCCTAAATGCATGCATGCTATTTGGTCTGGTACCTGTTAGATAAAGCATATATCCCATCATAGACCTATACTCTAGTTACTTTACTATGGGAGAATCATCATTATAACTAAGGCTACATCCTGTCATCATGGGAGTACATAAAAGTTTGCAATCTTCCATCCCATACTTCTTCAGAATCTTCTTGAGATATTTTGTTTGTGAGAGAAATATGCCATCTTTTTCTTGTTGCACTTGTGGACCAAGAAAATAGGTTAGTTCCCCAAGTAAAGAAATTTCAAATTCTTGCTGTATAACAGAAGCAAAGTTTTAACTCATTGATTCTTTATTACAGCCAAAGATGATATCATCAACATAAACAACAATATTTAATAGTTTATTACCCTCAATGTTTGTGTACAAGTTGTTGTCTACGGATTCTTTTGTGAAACCTTGTTGTTGAAGATATTTGTTAAGATGATAATACCATGCTCATGGAGCTTGTTTTAGCCCATATAAAGCCTTTCTGAGATTTCATAAAAGGTTTTCATCATTCCCCAAAATGAATCATTTTGGTTGTTCAATATATACTTCTTCTTCTAGATCTCCATTAAGGAAAGCATATTTTACATCCATTTGATAAAATTTGAAATTTTGAAAACTTGAAAATGAAAGAAACGTTCTTATGGCTTCAAGTCTGTCTACTGGTGCAAATGTTTCTTCAAAGCCTATACCTTCTTGTTGAGAATAACCTTTACAAACAAATCTAACTTTGTTCAATGACCTCTCCATTTTCATTCAACTTATTTTTGAATATCCATTTTGTCCGAATAACATTTTTATGATGAGGCCTTGGAACCAATTCCCAAGTATCATTATTTTCAATTTGATGAAGTTCTTCATTCATGTACATAGCCCAAAATTCATCTTTACTATCTTGATTTACATTTTGTGGTTCAATGGTGGATAATAAATCTAGATAGCTAGAATACCCCACAATTTTTCTTCTTGTTTGTACCCTAGATTCCTTTTCTCATAGAATTTGAGTTTTTGGATGATTCTTTCGAACATACCTAGATGAATCCCTTTCTTTGTCTAAGGTATCTTCTTCTATTTCTTCATTAGTTTCTTCTTCTATATCATTGAGATTTGATGTGGGAAAACATTCATCATCAACATCCTCTTTTGCTGATATTACCTTTTTGGGCCTTGTGCATGCTTCATTAATCACAACATCAATGCACTCTATAATTTTATGAAGTCTCTTATTGTAACATTTGTATCCTTTACTTCTAGATGAATAACCAATACGTATTCCTTCATTACTCTATCTTAAAACTTACCAAGTTTTTCATCATTATTTTTGATGAAAGATTTGCTTCCAAAAACTCTAAAATGCTTTACAGTGGGAGGCTTACCATACCATAGTTCATACATAGTTTATTATTATTCACACGAACATGAGCCTTTTTGAAAATATTTACTACAATATGTGCAACTTCACCCAAGAAGGTGTCAGGAGTTCTAGAATCTTCAAGCATAGCACAAGCCATTTGTTGAACAATTCTATTCATTCTTTCCACCATGCCATTTTTTGAGAAGTTTTAGCTACAAAAAAAATTCTTTTTATGCCATGTTGTTAATAGAAATCAAGGAATTCATATAATATGTACTTTCCTCCTTAGTCAGATATGAGAGATTTGATTTTTAGATCTAATTCCTTCAAGACTTTAAATTTATCAAATGCTTCATCTTTGTGTTTCAATAGACTGATCCAATACATTATAGAAAATTCATCAATGAATAAGATATGGTATTGTTCTCCACGAGGTGAATTTTTCCTTACTGGTCCACACAAATCAATATGTATAAGTCCAATAGGCTTACTTGTTGATCCTTCTTTGGAATTGAATTGAACTCTGCTTTTCTTATCGAATTGGCATGACTTACATAGGGTACTTTTTAGCATGGTGATATAGGGAAGATCATGAAAAACTTTGAACCTACTTGATTTGCTTATTTGAGATAAGATTAGATGTACCAACCTTCTGTGCCATAACTAGTTTTCTTCTGGCTTGCCTAGGTAACATTGTTCTTGGCCACCTTCCAATATATACAAATTTCTTGGGGTTCTTGTTCCTTTTATTATGGTCTTTCTCGTGTCAAGTTCACGAACCACACGTTCTTGTGATCATAATACCACCTCATTTCCTTGATCACACATTTGTCTAACACTAAACAAGTTATGATTTAATGAATTTAGACTTCTGTGATCCATAACATTGTTTAGAAAATCTTCGGCAAAATCACATAATCAATCTTTTGTCGACGCGTTTCGAACCAACTAGTGTGGTTCATCGTTATGATTTAATCTATCAAAATACATAATGTTACGAGCTTTAACTTTTTCTTTTAGAAAAATAGAACCTTTACCCTTAATGGCAGTAGGTGAGTCATTTCCAAAAGTGACATTATTTTATTTCTCTAAAGCATTGTATGAAATAAGTTTATCTTTATCACTTGTCATGTGTTTTGAGCATCCACTATTACAATTGATTTTCTTATCCTTCTACAAACAATGCTATGCCACAACTTTTAGATTGCAACTCCTTCCTTTCCCATACCTTAGAATTTGTTGATAGTTGCTCCTTTTGAGATGTTGGATGTAATTTTTTCCTGCATTCGGATTCTTCATGTCCAAAGTTATTTCAATATTAGCATTCAATTTAATCTATAATAGGTGAGAAGATATTATAAGATTTCTTCTTGACTCTTGTCTCATTCCTTTGTTTTCTTGCTTCTCTAGTTATGATATTTTTGTATGCAACACATTTATCAATATTATGACCAAAATTATGACATGAGAAACATTTTCCATTAAAGAAGAAATTTTTGTGATCATAGAATCTTCTAGTTTTGTTTACCTTTTGACTGGTGCTTTTATTGTTGTTTATCCTTGGATTGGAGTGAACATGATTTACTTGTGGAATGTATTTATTCTTTTGTTGAGGACTGAAGCTTTGTTCACTGGGTTTTTCTGCATTACTGAAGCTTTGCTGACTGGTTTTTGCTTCATTATTGAAGCTTTGTTGAATGGGTTTTTATGCATTTAGATAACTTTTGGTGGTGTCTAAAGACTTTTTTGTTTGAGATTTTTCTCCAGTGTATCTAAGATCAGTCTTCATAAGAGGAGAGCATTGTACCTTGATAATTTAATCTAAGGTTTCAGATCCTTTAGAAAATCTAAGATTCAAAGTTTTTGTTTTCTCAAGTTCCTTTCCTAGACTTACTACTTCACATTCTAACTTCTCATTATGTTTTTCCTTTTATATGAGTTTATGCTTCAAAGCATCTATGGCTACTTTGTTTTCTTCCAAGCAAATTTTTTGTGGAGTAATTTATTCAAAGAAATCTCTTTATTCTACTGAATCGCCAAATTTATCATTAGATTCATTACTATTTTTCTCAAAATCCATGAGGAATTTAAAACCTTGATTAGATTCACCTTCTTCACTATTTGAAAAGCCATCACTATCTTCACTTCTATAATAACTTCTTCTACTATCAAATTGTTTCCTATTACCTTTCGAAGAATCCTTCCTTTTCTCATGGTTTTCTTTATCGGGATATTTAGCAACCTAATGACCAACTCTAACACAAGAAAAACATTTGAAGGGAGGCTCACCTCTTAACCTTCTGGTGCCCAGTTGAATTTTCTTTACAAAGTTCACCTCATCTTCTTCTGATATGTATCATGATTCCTTGCATTCTTTCTTTTCTTTTTCTTTTGCAGATGCCTTAAATGCGACTTCTTCGACTTTTGAGGGACCTCCTTTCCTCATTTCAAAATTAGTCACGATCCCATGAAGTTGAACAACAGTAAGAGTATGCAGATCCTACTTCTTTTCAATGGCAGGAACTTTTGACTCGAATTTAGGAGTTAGAGATCTTAACATTTTCTCTACTAAAGTATTGTCCTTTATTTCTTCACTCAAATTTTCCATGCGATTTACAATCTCATATATACATAGTGTTGATTTTTCTAAGTTTACTTAGTTTATAAACCCTTCATGCACTTTTTCTAATTTATTCCCACCTACTTGTTATTTTTCTTTAACAAGTTATTTACAAAGTAAATATGAAAATAAACACCAGTGCATGCTCAACATATTATAGATCATCAACTAAAAGGAACAAGAACAAACACACCACATGACACCATTATTTTTGGACCAATGTCCCTAGAAACGCCCAATGTGGGAAAACCGACACAACTATATAAGGGTTTTCTTATTAAGCAATATCACAGTACAATATGTGTGCCAAAACTAGCCCACCCAACAAAGAATTTCCTTAGTAGCTATACCTAACAGTTTGAGAGAAATCTCCTAACTAAAACCCCGGAAAACCCTTCTAGCAGCTCCTTAGCACAAAACTACTCTGCAACCCCAACGTTTGCCCAAACTGGTCTACGTCAGCACCTCTCTGTCTCACGTTGGCTCTGCGTCAGCCTTTCTAGGCCTGCATCAGATACAGGAGACCATGTGTCATCTCTGGGAGCCTCTGCGTTAGTTGTGCTGGCCCCTCTAGTGCTTTGCGCAACACTTGGCTACCTCTGTGTGGCACTATGTAAGCCCTTGTTGGTTTTGTGTCACCCTCCTTGGCTACTGTGCTACTCTCCTGACACAAACGCTTCCTTCTATGTTTCTCTATACTCAAGGCCCATCAGCTGCTCTCTGAATCACTAACTTTATCTCTCTTAGAAAACCCTGCTCTAGAGAATAGAATGACTGATCATCTGGTGTATTCTCCAAGTGACCCTCAAGCCTTCTCTTATACTTCTCCAGTTGACATATTAATGGTCGAGATTAAGTCCCTCATCAATGGCTAAGATTAGATATGGATTGATCTATGTCTTTTGGACCATTCTAACACAGTTTCATATTAATACACATTAATATTTTATTTTCCCTAAGTTTTGACTTAGGGACTCCATTAAAAATATTGATTATTTAATATTTCTTGATCTATTTAGAATCTTCCCCAACCCTTTCTGGGTATTGGAGATCTCATGTGACCCAACCCCTCCACAAAATTTCATGGCTAGATCGCATCCAATGTTATCCCAAATCAACACTCGCTATTAGTAAGGACTGTGATCTAGCAATACTCCTCACTGAGGACTACTCTGATCATCCAACATCGGTACCTGTGTTGATGCTAGGCCTTCCTGCCCAACATAATCTGAATTGCTACCTCCTATACTGTTTCCCATTGTTCTACCACTTCTACTACTACATTTGTATAACAACTCCCTCTACGTATATGATGGTGCTGGTCCTTTCTCCCAACACTGCATCTACACTGCTCCTCCTCTCATCATGCTGCATCGTGCTTCCCACTGCTGCATTGCAACTTAGTTACTGAGAATTAAGTAACTGATCTCCAAATTGACCGCCCTGTTGGGCTAGAGACACCCACTGATGTTGAAGCTCCCTCTGTCGCTGACAAGTGCTCCCTCTCTTTGACCTCTCTATTGCTACAACAAATCCCTGAATCTCACACTGTTGCACACCTCTATGTGCCTTCCTGTACTCGTGCAACACTCCTGTGCCTCTCGCACTGCTGCAACCTACTAGCTCTACATTGTCTTGGGACTCCTGCATTGTAGCTCTCCCTTGTCGCTCCATCTGCATCCATCTCTACCCACTCAGCTAGTCTTGCTACTCCTCATTAGGGCTCCTATAGCAAGGTTTAATCCAAGATGTTGGGTACCTCAATTATCCTACCCCTCATCACCTGTATTCCACCCGACTACAACTCAATGTATCCCCACTTCCACTCAAGTGGTGTGTGTGCATTCATGGCATAGTCATCATTTGTCAAAACTTCCTTCTATGCTCATGCTGGTGCTGCCTTAGTCTTGGAAAACTCTCCCGTACTCTTCTTCCTCAAACACTGGCTTGCATAATGACCCAAATCCCCATAATGGAAGCACTTGATCTTGGAGAGATCTTTATTCTTCCACTTCTCCTGTTTTCCCTGAGATGCTAGGGCCACATCCTCCTCCTCATGTTGAACTTTGATCCCTTTGCTACTGGTACCTATCTTTGATTGCCATGTGATCTCTTTTTGGCGAAGAGCTACCCACATCTTGTCCCAAGGTAGGAGAGTTCCTCTGCCCAAGATAATCTAGAGAAACACTTCCCACTCTTTTGAGACAACATTCAAGTTTGTCCTCACCATAAGCTCTTGATCTGGTGTCGCTCCTATAGCAGTCAGCTGGTCTCGGATCTCATTAAGTTGTCCTAGGAAGGTATCAATCGATTAACCCTTCTTCATCTGATACGACCTCATCTGGTTCTCAAGTAGCATTCTTCTCTGCACAAAAGTGTGCTGGTACAGGTTCTTGAGAGCCTCCCACATCTCAATTGTTGTTTCCTTCTCGGTCATATGTGGTACCACATGATCCTTGACCCTATCAAGGATAATGCACTTGTCCCTATCCATCGCCTCTTCATACTTGACGTTATCATTGGGGTCGACTCAAATAGCTATAACCTTCAAGGCGAAGTTCTTGACATGATTCTTATCAAGCACTGATACGATTCTAGCCTTCTAGACTGCGAAGTTTGATGCTCCATCCAGTCTATCGTGGTCTCTTACCCATAGTCTCTACTTCCTGTTTGGAACTTCTCTTTCAGACTCCCTCTGAGTCTTGATTTCCCTCCTGGAAATCCTTCTACTGCTTTTCAAGATGCCCCCTACTCTGATCGTCTTGTGCAACTACATTGTTGATCTAGGTTCCTCGGCTAGAAACCCTCGGTAACAACTCCTTTGGTACTACTTTGTGAGGTATTGTTCAGATTACAGTACCTCACCAGCTCCACTCTGTAATATTTCTGTAGCCTTCTGGACTCCAGGAACTGTCTCTCTGTGAACTGTGTCAACCCCTCTCTACCTCATGCTAGCTTTGTGTCACCATAGATGGGTCTGTGTCAGCTTTGGGGTGCCCTGCATCAGGCCTCTATCCCTCTGTGTCAGCAATGCTAGCCTCTCTGAGGCTTTGCGCAGCTCCTAGCTTCTTCTGCCTGGCTCTGGCTGGCTTTGCGTCACACTTCTTGGCTTCTATGCTACTAGAAATAGCTTTTGTCACCTGAGGATAGCTATTTTTTGCTACTATTGCTCTGCTCAGCTGACATATTTTAGTCCTCCTATGATCTGCAATCACGCTATGATACCATGTTGAATTTCTAAGTTTACTTAGTTTAGAAACCCTTCATGCACATTTTCTGATTTATTCCTACCTACATGTTATTTTTCTTTAGCAAGTTATTTACAAAGTAAATACTGAAAATAAACACCAATGCATGCTCAACATATTACAAATAAGCAACTAAAATAAACAAGAACAAACACACCACATGAAACCATTATTTTTGGACCAATGTCCCTGGAAAAACCCAATGTGGGAAAGCCAGTGCAACTATCTAAGGGTTTTCTTATTAAGCAATATCATAGTACAATCTGGGTTTCGAAACTGGCCTACCCAATAGAGAATTTCCTTAGCAGCTATACCTCACAGTTTGAGAGAAATCTCTCGGTTAAAACCCCAGAAAACCCTTCCGGTAGCTCCTTAGCACAAAGCTACTCTGCAACCCCACCATCTTCCCAAACTAGACTACGTCAGCCCCTCTCTCTCTCATGCTAGCTTTGCATCAACCTTTCTAGGCTTTCGGCAGCCCTAGGAGGCCATGTGTCAACTCTTGGAGCCTCTACGTTAGCTGCGCTAGCCCCTCTGGTGCTCTACGCAGCACTTGGTTGCCTCTGCGTAGCCCTGCGTGAGCCCTTTCTAACTCTGCCCTCTCGAAAAAATCTCTGTCTTTTCTCTTTCTCTGTACTCAATGCCCCTTATCTACTCTCCCGATCATTGATTATATCTCTCTTAGCAAACCCCGCTCTAGAGAATAGAATGACTGATCATCTGGTGTATTCTCCAAGTGACCCTCAAGCCTCGTCTTATACTTTTCCTATTGACATATCAACCACTGGGATTAAGTCCCTAATCAATGGCTAAGATTAGATCTAGCTTGATCCATGTCTTTTGGACCATTCTAACACAGATTCATATTAATACACATTAATATTTTATTTTCCCTAAGTTTACACTTGGGGACTCTATTAGAAATATTAATTATTTTAATATCTCCTGATCTGTTTAGAATCTACCCAAACGCTTTCTAGGTATTGGAGCTCTCATGTGCCCCAACCTTTCAACCAAATTTTGTGGCTATAGCACATCCGATGCTACCCCAATTCAACACATAGAAATAAACTGAAAATACTTTCATGATTATGCATTTTGAGAGTTGCATATTGAATTCTGAGAGTTTGGAGTTTAACACTTTTTACCTTGGTATCACCTTCATATATTTTAATTATTCTATCCCATAATTCTTTTGTTGTGTTTAGCTGCATAACTTTGACACATTCTGATAATGTCAAACTTCCCAATAAAGCATTGACAGTTTTGGCATTGTTTTCATATGTCTTCTTTTATGCTGCATCTGTGGGAACTGCAGTTGGATATTGGTAACCTCCTTTCAAAATTGCCTAAACATTTGCTCTAAGAGATTGAATATAGGATATGGTTCTTTTCTTCTAATATATAAAATTATTTCCATTGAAGAGTCGTGGTCTAATAGATTTTGATCCGTCTTGATTGCTCAGCTTGGGAGATCTTCCTTCAAGCGATCAAACTTCTTTTGAAGGACTAGCTTTGATTCCAATTGTTGAGAAAAATATTGAGGGGGGGGGGGGGGGGGGGGGGGGGTGAATCAGTGTTTCAAAAACTCACAATAATAATTTTATTTTCTGAAATGTATACGTGACTTGACTGAACCCAACTAACATATATATGCGACTGCTGTAAAAGAAACTAGCGTATGCTCAGTAAACTTGTAAACAAACTAATTATTTATTTGTTAAAATTTGAACAAGAATGTAAGAGATTTATCAGGCATTTGGTAAGTAGTAAATAGGTGTACTAAGAATAGAATAAAGTATCAGACATAATTAAACACACATGAACACCAGAATATAAGGTGGAAACACAATGTGGGAGAAAACCACCGATGCTAAAGTCTAAGTCTTCAAAACTTATTAATATAAAAAATTTCCTTCATTCTTGTACTAGTGAAGACTATACCAGTACGAAGTCACCCACCTGCTAAAGGCAAACCTTCACTCATTCGCCAACTCCTACTAGAAGGGAGCACCAATCCCCTGATTTGATCACTAGCTACTACTAGCAGGAAGCTTCGACTTCCTCACTAAAGGCTATAGCCCTCAGTAACATCCATGGACCATGTTTCATATTTTTTCATACTGGATCAAATATCAACACTTATGCTCAATCATCACTGTAATACAATCATCAATATCTAACACACAGAATCAACCAATAACTGAAATCCAAACAACTGACACTTAATCACAACTCGACCAATCAACTAGAATAGTCATATCACTGTAACTAGTACACAAAGTGAACTTAGAATATTGCATGAACACATAGAATCAATTGAAATTGTGATCATATATTTTTCAAATTGTATACACTACTTCACTTAAGGCAGCCCACCTGTATACATAATTTTCTGTAGAGAAACCCACGTACAGATCTTAATATACTGAAAACTTGAGCACTACAATTTTTTAAAAGAACCCTGAATCCTACTCATATCAATTGGAACACTCTGAACCAATCACAGAACTGTCTCTGATCTTCAATCACAATCAGCAAGTAATCTTAACTTTCTTCAATAAATTAATAACCAAATTCAAATTCAACATTCAAGCAGTTCTACTTCATACATTATCACTCAAACTAGATAAACATGAGGATATCATTGATATACAACATAGAAACAATGACACAGATTAGGTTGATTAGTCGTTTATGAACGTAAACCCATACTTTACATATGCGACATTGTAGAAGTGAACCCACATGTATAGATGCTTTTCCTAAAACCAACCAATATATAGATTTGAAAATTTTGACCTAAAATTCCACATCTCTTAAGAACTTCAGAAATACCAAGACCAAAATATTCAGAGACAAAAAAATGCATCAGTACTTAGATCTAGTCAATCCATGAGTAGATCATACAATGAAAAGTCATTTCAGGTCTCATGATCATGATCCATTATTCTATTCATCGGTGCATAATTATTTCAGATCAATGTGACAATTATTGCCCTTACAATGAAAATATACTTTAGATAGAAGTATTCATCAAAAACCCTTTTACTTGCACACTTATCACTTTGATATTCACCTCTTTATATAGTTTAGCCCTTATCCAATACCACGGGTCAAAACTACATTAGACTTTTCGGTGGTAATATTTGATGATATCAATATTAGTTGTCATGCTCAATACTATTGGCCAAGACCATAGTAAGGACTTGTGGTATTTAGAATACCATGGTACAAAAACCATACACTACTTTGCTTTACGAAACTTGCGTGTATACGTGACTTGGCCTTGACGAACCCCCATATATATTGTCAAATATTCACCTGTATCAAACTTTTTCATTCTTATCTATAAACATTTGACCCATCATTTTGGTATTATGTTCCACCATTCTATCACCTCTAAACTGACCTGTGGATTATTCTAGCTACCATATACTTGTTATGTTACAAGTGAGCTTCCATCAAGGACAAAACATGCATCCTAATGCCAACACATTGACTAATATAATATATTATTCCAATTATTAATAGATGTAAAGTATATATTTCCTATTTATTCACGTTGATAATGCAAGCCACCATTTCAATCTAAAATAAATTATCATCAAATAGAATTCCTAAATAAATTCACCACTTACAAACATAAATTTTTGTATCTAGCTTCTCTCTAGTCCTAGGAAACAACACATCCAACAATAAACTCATATCACTCTAATGGGATTTCTTCCATGTTAATACTTCCTTCTTTGTTACCTCTTCATTTGGAAGAGGTTTCCCCATTCATAATTCATTAGTTTCAACATATTGTTGGACAACTGACATTGTCTGAATGGCTAGTGGCTTAGTAAAGATATCTACAAGTGTGTTGGCATTGATGTCAGAAGTCATGCTGAGAGATGTGTTGGGCAGTTGGCATTGTCTAAGTGTTGGTAGGATTGTTGGCATTGATGTCAACCAGACTAGCATATATGCTTGTTGTAATGGATGTTGGCTTTGATGTTCCCTAGCCTAACTGTGACGGTAATTTGGCTAGCATTGATATGCTTGATCTATCGAGCTCAGGAGTCTAGGATTAGGAGAAATCTTATGGTATATAATCATCATAGTAGCATGCATATTTGAAAAGCCATAAAATGATGACTGTGGTGATAGGGAGTTTAGGAGAAATCCTGTGGTTTCTGTAGTTCTTTGTAGAGAATCATCATAGTATCAGGCTTACTCGAGAAGCCATACTTTAGACTATGGTGGCTGGCAGTTCAGGATTCCATTCATAAGAATAAGAGTCAAGGAAAAAACAATGTTAGAGACTTTGAAGCCATTTTATAATTAGCCGATGGGCTCAAATCCTACATCGGACCCTCTCTACCAGAAATTCCTCTGAAAAATCTTTCCAACGATGTCTGGAAGTATGAAAAATGGCCTCCTTGATCCAAAGTTATGGTCATTCGAAGTCAGGGTCTTGAAATCCTAAGCAGGTTGAAATATTGAAGGTCAGTAGATCAGTGTATGCTATATCGGAACAACATAGCAAGTTGCTTCGAAGGTTGGAGAATATCAAAACCTCAGAGCATATGCCATAGGAGCATCATAAGGATGATATTGGAGAGTATCTGTACATTGGAGTAGGTCATACCAGAATATTAGAGATTGGAGAATATCGAGACATCGGAGGATGTCATTTTAGGATATCAGAAGCTGGAGGTTACCAGAATATCAAATTTTGGAGCATATCAAAATATTGAAACCTTGTAAGTCATTGTGATTGCAACTCATTGAAATTTTTTACGTTTGTGAAGGCACATAAATACAAAGGGTTTTGGTGCATGACCAGGGACCAATGAGGCTCTTTCTCTTTCATCTAGTAGGACACATGGTGCCATGTGATTGGTTCATAGAAGTTGTAATGACAATTGACGTCAGCATGACGGGGAAGTAAGGTAGACATATGTCAGTTTGTTTTTTCATTTTCAGTGGCTCGATAGGGAAAATCAGGGTGATAGGCATCACCACTTAGGAGGTGCCATGTGGTGAAATGAAAAAGAAATGATGTCATATAGGAGGCCAACATATTGGAGGTTGAGAAGCACGTAAATCTTGTTTAAATGGAGTTCTAAAAAGTCATGATAAAGGGGGATCTGATATTAATAGGCACATGGTCATCTGGAGACCCAAAGAAACAACGATGAAGAGAAGGGTTAGCACCTAAGTGCTATGGAGTATATCAGAGGATAGAGATCTCATAACTCTTGTGTAAATTCATATTTGAAAAATTTACGATGGCTAGGGAGATTCGATGTATTTGTTGGTATTTGGTCGAGAATTTAGAAGAACCAAGGATGAAGAGCTATAACACAAAGAGATAGGCACCCGAAAGGAAACTGAAGGCTTAGCACCTAAGTGTTATATCGGAAATCATAGTCAACAGTTCTGTGCTTTGAAAAGTGATGATGGCTAAGAAGGAGCTAAACACCAATCAATATATTGAAAAAGTTATGATATGTAGGGGCTCTAATATAATTCTACAATGGTATGTTAAGTCGATGGTCTAAGACCCAGCCTTATGAGAAAGAAAATATTTAGGGATCTAAGCACCAAGGGGATGAGGGTATGGGAACTGAGTGATATACAAACATTTTTTTTGTATGAGTTACGATATGTTGTGGCTTCAATATAATAGTAAAAACGTGTATTGTAAATGGATGATTTAGTAACAAGGACCTCGATTGCACAAATAAGTTGGTCTAAGGAGTAATAACAACTCTCAAATATCGTTGGGTCAAGAAAAGAAGGGCTGCGATTTACAAAAAAGGGTGTTAGGTCTTCCTTGACGTGAGGCAAGCCATATTTGTGCTCTGATGCATGCCCGAGTGAATTAAATGAAGCTCAATAATCCATGCTGAAGTACAATCAGGTTGTGTGAAGCCATGAATAAGCATGGAGAGGCTCAGTGATAGGAGATTTGTTTATAGAGAGGACAATGCCTGGTTGAACTGTGCAGGTGGACTAACAAATAATTATCAGTATGGAGAAATAGTCAAATGCCCTTTATGATGTTTAATGCAATGGTAGAGACCAAGTTAGAAACAACAACAGAATGAAAAATCCATGCTAAGGTACACTTGGGTAGTGTGTATATAGGACAGTAGAGGCAACATTGTGTAGTGAGCAGTAGAGGAACAAAACATCAGAGCCCATATGCGAATTGTGGGGGGAAGAAACATTGTTGTGAGAGAGTTGTGTGGAGAGCTTTGGGCTGACAGTGTGCTCCTCTATGTAAGGTCGAATGAGCCTTCTGTAGAGAAAGGATAGAGAGTGCTAATGTAGAGAAAATACCCCGAGAGAGTCAATGCTACTGTGAGAAAGGACGAAGGTGCCTATACTGAGTGAAGAAAGTTGAGTGAGCCAGTGCTATGGTTTGTAAGTTTGATAAGGATTGTTGAATAAAAGATGCTTAGATCTGACTATATGAAGTTGAAGAGAAAAGTGCGGAGAGGACTATGTGGCCTATATCTGTTGGCGAGTGTTGTGAGTGGAAAAACATGTTGTTGCAAATCATGGAGAGGGCAGAGAACAATAGAGTGTTGCGAGGGGTTGTGATGAGTGATTGTTGTTGATCATATCAAAAGGATGTTGCCGAATGAGTAGAGTGTGCTAATCTATGAAGAGAGCAAAGTTGATATCACATGGAGTGTCTGCCAATTACAAAGAACATTAGGTTCATTGTTGAGTGTGGGTTGGATCTTGCATAGAGGAAGTTTGTGCTTGCATCTCTAGCGGGTTCTTGAGAAGGCATGGGCGTTGGTGGTTCGTGGAAGTTGGTGCTTGCATAATTCCAATGAGTTGCAATTTGGTTCTTTAAAAAAATCCTCGAAGTTGGTGCTTCACATGGTTCTTTCGGTAAGCTAGAAATGTGTCTACAAAGGAGGCATTTGGTGCTTCTTGCTAGTGGGTACTAGAAAACAATTAGAGGGTGTTGGTGCTTCTCATGAGTGGTAGGTCAGAAAAAATAAAATTGATGTTATAGAGTAGGGACTAATATTTTACATCAAAAAAAAACAAGCTTTGGTGGTTTTTTCCCGAAAGGGTTTCCATGTAAAACCTTGTGTCTCATGTCTATGATTCTCATGGTGTGTGCTTGTATGTTGATTTAATATTTCTGCCATACTATATGTTGTTATTGATTATATGGGTAGTTTCCAAGTTTGAATAAGAAAAGTAAATTGTCATAAAGAATTGAAAATTAGCCTTAATATTGATTCATCCCCTTCTCAGTATTAATATTGTTTCCAATAATTGGCATTAGAGACGTGTTCCTTCAGGAATAGCCTAACCTCTAAAAGGTACATCAAAGGGAAAAAATGGCTAATCAATCTTCACTTACATCCAAAGGGGTTCCATTCTTAAATGAATCAAAGTATGTATTCCATAAAGTTATAATGGAAGCATATTTAATGGCCTTGGATGTTGATGTATGGCACTCTGTATTGAATGGATAAAAAAGTGAGGAGAATGAATAATTCAAAGAGGTCATGATGAAATGGGTGTCTAAGACAGATGGTGAGAAAGTAAGGAATTGTGATATAGCAAGGGAAATGTTGGATAGACTTCAATGTCTATATGGAGGAGATAGCCATGTGTCTCAAGAAGAGGCTGAGGAACCTTGCTGCTCTAGCAATGAATCAGAACATGTAGAAGTTCCTTCTCATCACACTCATGTTGAGACTCAGAAGACTCAGAAGAGAGATATTGCTACTTAGAAGGTAAGTTATTGCTTTGTGATGAATGTAAAGAAATAATTCATTCATTAACTACATGTCCATGTGAATCACTTGAAGATAGAGATATACATGCATATAGTATTTGTAATGAAGATAGACCTATTTTAGTAGTAATAGAAAATGAGGGATCCTATGAAGAAGAAGAGAATAAAGGTGTCACTGAAAAAGCTGAAGATGGAATACCCCTTAGACCTATAGAAGACTCCATGGACACAAAGATGATTCTATTTCTCTTTGGTGGCTCCGTTAGCACCTATGGTAGTGAAGAAAAGGATCTAGATGAAATTAGCTTTTTTAGAAACAAATTGATATGTTCTTGATCTAGGTGGATATTGGTAGCCACCCACCAAGTCCACTTTAACCCGCACCATTTTTTCCTTCAGCTTTTAAGTTTCCTTAATTGTAGCACAATTTACTATTTTTAGCAGTTTTTCAGGTGTTGAACTTCCGGAGCCGTTTTGAGGCCCTAAACGATTTTTTTTTTGGAAAATTAGGAGCAGCATATTTCTCACATAGATATTTCTAACGAGATATTGTATGCATCAAACAGAGATCGTATGCTAAAGTTATAACCCCCAGAAGTTGATGTACCAATTTACCCAAACAAGGCCCACAGTTTGGCGTTTCATATTCTAGGGTTAGGTTTTGGGTTGTTTATGGTTTTCCCATATTTCTCAACAATAAATAAGCCTTCGAGCTTCATTTCAACACAGTTTAGAGGCATGTAGCTGCCACATCTCTTCTCAGAGATAAGCTACCATCACCCTAGCTGGTTTATTTCTGTTGGTGTTTGTAAGCATATTTTAGTATTTTACTTTAATTAAATGAAGTATTATTTCCACTTCATCTTTGTGTTTATGGTTATCTCTATAATTTATTACGTTCTTTTTTAAATCCATATCAGTGGTATCAGAGGGGTCCGCTTTTTATCTGTTTTTTCTTTGCATGTTCCCAACGAGGTCGGGATATAAGGAGTTAGGTCATGAAATGGTCGAACCTTTGCAAGACCAAGCTTGCAAATCTCGATGGCCTCCCATGGCAGATGAGAGGAAAGACGAGGGGATAGGATATCCTATCAAAATATTGCTCAAGGAAGCCCTCAAGCGACAAAATAATGCGATAATGGACAACTTTGCCTAGATCCTTTAGCGGCTACCCAGAGGTGAGGCATCGTCTTCCAGTAGCTACTCTGAAAACACCACACCCTTTAAGGTACAAGTTAATTTTGAAATCCCCATATTCGAGGGCCAAATAGATGCATATGTTGTCGATAAATGGCTAAATATGCTAGAGAGTTATTTTTCTGTTCATGAATTTTCAAGTCAGGAAAAGATTATTTTCGCTCTTCTCAAAGCAACCCCCCACGTCAAGGACTAGTGGGAAACCTACTATGAGTAGAAGGATGAAAATACCAGCTCACTATTTTTAGCCGCACTAACCTGGAATTCATTCTGGGGTGCCATCAAGGAGTAGTACTACATTGTCAAAAGATATGAGGATCAATACATAAAGTGGACCACGCTGTAGTAGAGAAGGGACCAAGACATGCCAGAGTTTACCAATATTTTCCATACCCTTCACACAAAGTTGGGTATCAAGGATTCGAAGTAGCATTTGATACTCAAATACTATGGCTGCCTACACAAGTACATCCATGAAGAAATAGAATTCCTGAACATCTCCATGCTCAGCACGACATACTAATATTCCATCGAGGTCGAGAAAAAGTTTAAACAGAAGAAGTGAGACTTTGGGTCTACGAATCCAAAGCAAGTGAAAGGTTCCCCCAAACCTTAGAACAAAAGACAAAGCAAAGGCAGGCCAGCCCAAGACAACCCACCAAAGCTGCATGCAAAGAATAGTGCCACGAAGCCGAAAAAGGACATGGGAAAATCGTGTGAGTTCCATAAGAGCTCCACTCACAACACAAGTGAGTGTCAGGCCAAGCAGTCCCTAGTGGCTGAGCAAAGGGTTTTAGAATTAGATGCATGTTTAAACTCTAAGTCAGAACCCTATAAGGGTTTTGACAAAGGGATGTAGATTATCGATGTAGAGCCCAACTCCATTGTTTCCACCACGAAGATCCAGAAGGAGGAACCCGAAGATCTAGAGGACGAGGAGTGTCTCTTCCATTCCCAGATGTGGGTAAAGGGATCCCTACTACAGTTCATTGATGATAGCGAGAGCCAAAAGAACATCATTTTGGTAGAGGTCATGAAGCGGTTGGGCTTACCGACCACCGCACATCCAAAACTATACACCATCAGGTGGCTTCACCAAGGACGGGATCTTCGCGTGAGCTAGTAGTTTTACCTTCTATACAACATCAAGCCCTTCACAGATGAGGTATTGTGTGACATTGGTCCCCTTGAAGTTTGTGACGTACTATTAGGACAACCATACTTGTGGAAGCAACATGCAGTGTATGAATCAAGGCCTCATGTTGTTATTATTACTCTGGGAAATAAGTTGTCAGGATACCGGAGGTAGCACCGCCTACTACCATCTCTTTGATTACTACAAAACAATGTAGTAACCTCATTTCCAAAATCGGGAAATTTATTTTCCTGATGATACGCCCTCAAGGAAAGAAGAAGACGGTGGCCACGACCTCTAAACAGGGCCCGTCCACATGACAATTACAGATGGACAAGGTCGTGGAGGAGTATGAGGTCATCTTCACCTCCCCCATAGGCATTCCTTTGCACTGTCAGGTCAAGCACTCCATCTATCTAACCCCAGGTGTGCCACTGCCTAATGGACCAATCTATCGATGTTCCATTCTAGAGACTGATGAAATCAAGAGGCAGATTCAGGAGATGTTGCATAAAGGTCGCATCGGTCCAAGTTCATCACCCTGTGGGAGCCCGATTGTGTTGGTACAAAAGAAGGATGGGACTTGGAGACTCTATATTGACTACCGGGCACTGAACAAGATCATTGTCCATAATAGGTACCCGATCCCACTGATTGATGACCTCCAGGACCAACTGAAGGGGGCAACATATTTCAGTAAGATCGATTTGAAGTCAGGATATCACCAAGTACCAATCGAACTCTCTGATGTGTGGGAGATTGCATTCAAATCCAAGGAGGGCCTTTTCGAATGGTTGGTTATGGATTTTGGATTGAAGAATGCTCCTGTAACCTTCATGAGGCTAATGGATGACATCTTGCGGCCATTCACCAACTCATTTGTAGTGGTGTACGTGGATGACATCTTGATCTTCAGCCAGAGATGGGAAGAGCACCTCCACCACATCCAACAGGTCCTCCAAACCCTGCAACAACACAAATTATGTGCCAATTTGGAGAAATGCACTTTTGGCATGACGTAAGTTTAGTATCTGGTATACATTACTGATGAATAGGGGGTGCATGTGGATCTAGCCAAGATCCAAGTCATTCAAGATTGGCCCTCTCTAACCACTCTAACAGAGCTCAAAAAATTTCTAGGTCTTTCCAATGTCTACCACAGGTTCGTGTTGGGATTTTCTCATATCACTCTACCCTTGAGTCAAGTCACCAAGAGAGGAGTGAAATAAAAATTCTTTTGGTCTGAATCTCAATAGAAGGCATTCATAGAGTTGAAAGATCGCATATGCTCAGCACCAGTACTCGCATTGCCAGACTTGCAACAACCATTTGAGGTCGAGACAGATGCCTCTGACTATGCTACTGGGGCAGTCCTTACTCAACATGTGCATCAATTGGCATATCATATTGAGACACCTTCAGACACAGTCTGGAAGTATCCCACTTATGACAAAGAGATGTATTCCATTGTGCAGGCCTGATGACAATGGAAAAATTACATTTTGGTGAAGGAAATGGTCATCCACATAGACCCTCGACCCCTCCAGTTCATACAGACCCAAGGGAAATTGAAAAATGATCACCATCATAAGTGTGCCACATACTTGCAACAATTCCTTTTGAATATCAAGTATAAAAAGGGTAGCACCAATAATGTTGTAGATTTCCTCAGTCGACCATCGATCGTGGCATTAACCACCATGCTCAACTCTTGTGGGAACGAGACTTCTGATTGGCCACTTCTCTACAAAAGCGACCTAGAATTTGGCAACACATACCAAACACTCTTGGAAGGTCACCATGTTCTAGAGTTTCACCTCCAGGATGCCTTGTTGTGCCACTTGGGTCACCTTTGTGCTCCTTAAAGCGAGCATGCCAAGATGATTTGGGAAGCATACTACAGTCATGTTGCTAGGCATTTAGGGGTCGAGAAAATGGTGGTAGTACTGCAAAAGTATTTCTATTAGCCGAATCTTCGACAAGATGTCAAGAAGTACATCAGATCATGCAGTGCTTGTGCCATTACCAAATGGGCTGTCAAGAGGCAAGGCCTCTATACCCCGCTTCCTACCCTTAGTCGACCTTGGGAATCCATCTCGATGGATTACACATCAGGCTTTCCTTCCACTAAGCATGAAAAAGACTTTTTTTGTGGTCGTCGATAGGTTCTCGAAGATGGCCATTATGGCGGCCTGCAAGAAGAATGTCACTATAGAATCCACTGCTAAACTCTTCTTTGAATGAGTGTGGGTACACTTTGGGATCCCACAGTCTATCATCTCAGATCAGGAAAATAGGTTCCTTAGTACATTTTGGTCCACTATCTGGTCAATGCTAGACATCAAATTCACTATGTCCACAACCTTCCATCCTCAAACTGATGGCCAAACAGAGGTTGTCACCAGGATAATTTTACACATTTTGTGCATGTACAACTCAAAGCATCCATGCACATGGGATGAGAGCCTCCCCTATGTTCAACGCAGCTACAACTAGGCTCTCTACAGCTCAACTGGCCATAGCCCTTTTCAGGTGGGCTTGGGATTCTAGCCACTATGTCCCATTGATGTGGTCATGCCATTTGTAGCTACTCACACAGATTTGGTTCATGTATAGTCTAAAACAGATAAGGAAAATAGCTTCATTAAGCACATCCAACATATTTTCTAGTAGTTCCATGACATTCTTGAGAAATCAAATGCCAACTATAAGTAGTGACATGATCAACATCAGGTGCCACACAAGCTTCAGGTGGGCGACAAAGTCAGGTTCCATTTGCAAAAGGAACACCTTATCAGAGCCTATCGGAAACTCAAAGCACTCTAATATGGTCCTTACACCATTACCAAGGCTATGGGAGACAATGCATTTGAGCTCAGAATTCCCCCATTCCTTAGCCTGCACCCAGTGTTCAATGTGGACTGCCTTCGGCCATACTTTCCACCATTACTAGACACATGCGATATTACAGAACAGCTCACACCCACGGAGTTAAATCCAAATTGAATGGAACAAGCTACAACTGATCGGATCATGGACACATAGGTCAAGCACACTCGCTAGTAGAATATCCAACTATATCGAGTTGTTAAAGCATGCCAACTCATTCACCACGACAAGTGGCTCACCGGGGACCAAGTTCAATAGAAGTTTGCCCATCTCATGGAGGAACTCAATGCAATGGGGACCATTGCTTCCTAAGGGGGGAAGAATGATCCAAGTGGATATTGGTGGCCACCCACCAAGTCCACTTGGACCGCCACCATTGTTTCTTTTAGCTTTTTAATTTCCTTAATTGTAGCACAATTTACTATTTTTAGTAGTTTTCAGGTCCTGAACTTCTGAAGCTGTTTTGAGGCCTTAAATGACATTTTTTGGGAAAACTTGGAGCAACATGGGTCCATGGAGCGATGTTGCTCTTCCTAGAGTTGTAGTTCTCATATTGATCTTTCGAATGAGATATTTTACACATCAAATGAAGATTGTATGCCAAAATTACGACCCTGGGAAGTTGCTGTACCAATTTACCCAAACGGGGCCCACAGTTTGGCGTTTCATCTTCTAGGGTTAGGTTTTTAGTTTTTTAGGGTTTTCCAATGTTTCTCAACAATAAATAGACCTTCGAGCCTCATTGTAACATAGTTTAGAGGCATGTAACCGCCACATCTCTTCTCAGAGATAAGCTACCATTGCCCTAGTTGGTTTATTTCCATTGTTGTTTGTAAGCATATTTTAGTATTTTACATCAATGAAATGAAGTGTTAATTCCACTACATCTCTTTGTTTATGGTTATCTCTATAATTTATTGCATTCCTATTTATATTCGGATCAATTCTCTAAAGGAAATCAAGGACCTATGAGAGGAAAATATCAAGCAAGATGAGCAACTGAAAATTTATGAGGTTGAGAATGAAAGGTTGAGAAAAACATTAGTTTATATAAATTCTCAATTGTAAGAGGCTATTATAGTGAATGGGAAGTTAACAAATCAGTTGAGTTAGAAGAAAGATTACTATGAGAGACTACAAGTTGAAGTAGTCTCATCGAGACATGATTTAGAAAATTAAAATATAGATTTGTCTCAATATAAGAGGTTTGAGGGGAGAAAAAAGGCCTTGGATGAGATTCTTACTAAGAAAATTACCTCTATGATCAAGATTATTTTGGGTCTTAAATGAGAAACTAGCTCGAATTAAGTAAAGGCTGAAGGGTCAATTTCCCAGGTAAAGGGAGCTCGAGGTTCCAACAACAATAAAGGAAAATAGGTTGTTAGACAACAACAATTGTAAGGAAAGAAACAACACCAATAGAGGAAAAGGCAACAACAGAAGGGTAAGAAACATCAACAAGAAATGTAGCAAAAGAGAGCTAGGTAGTTGAAAGAAAGAGTGCAAGGAAGTAATGAAAACTGTCATTGAAAGCACATGAAGAACCAATAGAGGTACCTTCCTCCTCAAGGACAAAGCCTTCAAAGAAAAGGTAACCTCTTTCATCAAAATCATTTTATGGGTATTGCTTTTCTTGCAATAGTTTTGGAAATCAAGCCATAGACTGTAGATGGCATGCAAGAAAACAAGATGTGTTGGGGAGAAACAACCTGAGTATAGGAGAAGGCTTGTTGGCCATGATACGAGTTTTCACAAAAGCATCGTCAAGAAGAGCAACTCCTTTGCCCCATTATTAGGCCAAATCAAATGTTACAATTATGGAAAATTTTGGCACAAGGAAGCTAGTTGTAGGCAAAAAATGTAACTAAAAAAAATTATTGATTGAAAATGTTCTAAAACAAAATTTCTCTCTAAATAAAGAGAAACGAAAGAAAATCTATTAATCTTTTACTCACTCATCCATATATTAATTCATGAATCAGTTAGAACTAAAGTCAACAAACAATACTTCTTGAAACAATAATTAAAGGAACATGTGACCAATTATATCATTATCAGAAATATTTTTCATAATTAAAACAAAGAAACTTGGAGTGAAAAGTCACTTTCTAGACAAAGGAAAAACTATTGGAAAATGTCAGCAATTTATTAGAAAGTAACAACAAACAAGCAAACTCATCTACTTCACATATTTAAAGCAGCACCTCATCCAAGGGAGTGACCAAATTGTGCAGGAGTTAGTTCTACCTAGAAAAGCAATTTAGATAAAGATGTAACTGATGAACATTGAGATCAATTAAAAAGTAACTGCGTTATTATCCTTCAAACAATAATTACAAGCAAGATTTAATTCACATTTTTGTCCCCAAGTTCTACAATTATTCCATCATTACTCTTTGATCTTTGTTTTCATTTAAATACACAGAGAGAAATGGAAAATTTGTTAAAATTGGAAACTAGGGCCAAACTCCATATGGGTCATATTATTCATGGATGATAATACTTTTATTAGATTCCTCTGATCGACAGGTGTAGGATTGATCTAAAGATCATTCGATTCCGATAAGTATTTATGGAGATATGAATTTTTTTGATTATGGAATAATTATCAAGTCAACCTACAATTCATGTAGGCTCGGAAGCTCAATAGTCGCATCTATTAAAACATCAATGGTTGTGCATAAATACAAGAGGAATTTTCCTCATTTGCACTCACTCATCTCATCACATCTCTCTCTCTCTCCTGCGTAGAAAAAAGGCTCTTCTCTACTACGTAGAAAAGACTCTCTCTCGCACATGTGGAAGGAAGGAAACAGTTTTAGGGCAGAAACTGTAGAACCAAATTTTGACTGGTGTTCACCAGAAGACTCCCTCCTTAGAACTATGCTGTAAGTCCATCCAGATCTCCTCTGAAGGCTGCATTTTTTGGTGGCGGAATCAAGCCGATCTGACGGTCAGTTTGCAAGATATTGTTTGCCCTCCTTTGGGACTGATCTAGGGTTTGTTTTTGTTGATGTAAATCATATTTATGTACTCTTTCTCTCTGCTGGATTATTGAAGATAAAGGAAGATTTGATCAAAGGGCTTCCCCACATTGGGTGTTTTCCCTGGCTGGCCGCCACATCTTGTGTCTCTTGTCCTGGCTTGTTTTCTGTTGATCATTTAGTTTTCTATCTGCACTTTACTTTATGTACATGTGATTGCTAATCTGTGGATAAATAATAAGAAAGATAAGTAAACTGTTATAAGCATAGAACATACCATAACTTAACATGGTATCAGAGCTAAGGTGAAGACAAATCCCGAGCAAGAGCAAAAGCAATCACTGAAGAGAAGATTGGAAAGGCTATCCTAAAAGAACTATGGGGTCCTCATCACTCTTTGCTGCCAAGGACAAGCTCTGTGAGAGAGTTGACTATCATGGATGGAAGATGTCTATCCATATAACCCTAGAAGATCAAGGAGTGTTGGACCATGTGAGGGGCAATATTATTGAGCCTCCATCATATGCATTTGCTGCTACCAGGAACGAATGGAAAACTAGAGAAGTCAAAGAGAAAAGAAGATCATCTGGGACTCTATTGAGAAGCGCTTGGTGGCCTACATCTCTAACCTAAACACCTCCAAGGAAACCTATGATAGACTGGTGAGTTTAATTAAAGTTAATGATGCAAATCAAGTTTTGTTTCTTAGAAATAAGCTGAAGGAAATTAAGAAGGGTAAAGATGAGTGTATGAAAGCATACTTCTTAAGGATCACCAAAATTAGGAAAAATCTCCTATCTATAGGGGAAACTATTACTGATAGGGAAATGGCACTCACAACTCTTTGAGTATTACCATCTGAATGGTATGTGTTTAGGACTACTCTTTTGAACAATAATGTAAGCTTTTAAGGAATTAATGGCTAGATGCATTCAAGAAGAAACAAGGCTAGAAGAGTAAGAAATGCCCATGCCTAGAGGTCCTCCTGCTACCTTTTCTTCTCATGCTAAGAAAAGAAATAATCCGAGATTAAATAATAAAAAAAGGTTGGACCTAATGGTGGAAGGAAAGGACGATGTCACATTTGCGATAAAGCAAGTAACTATGCAAGGGAGCGCCTTGATAGAAAGGACTCACATCGGGATGATTATCAAAATCCCTCTCATGGCAATCAAAGGAATGGAAAATTCAATAGCAAAGGTAAAAGGGATGCCGGAAATCAAGGAAGAGGACAACCATTCAAGAATGCTACAAATTCTAGGTATGAATCTAACATTGTTCAAAATAAGCAGGATGAATATTATCTACCAGTTTCTCTATCTACCTCTGCTCCTTTGGACACAATGTGAATTTGGCTTATTGATAGTGGTGCCTCAAGGCAATTCACTGGTTACAAATAAGTTCTCCATAATCTAATAGAGAAAGAAACTAACCTAGAAATTGTCCTTGGAGATAATATCAAATATACCGTGAAAGGTGTAGGCAATGTCTCTCTCAAATTGAATCAAGGTAATACGATCCACTTACATGATGTATTATATGTACCTGACCTCAAAACGAACCTGGTGTCCATCTTGGCAATGGAAGACAAAGGCTACAAGGTGACCTTCAGCAATGGCAAGGTATGTGTATGGAAAAATAATGTTAAAGATTCCTTTACTCTTGGGTTTCATCTTGATTCATTGTATCAGGTCGATGGAAGTCTGCTAGGTGTCATGTCTTATGACACATCTCTTCAGTCTGAACTTAGGCATTGGAGGTTTTCCCACCTTCATTATAAATCTCTACCTGATGTAAGACAAATGGTGACAGGGGTACCCAAATTCTTAGTAGAGAAAGAAGGTGTATATCTGGGATGTGCCAAAGGAAAGCTGAAAAAGGGGACCATTCCCCTCAAGCCAAAGAATGACCTCCGATATATCACAATTGGTTCACTCAGGAATATATGAGGCTGGCATTAAGAGGGAGACTACCACACCACATACTCCTGAATAGAATGGCATGGCAGAAAGGAAGAACCGTATGATTATGGAAGCTGTCCATGCCATGCTCCATGATCAAAGACTTTCGAAGTTTCTATGGGTAGATGGTGTAACAATGCCTGATGTGGAGGAACCCATGGATCCTATTTATCCACTTGAGTCTTCCTCTTCTAGGAAGAGGCCTTGATGGCTTAGAGGGCTACTTGCTGATGTTGAAGGACATGCTGCACCCCAAGGAACCTTCCGTGGAAGTAAGAAACCTAACAAGTATGAGGGATACCTGGCCATCATGAGCACAATCATACAAAATGAGCCTTCATCATTCTCAGATGCCATCAAGCATTAAGTATGGAAGGAGGCTATCACCAAACAATATGAGCCTATTATGAAGAATGATGTTTGGCAAGTAGTTCCCAGACCCCAGGACAAGACAATTGTCACTTCTAAATGGCTTTACAAGATAAAGCATGTAGCAAATGGAATTACAGAAAAGTATAAGGCTCATTTTGTTGCTCGTGGTTTCTCCCAAAAGATGGGTATAGACTATGATGAGATATTTTCACCTATTTCTAGATATACGACCATCCGCTCGATCATGGCCCTTGCGACTTCATAAGGATGGAACCTACATCAGATGGATGTCAAGACCACGTTATTGCATGGTTCGATAAAATAAGAGTTCTACATGAAGCAACCCGAAGGATTTGAGATTTTTAATTGAAAATCTCATGTATGCATGTTGAAGAAAGCTCTCTATGGGCTAAAGCAAGCACCCCAAGCATGGCATGAGAGGATCGATAGCTACTTGATGAAGCTAGGATTCAATAGGAGTGAATTTGATCCTAACCTTTACTTTAAGGTTGAAGATGACAAACCTCTCATACTGGTGTTGTATGTGGATGACCTCATCCTAACAGGTGCAAACCCTCTCATTCACAAATGTAAGAGGGAGTTCTCTTCTGAGTTTGAATTGAAGGACCTATGACTTATGCACTATTTCCTAGTACTTGAAGTGTGGCAGAAGCTAGGGGAAATTTTCCTATCTCAAGGAAAATATGTGGTGAAAATTCTGGAAAGATTCAGTATGGTGGATTGCAAGCCCGTAACTACCTTGATGGAGCTTGACTTCAAAAGGTTAAGTGGTAGTGTTATTGGAACTATTTTGTGAAATTCCACTAAGTATCGTCAACTCATCAGAGCATTAATGTTCTTAGTGAACTATTGTCCAGTCATATGCTTTGTAGTCAACACATTGAGTCAACATATGGTTGAACCTCACCACATACATTGGATTGGTGCCAAAAATCTATTGAGATATCTTCATGGCACAATCAATTATGGGTTAAGATACACTGTTAGAAATGTGAGACTACTTGGAAACACTGATGTTGATTGGGCAGGTAATGTGGAGGACCGTAAGAGAATTTCCAGGTGTTGTTTCTGCTTGGGATCTTCTTTGATGTCCTGGATGAGAAGGAGGCAGAAGTTCGTAGCTTTGAGCATTGTCGAAGTAGAGTATATTGCTACTAGCATGGCCTCCTATGAGGCAATCAGATTGCAAAAGCTCTTCAGTGAGATGTTTGGATTTACATTGAATACCACAATGATCCTATGTAACAACCAGAGTGGGATTCGTTTGTCATAGAATCCTATATTTCATGATCACTCCAAGCATATCGATATCAGGTACCACTATATTCAAGATATGATGCAGCGGGGAGCTATAAGGCTCCAACATATCGGTACAGATGAACAAGTTGCCAACATTCTGACAAAGCCCCTAGGGAAAGTCAAATTCTTAACTTTCTGAGAAAAATTTGGTGTTGTTCAAAGACCCTTTCATGAGGGACCTGTATGATGCATTGAGCTATTGGAGCTCTGGTGGGTGCAGGGTACTTCTTGGAGTAACATATGACCACAGGGTGATTCACCATCCCTTGGTGGTATACATGTACACCCCGTGGCGACTATGTAGTAGGATGATTGTTTCTCCTGTGAGGTTTGGATGATCTGTTCTCCATGACAACTATGTAGCAGTATGATTAGTTCTCCTGTGAGGCATGGATGATGTGTTCTCCATGGCAACTATGTAGCAGGATGATGAGTTCTCCTGTGAGGCCTCGATGATTTGTTCTCCGTGACTTTTATGTAGCAGGATGATTAGTTCTCCTGTGAGGAAATGATTGATTAAGTTCTCCTATCATGGCATCCTACCCATGTAGTCTGGGACTCATGGGAAGTACCTCTCATCTGATCAATGAGTAGGGAAATGAGGATAGGGACCATAGTAGTACTGACGGATGCATCGTTGTATCTATTGTACTCCCTATGCTAGGATGACCTTCATTGATCTAGGATCAATGATAATGGTATGGGACGAGTGGTAGGAGTTGTACCCACTATGACAATGAATTTGGATCGGTTGAGACTAGTCTAGGACCAGTGGTACACACTCTGAGACTGAGCTTGAGTTAGTGATACTAGCCTGGGACCAATGGTAGGAGTTGTACCCACTATGACGTTGACTTCAGCTTAGTTGAGACTGTTCTGGGACCAGTGGCACATACTTTGAGACAAACTTTGGGTCAGTGAAAGGTTGGTTTGGGACCGGTGGTATGAGTGGCACATACTATGATGCTGACTTCGGGTCGGTTGAGACTAGTCTCGGACTAGTGGTATGCACTCTGAGACTAACTTTGAGTCAGTGGAGGATGATAGTGGTTTGGGACCAGTGGTAGGATTTGTACCCTCAATAACGCTGACTTCAGTCGATTGAGACTGGTCTAGGACTAGTGGTACATACTCTAATACTGACTTTGAGTCAGTATGGTACATCCTTGATCATTTCTTCCTCGTCATAATTCGGACAAAGTAGAGCATAGCAGAATAGAGTAGAGCAGAGCAGATCAAAATAGGGCAGAATAGAACATAGCAAAGTAGGTAGAACAGAGAAGAGCAGACAGGATAGAGTAGAGCAGATCAAGGGTCAAGCTGTACAGGGCAGTGAATTTGATGGATGAATAGTAGCGACCGACAGATAGATTGCAGATGGAGTTCTCCCTAGTTGAGAGGGAGTGTTAAAATTGTAAACTAAGACCAAACTCCATGTGGGTCATCTTATTCATGGCTGATAATATTTTTATTAGATTCCTCTCATCGAGAGGTGTAGGATTGATCTAAATATCATCCAACTTCGATAAGTATTTATAGAGATATTAATTTATTTTGATTATGGAATAATTATCAAACCGTCCTACAAGTCATGTACGCTCAGAAGCCCAACAATTGCATCTATTCAAACATCAACAATTGTGTATAAATACAGGTGGAATTTTCCTCATTTGCACTCACTCATCTCATCACATCTATCTCTCTCTCCTGCATAGAAAAGAGGCTCTTCTCTACTACGTAGAAAAGAGACTCTCTCACACATGTGGAAGGAAGGATACAATTTTAGGGCAACAACTACAAAAAAAAAAACTTTGACCAACGTTGACTAGAAGACTCCCTCCTCAGAACTGTGTTGTAAGTCCATTTGTATCTCCTCTAAAGGTCACATTTTTTGGTGTTGGAATCCAGAAGATCCGACGATCGGTTTGTGAGATATTGCTTTCCCTAGTTTGGGACTAATCTAGGGTTTGTTGATGCTGATGTAAATCAGATTTATCTACTATTTCTCTCTGCTGGATTATTGAAGATAGAGGAAGATTTTATCAAAGGGTTTCCCCACATTGGGATTTGTCCCTGGCTAGATGCCACAGCTTGTGTCTCTTGTCTTGGCTTGTTTTCTGTCAATCGTTTAATGTTCTATCTATGCTTTACTTTATGTACATGTGATTGCTAATCTGTGGATAAATAATAAGAAAGATAAGTAATTTGTTATAAGCATAAAACATACCATAACTTAACAAAATTACAAGTAAATTGATTACAAAATGATTTCCATTACATATTTGGATTGGTTACAAGGAAAATTTTCTTGAAGTTTAAAAAATTGGCAAATCTCAGTAATCCCTAATATGCAAACTATAAAATGTGTATTGATATATTTGTAAAATTTTTCAAATCTATAATGATTTTATATATAGTCTCTATATAATGTTGGTGATTTTTGAGGTAAAATAATTTTATATTCTAAAATTTGGGCGAATCATCTTTTATAAAAATTGGTAATTGGCGAATCTTTTTTTGGAAAAATCAAGGAAGATTAGCCCACTGGGCGAACATTAGCCCCTAAAATTTTCCATGATTGGTTATAGAATCACAATAATCAATATGATATCTGAAATATCTCTCCATCAACATTCAACTAGATGGAAATCAAATCTGATTATGCATTTGAGGAAAATTGCAAAATGGGCACAACAAAACATATTGGAAAATTTCCTCCAGAAAACCTTGTGTTTCTCTTAATCCAAACGTAATTTTGGAGAAATTATCATTACGAGACTAATTTTGTCAATTATACACAAAACTCATGCCTCATATTTTCAAGATTCATCTTTATTTCCACGAAATGTCCAACACAACACTATCACTTTTTATCACAACAAATTTCCGAGTTGGTATATTTGATTATGATATAGAGCCAAGATTTAGATCCAAAAGAGATATTGGAGGCTAACATCATGGTTGCTTTTATAAAAATCTTGTTCATGAACCATCATTGGAAACATTATGCATAATAATATTCAATTTATTGAAAAAAATGATAAAAAATATTACTTATCGATAAGACCATAAATAATTGTAAAATGGAATATATGATAAATTATGGCAATTGGCATGATTAATAATGTTAGAGAGGGATGAAATACATGTTTAGAAATGATAATTAAAATGAAAAATTCGTGACCCTGTTCAGTTTCATATAATTAGTGCATAACTTGAGAGTACCCTCCTTCTTCTTCATGAACAATACTGGTGCACACCAAGGTGATACAGTTGGCCTAATATAGGTTTATCAAGATTTTCCTTCAACTACAACTTCAAGTCTATCGACTCTGGAGTGATCATCTTGTAAGGTTCCTTTGATGTTGGTGTTGCTCCTAGTAACAACTCAATAGACAATTACACTTCCCTATGGGGAGGTAACTTTGGAATTCCTAATGGAAACACATCCTAAAATTTCTACAATACAAGGTACCTCTTGAATATCTCTACATCCTCAAAATCCTTACCCTTGTCACTAGAAATATGAACTGCAAACATTACACACTATTTCCTACAATTGTACTTAGCCTGCATAGTTGTAACCATCCTAACTAAAGTAGGCTTCTTATTTCCATGCAAGATTTTATTTTCACCATTATCGTCTAGGAACTCAATGGAATTGTCATAATAATCCACTTTTTTCCTATGAAGTTACAACCAATCCATACCCAAAAGAACAATATATGATCCCAGTGGTAGTACATTCATATGTGCTACTTTAGGCATACCATTCTGCCCAAATGCACAAGCTCTTACCCAGTGATGAACACAGTACTTGTAGCCAACTACACCAACTAAGACTCTGCATGCACTTCTTTTCTCAAACCACACTTATTCATAAGGTCAAGATTAACATAACCATAATTAGATCCAAAATTAATCAAAATAGAAACAACTCCACCATAGATCTTACACTCCATCTCAATAATGGATGCCTAGTGATATTCCTCCTTGTTTTCCAGAACTATATAAATTAGAGGAATGCTATGGAGAATATCCCTATTTTTTTGCACCTCCTGAGAACTATATATCTTAGGTTTTCCAACCTAGTACAATGAGAAATCCTTCTTGTGATAATATTTTCCACATATCCAACACTACAACAGCCCCTACAATCAGTTATATTTTGTTGCTCTCTAGGCTGTGACCCTTGTCCCTTTTCAACTGCATTGAACTTATCGTAAGGAGCAATATTTTATTTCTCATGTGCATCCTAAGGTCTTCCTCACTTCAGTGGCCACTTCCATTTAAACTTATCATTCTCCTTCAAGTCATTATTAGGCTCAACTTTTCACTTTGACTGCTCATAACAATGCTTCAACTTCCATATGGCCTCCTCCAAGGATCTAGGCTCACGAAACTCAATCCGGTCTCTCTATGCTACTAGCAACTCATTGGTGAATCTTTGAATCTTAGCCTTCTCATCCTTTAGGAACCTACTAGTATAATCATTATCTATCATAGAACCCATCTATTGCTCATAAAATTCCTTATTACCTCTTTGATACATACTTCTTCTTTAATAGTCTCTCGAACTCATCCCAATTGAACTCATCTTCCTGAATTCCCTTCAAATTATTCACATCATCCCACTAGATGTTTGCTTTCCCTTTAATATTGAAGGTAGCTATTTTGGATTTCATGTTCTCTGAGTAGTTATGAAACAAGAATAATTTATTCATCCCCAGAACCCATGTCTCTTCATCTTCTAACTTCTTCATCTCGACATCAAAATTAGAAGGCTTGACTTTCTTCAACTCCTCAAGAAAGTACTCACTCATCCTATAAGGATGATGACATTAGTGATGGTGATAATGTCTCATGGATGAGGAACTAGAATGATTCCCATACACACCAGTCCTCCTATTAGGTGTATCTAGTGATTTACCACGTCTAACTATATCCCATTTATCCATCTTACATGTAGACTCATACCCACTACTATAGGTTCCATTAGTTTTCTCTTCTCGGTCTTGACTAATCCTCAATTTTCCTTGTCTCGACAAATCTAACAAGCTCTGAATAATCATTGCATTGACTTATACTTACTTTTCATGAGAACTTGTAAGTATTTCTTGACCCTCAAACAACCTCTCATTTTCTTCTTTTCAACTTTTGATATATGCCCAAAAGCTCCTCAATGTATTTACTATACCAGGAGAATACTGATGTCCTTGTTACCAAAATAATATGTAGGGAGAGTCACGGGAATTGTAGTCTACCATTTTTTCATCATCTTTGATTCTCTTCTTCTTGCAAGTGTAGCATGTCAGATAAACCAAATAGATACCAAAATTAGAACCATACCTCATTAATGTTCAGGGGAGGCTTATCTCATCTGTAAAACTAGTCCACATTATCATGTGTCATGATAATATATACATAATCATAATCAAATCAATATAACAAAATCAAGCATGACCATACCAACTTTATAACATTACCTTCATTCATGGCAACAATAATATTGACAACATCAGATTTTACCCAAAGAGAGTGTAACTCGCTCTAATACCACCTTGTAACTGCCTCCTCCCACATTAACCCACTTTCACTAGCTTTCCCAAGTTAAAGATGAGTTGAGGGTCACTATGATAAGACTCAACCTCCTATATGACCTTAAATAAATTGATTCGATAACTTAAGATATTACTAACTTCCCTAAGGTGCTAGAGGATCTACCCAACCCCTCCAAGTGTTAGAAAACTATATATGGTAGAGAAATGGTGCTCATAACATATCGGAGAAACACAGACACAAAAATACATAAAACAAGATAGACACAACTATTTGTGGTTCACCCAATTTGGGCTACATCCATGGAGAAACAAGCAGTCCTTCTTTTATAGTATCCAACAAATTGAAGAGCTAAAACCTAGAGTAGATCCACTATAATTTCTTCTTCACTCTCACACATTCTCCTCTCTCTTTCTCACTCAAAATAATAATAATATATAGCCTCAATATAATTCCTCATATAAACCAACAGGTTGTTGTCTACGGAAAAAAACCTAAATTAAACATAACTTCTACTGCCATATCATCAACCTAATGAACGACCTAGATTGAATACGAAATTACAATATTTTACAAGGACCAATTCCCCCATGCACCCCCTGCATGGAGGGGTGTACAGTCATCCTGGGGTATACTTCTGGTTAAAATAATGACCTTTGAGTCATGAAAATAATTAGGCTCCACACCCAACACTAGGTGTCGAACCCTTGAGCTAACTCCTTTTTTCATTGACCTAGCCTAAGTCACTCCCTTGTCAAGGCCTCCAAACCACCGTAACCCTCTAGTTACTCCCATATGCCTGCTTCCCAATGATTATGTACTTTTTCACTTAATTTTGTCTCAATGACCCTAAATTCTAAGCCACCTTTTGAGGGCTAGGACTCGTTCCTCTACATAGAACTTAATGAAACTTCTAGATATGAAAAATAACATAGAAAAAAAGCTTCTAAACCAAAAATTGAACAAGGACTTGACCTAATCCCTCCCAACTAGAACTAGTATTACATTAAACACATGACCAACATGTAACCTACAAGTCATGAATGCATATCTGAACATAGGTATCTAAAACTTACATGAGTTTTAACAAGAAGGACCAATTCCTTCTCACAATATTTGTCATAACAACAAATAGGTCATGCATTCATTAACCAAAAATTCATTAATTAAAATGTAATAAGAGGCATACTTAAATATTTCATATAAACATGCTTATAGCCAACATATAGCTATGTATATAACAATGATAGAAGAGCCATTAAAGCCACATAATAAAAAGTATAATTACTCATCAGATACAAGATAAACTTAGCTCTTATTACCCATATTCAAAAGTCAACCAAGTTAGTGACTTCCACGTACCACTCGACCATAGATTGGGATGAACCAAATCTTTCTTTCATCCGATCACCCTCATGCCATATTTCAAGTATGAATGTGGGATCAAATGGGATAATACAATACATAAACAACCAAGGGAATATAGAGTTTAAACCACATCCACCTTCACCATTCCATGATCTCACCTAAAACGTTCACGATATCACAAAACCAAATCGAGCTTGGATGCCTCAAAATTGCTTCACCATCTCTTGAGGAACTTTCCTGTCTCCACCCACCTGTTGAGGGATTCCTAGAGAAATTCATTTATGCCCCCAACCCTTGGGATTTTCATGATACCACCTCAGCTGGATCCAAAACCTTACCGCAATCCAAGGATCAACCAAGAAAGAATCCCATCACATCATGGCTATCCGAAAATGGTAATGCAAGGTTAAAATCACCATTGAAACCCAACAAAAACCATTCCAATGAAAAAAATGAACCAATTACACACATGCACATATCATGTATGCTAAGACTATCTAGGAAATAATACATGCAACTAATTAGCTACAAGTATTCCCATTGGATCTGCTTGACCCACTGTTTCCTTGCTTGATGCTTGCTTTCCTTGTCCTTCCTTTGCTTGATTTATTTCCTTATCCTCTTGGTTCTCTTCTCCTCTATGAGACTATTTCCAAAATAGAACTAGCAAAAGGCCACAAACTAATGCTCTGATGACTTTTTATTATTTATGGTTCTAATTTCTTTATTTTTCCTCTATTTTACTTCAATTATCCTCACATTCAACTTGTGACCTTTCACCTCCCTTTTCTCCTATTTCATTTATTTTCATAAACAAAATTCCAAAATTCCTTTTCAAAGCCTTTGTCATTACCTTTTCCAATTACCTTAGCCATAATAAACAATAAGTGATGCCCACTAGGATATTTTTCCCAATGTTCAGTTCGGAATAAGTGTCCCATAACCTTGGTCTTATTTTTCATTTATTAAATTTATTACATGAACATTTAACCTAAGTATGTTACAATAATTTCATAAAATTCTATAACACTAAAAAAACGTTGTGAAACAATACGAGTTGGTGTGACTCTTGATGTTATGCTACACCATGTTATGACAACAACTATTTCATCATGATGAATTAAATTTTCCACATGGGATCCTATGGGTGATGCCATGTGTCACATGGATTTGGCCCACTTTGTTATGAAACCATCTCACAAAAAGATAGAAAATATAGATAAATGCCTTAGAAATAAGCCTCTTCGAGGGGGCAACCTCATTTACATTACACAAATGAACAAATCTTGTATGATACAAATGACAAGACCTCCTTTCTATATATAGGAGTCTAAGGGTTCATAATATAATCAGAGCCGATATAACAATAATAATGTAAGGGCACAATAATAATAATAGTGGGCTCCTATGGGGCACAATAATAATGATATGGGGACTACATGGGCACACCAATATAATAAGGGGGTTGTACTAACAACAATAATAAGTTACACTAGTAGTATAGGGACCTAACATGCCCCTCGCCTTCAAAAAGTGTTTTCATCAATGCTTGAGTAGTTCTTCATGCTTTTGTATAAAATTATTGTCCTCCCATGTGGAATATTTAGGGGGTAAGTTCTTCCACTTGATTAGATACTCTAAAATTGATCAATTTCGTAGTTTTCAGGTTCTTGTTTCTGTGACTGATCCAGGTTCCAATATGTTTTTTCCTTCCTTATCAAGCTTTGAAAATATTGTTGAACTAGGATCTTCTGCAACTTTTGAATAAGTGGCCAGACTTCTTCATCCTTATTCCATTCATCCCTTGCTTCATTTATCCAATCTGGTTGGATAATAGAAATAGCACAAAACAATGTTTCCACATCCTCATCCTTTCTTGACAGTGAATAAGAAATAACATTTTGCTTCCCTTTTTTGTAGATGATTTCAAAGTCATAACCAAACATATTTGTGACCCATTTTTTCTGTTCTTCTAAAGATAATATTTGTTCTAAAAAGTATTTCAGACTATCATGATCCATTTTTACCTTGAAGTGTCTTCCCATTAGGTAAGGTTTCCATTTCTTAACTGCATGTAGTATTGCCAAAATTTCCTTCTCATAAATAGTTTTCTTGAGATGTAGCCGTAAAAATACCCATTCTCCTACATCAAAACTACTTTCATTGCGATGTTGATTTTCCTCTTATTTCATTTGATTCTGCACCAAAGTGGCGTTATCCTTTAAAAGTTGGAGAACTTTTTGTTGATGCTCGATTTGATCTTTCACTGCTTGAACCTTTTTGCTTTTGATATGTCCTTCTATCTTTCGATATTTTGAGGAGTGGTAATTTCTTCCAATGCATTACAAGATATGGTTGGATTAATTTCTTGATTCTCAATGTGATATTTCACTTCTTCAAAAAATTTCTTCTTGATATGTCCTTCTATCTTGATAGTTTGAGGAGTAGTAATTCTGACTAATGAATTACAAGACATGGTCAGATTCATTTATTCCGCCTCGATGTTATCTTTCACTTCTTGAACCTTTTTCTTCTTGATATGTCCTTCTATCTTGAGAGTTTGAGCAGTGGTAATTCTTGCCAATGCTTTACAAGATATAGTCAGATTCATTTCTTCTTTCTCTAGGGTTGGTTCCTAGTGTATATCCTCTTCTTTTTATGTTTCTTGATTCTTTTCTTCCTCCAATTCATCATCTATGTAAAATAATTTCTTCTCAACACACTTATAACCTTTAATGTATTTGTTATCACAACTGTAATAAAGCCCTCTTTTTTCTTCCAATTGTTGTGGTGTCAACCTTGTAGGTTGTGGAAGGCTAGGAGAAACAACACTTCCATATTTATAGTTGTGAGGGGTAGACTTCCTTGTTTCCATAATTTTTCTTTCCACTTTTCTTGCCAACCTAAATGCCTTCTCCAATGAATCAAGTTCCAAAAGATGAACCTCATGTTGAATGTTATCCTTTAAAGTCCCTATAGAGACATCGATCCTCTGCTTCTTTGGAATATCATTTTCCCTTGTATTCAATGTTTGAAAGTCCTCAATGTGCTTTCTGTTGAACACTTTTGTTTTAGATTTATCAATTGGCTAAAGGAGGTGTTTCTCTTTGTATCCTCACAATGTGTTATCACTTCCTCTTTGGAAATTTCCCACGTAACAAGTGGTTTACGAGAACAAAGCCTTTTATACCACAAAAATTGATCTGGTTCTAAATGTGAAGCTGCAATACATACCTTTTGTAACAGTTGCACCTCATATAGATCAAAATATTGCTCCATCTGTAGTATCCAATTTACCGGATCCTTACTATCAAACTTCCTCATACTGACTTTCCTTGATTTTAAAAGCTTGATCTTGAAATGAGTGTAAATTTGTAATTTCAGATCGCCAAGTTCTAAAATTTCATCCTACAGTAGCTCTCTGAGTCCTATTTCTAACCTTACAAGTCTGATCAAAATTTAATTCCCCAAGAAATAGTTACCCCCAATCTCCTAAGGTGACCTGATCATATAATGTTTCAGTAGAGAAAACTTGTACGACGTGTCACGGTCACTATTTAGACGTTCAGAACTAAAAAATATACACATCAAGCTATACGTTTTCCTCTTTCTATAAATTCTTATGAAATTTCAATTTGTTGCTCAGAGAGAAAGTTGTGAAAAATTTCCCAAGGTCACCTTTTTAGAATGTAATTTGGGAGTTTGTAAAATGCCTAAATACCTCAGATTATATCTCTAAAAATATAGCAAGAAAAGATCTAAGATTCGGACTCAATCTTCACCAAGTTCTCGACTCAAATGGATGTTAATTTCAGAGTCTTAACCCTTGTAGAAAAAATATTATAGTGAAAATCCACGATGACTTGTTTGAGATGAAATTATGGAGCTTGCAAAGGCCCTAACTTCCTTAGATCATATCTCCAAAAATATAGTGAGACAAGATTTGAAATTCGGACCTGAGGTGTAGAATGATCTATTCTCAAATGGGTTGTGTTTTTATCTTCTGAAATGTCGTAGCGAAAAAGTTATAGTGTAAATGCCACAATGACCTATTTGGAGTAGCAAAACCCTAGAACCCAAAGCTTTGATATCAAATGTTATGAAACTAGGTCGCAAAAAGATAGAAAAGATAGATAAACACCTTAGAAATAAGCCTCTTCGAGGGGGCAACCTCCTTTACATTACAAAAATGAACAATTCTTGGATGATAGAAATGACAAGAACTTCTTTCTATATATAGGAGTCTAAGGGTTCTTAATATAATCAAAGCTGACATAACAATAATAATGTAAGGGCATAATAATAACAATAATGGGCTTCTATGGGGCACAATAATAACAATATGGGAACTACATGGCACACCAATATAATAACGGAGTTGTACTAATAACAATAATAGGTTACACTAGTAGTATAGGGACCTAACACACTTGGCCATCCAAAACCTCCAAATATGTCTCCAACATGTCACTTGCATTTGCTTCCATGTCATAACCTTTGACATACTCAACACCTCCTTATAGGTCACATCATGTTATGTCATCATTTGTATAGAATAAAGAAGGGTTATATTTGAGTCTTTCTTCACATTTCTTTTGTGAACATCCCTACGTTGCTCGAATGCGAAATGTCTGACATCCATCATAACCTTTCCAGCTTAATGGAATGTTGATTAAGTGTTTGAGGTTCATAACCCTTTTTCATCTATATGCTTTAAAATTTTGCTTGACTTGAATTGTTATACAACCTGAAGTGTAGAACACCCCGAACGAGGAACTAGCCTAAGTAGCTGCAAGAAATTTAAACTAGACATGAATTTTACATAACTTTGCAACCTTTGAGATATTGTTTGAGTGTGATATACCATTGGAAAGTTAATTATGAGAGCTAGTCATCCATACAATATATGGAGATACTTGAATTTATATTATACCCATAAAATCATATCCTATGATTGATACTTCCTTTCGCATTAATGCATTCACTTTCTTGCCAATCATGTTAGTCTTCACTACTTACCAATCAATAAAAATACTTAGGGAAATAGTATATTTTTCCCTATGTTACTTAAGAATGGAAAAGACGAAAGGAACACAAATATTTGTAAGGATTATATCATGACATAATATAGATAATATTATCAAGAATAATAAAGGTGAATGTCTAGAGCTATGAAATTTCATTTAATGAAATGTATCATATAATATTTAAAGTAGTTGTAAGAATAATACATTTATAAGTGTTCTTCCTATTTCAAAATTGGCTTCAAAATATATATTTAATGATTAAATATAATTTAGGTATATTATGTAGATTTAATAATAAGCTTCCTTTTATAAAATGTAGCCTTTACATATACCAAATTCATGCCATATCTCATCAAATTATCTGTGTTGGGTTTATATATTATTATTTCCATTTATTTCTACATTGAATCATTGTTTTTTGAATCGTCAAACCTCGATTTCAACTTGAGGGATCCATTTTATCGTAGCTCAATTTTCTTATGATCATCCATAGGTTCCATTGTTGAACTCATGTTGATTGAACTTATGATGTGATACCCATGGATGGATGGCATATATTTTTGGTAAGGCCATGCTAGTTGTTAGTGTCAGTCTTGTTAGCTTGTCACCTAGATCAAATGTGATTTTAATATTCTTATCGAGACTATGAAAATCATTCTTTTTATGTCACTAGGTTTACCCAGCGAAATTTGGTCATTGTTTGGTTAGTCTAGAGATGAGGTTGATCTTTTGGAAATTCACTCATGCTAGTCATCTATCACACTTTATGGAGGTGTCATAATAAAAAAAAAATCAGTCATCATCATCATTCCATTTAGGCTCGGGTCATTGATTAGGTCCTAGGGTTTCCAAGGTCCATCATTTTCATGAATAAAACCAATAGTGCATAGAGCATGACAAATAACTCATGGGAATTTATTTGTGAACTTCCACACATTCATCATGCTCTAATGTTCAAAAAGTTCTAGAAGAAGGAGTTCTAGCACTCAAGAAAGTAAAAGGCGGCACAGGTTTTTAGGTGTAAAGAAAACTTTGTTTTCATAAGTGAAAAATAAGGTTTTAGAGGATGGTGGGTCCCGCTACTTTTTAAAAAAGAGAAGTAAATTTTCCTATATAAACTTAAAAGCCCCCAAACTTGTTCATTTACCTCCTATTCATTCTTGAGTAACGAGCTATCCCTTCTAAGAGAGAAAAAAATGTTGTTTCCTAGGTAAAATTGACAAAAACCTTCAGGCGCTGTGCTTAGAAACAAAGTGCCACACTTAGAGTAGAGGTGTTGCACTCAGAAGAACTGCGATGTGCTTAGGCGCTACGCTCTGGGATAAAGCACTGTGCTTAGGGCATAGTGCCCAGAAATCGCTCAGAACTCTCCCAAATCTCATTTTTTGACTTGCAACCTTAATTTTATTGACTTCTAAACCAAGAGACAAGTAAGTACACCATCATTATCCCTCATTTTCATTTCCAAATTCATCTCATGTCAATGATTCTTCAAATAGGGTTTGTAGTGAAATTTTGCATAGGAAATGATAGGGTGAACATGGTCATTTTTATTTCTGGTTTCTAAAACATGTAAAATGTTGTCCTACACCTACATAAATGTTTAATAAACCATTTTAACCATTTAAACCACCTCAAAGCAAAGCTTTACCACTCAAAAAGAAAAACCCTATCTCATTCACAGAGGTTTTTGGGCATGTTTCATTATAAACCCTGTTTTACCTTCTTGCAAATAGATCACTCTTCCACTATTTCTTCACTCATTTTCATTAGCTTTCGAAGTCCATATCCACCTTTCTCAAATATTCTCTATCATTTTGTCAAAGTCCACCCTCACATTACTTCATTTCCATTCACACCTCACATTTTATCTTTCGCTGCTTGCTGCTAGGATTTTTTGTCATTATGGAGGAAGAATCTTCACCAAAGAGAAAAAGACATCATAAGGAGGGAAGAACCTCAAATATGAGCCATCATACTTCAATGCAATCAACTCCTATCCTTTCATCAAATAGTTATTCGAGGATGTACTCATTGCCTGGCATTTTGCAAAAGAGTGAGCGAGGTGGGGTTCCATGAACAATTAATAGATTGGGTGGCAACTCAGTTGAAAGGTGAAACTATTGTCATCACTGGTGTTGAGTTCCGTTTTTCAGTTTCCTCCATCTCACTTGCAATAGGGTCGACAATGGCGAATATTGGTTCAAAGGAATAAGCCTAGATCTTGAACACTACAAACCTTTCTTAAAGACGGCATACAGAGAAACACATACTCACCTTATGCCTTTCAGATACTTATTGGAGAAGAATTCCCCTTTGATGAAGAGTCTCATGAGGTTCTTTACATGTAAAGGTAGATTCTCCAAGTTGTATGCTTATCATATTCACCTCCTGATGCATTTCACCTCTCAGAAACCACTCAACATGTGTAACTACCTATATCTAGGAGCATTTTCAAAATGTCAAAAAATATATAATTGAAGGACAAAGAGCACTCCCCAATATTGTTTCATCACAGTCTAATCAAACATATTTTCCTTCACCAGCTTGCAGAGAAAGGTATGGCTTGGGAAGCCTTTTTAGAAATAGCCCTGAAATGGCATGAAGCCAATGTAGCAACTCAGTCTCCTAATGTGCCAAAATAGTAAACACAGGTGGGGTCCTCTAGCAAATCAGTGGAGAAAAAATAGATACCTAAGCTTGAGTTGACTAAAGTGTACAAGAGAGGACAAAGGCTTGTGTTTTCTTCTCATGGAGAGAAAAGGACCAAGCCTTCCTCATTGACAAAGCAGGGATCAACAACAAAAGAAAAAGACACAGTTGAGCATGAGTTTGCGCTAGTTGATTTAAAGGCTGAGGGTCAGACTTCAAGCATGTGATAGAAAATCACAGAGAAGGAATATCTAATCAAGGATCTAACAATCAATATGGAAAGAGAGAAATATGTCATATCATTCCTTGAACAGGAGAATAGTCAGCTCAAAGAAAAGGAATTGATCATGGAAAAGTAACAAGCCAAGTTATTGTAGCAGGTTAGCAAAGGTAAGGAGATCATAGAATCAAGTGAGCTTGAAGGATCAAAAAGGGAAAGGAAAGAGGAATAGGTCAAGAACAAGGTTCCTAAAGTAGGCATTGCAGGAAGAACAAGAGCACATTCTGTTGAAGGAAGACCTTGACCTAGAGGATAGGATTGACCTTCAAGACATGGAATATTGGCTCAATAGGGTGTGAACACTTGGAGAAGCTCCTTGAGAAGTCAAACAAGGATAATCAATTTCTCAAACATATGGCGCACCACTACCAAGCTCAAAACATGATCACCAATGTCAAGGTAAAGGAACTTGAAAATAAGCTCAAGGAATCCAAAAAGGACCAAAAGGATGAGGGAAACTTGGATATGCTTGTTGAATCATCTATGAAGCTTTAAAAAACATATTTTACACCTTCTATCAAATTTTGAGAAAATTCTGAGCACTTTAAGTGTTTTGAGAATTTTTGGTCTAAATTCAGAAAATTAGCTTCTCTAGAAGCACAACGCCTTGGTGCTACGCTTTTTCCTTAGGCCTCCATTTGAGGAAATGTCTACATTTTTGGAAAGATATTGCCATCCTCTAAAAATCCATTTTTTGATATTTTGCAGAGGTGGCTCAGTTTTGGAGAAAAATGAAAAAAAGTGGCAAAAAACTAGCATTTTGGACCATCTTTTGACAAGCTCTGTGCTTCTGGAGTGACCTTGGGCGAATGGAGTTTTGAAGGTCTTCCCATGGTCCCAATTAAAAAATTCAAACTATTTTGGAAACTAGACTTGAAGGGCTAGTTAACCATTCTCTCAGTTTTGCATTTTGACCCCTGGAATGCACATGCAAATCAGATCAAATTTGTTGTTGTGCTTCTGCACTTTTCTGTGTTTTAACATGTAAATTACACTGTGTAAAATTTCTAGTTTCTAGTTTGACTTAGTCAATGTCAAGATTCTCTATGTAATGACACTAGTTTCAAGGCTAGGTGATGTAGGCATCAATAAATGTACATCATAGGTTATTTTTTATGTTTATTAGGCCTCATAAAAGGAGAAAACTCCTAAACAAACACTCCATGAAGTGTTTGAGTCTCACCTCCTCATTCTCACCTATTGGTTTGGAGAATCTTGGAGTTAGTTCCTCCACCAAGAAATTCTACTCTTGAAGGTGGGAAAGTGGTCTAGGAGAGTCTATGTGTATCATTTCTCTTTAGGAGAAGAGGGTTGAACTTTTTATGAAGGAAGCTTGCATGCAATCTTCTTTTTAGCTAATACAGAGACAGGTTGCAACTATTTTCAAGGAACTCTAGCCCAGTGAGTTCATGCTGCTTTTACTTCATTCTATTTGTTTTCTAATGGTCTAAACATATTTATCTAAAATATATCTATTCTTTCCACGGATGCCTTATAGTGAAATATACAAAATTCTTATTTTTCAAGCTCTGTTATCTGGTTTTCATAGTTATGTTTATGTCTTCATAAGCTAATGAAATCATATTTACTTATGCTCATTAGTTTCTTATACACGTTCTACTCCATACTACACCGAGAATATTCAAAATACACCATGGCTTCTGATATCTAGCTCCTCCTCATATTTTCTCCTAAAATCCTACAGCATAGACCTATTTGTGGTTTCAAACCCTAAGTTCAGCAAACCCTAGAACTCAAATTTTCACAAATAAATACACATATCTAGCCTAAAATTCTTTTTCCTTAAAGTCATATCACTGATAAGAGACTTCGAGATATCCCTCTCATGCTCAATAGGGCTAGCTAATGAGTTGAAGTGATTTGAGGTTACCCTTCTCAATTTCCTTTTCAACCTAGGAGATTGTAAGGACTAGCATTTTTTTCATCGTTGTTAGGGAACGAATATTAAATCATTCCTCGGAAATATCTAAAGATATTTCAAAGAACTGGTTCTATAGTTCACAACTTCCAGAGAGTTGTTCGTCTCCTCACACGTTACCTCACCCTCACCCTATATTTCTTCCCCTCAATCTTGACAGTGATAACCTTACCTTGTATTTGGCAGACTGAGCTTCTATGGGCAAGTGAAATCACCAAATATCATTGGGGTGGGTATTTCAGATTTAATGAAAGGTTGAACTGGTAGTTGTGCACAAGAAAAAGGTTTGCCAAGGGAGGTGGATGACAACACTCCTATTACGCACTAAGTGCAGATGGGCAAAGACATCAGATTGAGGGGTGTTAAAATTGGCAACTAGGGCCAAATTCCACTTTGGGCAGCTCATTAGATGAAGATAATTATTGTATTAAGTTTATTTTTTGAAATGAAATCCACATATGTGCAAATTATCAAGGTCAGCTTGGGGTTATTTAGACATGTGATTCCACTGTCCATCTTATATAAATGTAGGTGTCCTCCATCCTCCAAAGTCACATTAAAGTACTCCGTTGCATAGAAAGTTTTATGTCTGATGCAGCCAAGTTATTAGAGGAGGTCAAAGGGTAGTTTGTTTTGGGGTTTTTCTTCTCCAACAGGATTTTTTGATGTACCCCAAGGGTTGGGAAAGGCAGATTTGGTGCTTTTCAAATTTGTAAAATAAAAAGACAAGAAACTAGGTGCGTCATCTGTAACCAAAATAGATAGTAGCAGAATTCAGCCAAATCAGGCAATTTCATATGGAAAGTCAGGCAAAATTCCCTGTGAAATTCAATTTGCACTTGTTTCTATAACATGGAAATTCAAAACATTCAGTAAATGAGACACATTCTGTAGTCTCTCCCTGTAGCAATCACTTTCAAGCATGCTCTCTGATGAGCCCCAATTTTTGGTAACAATTTGGGCTCATTTGGCCTACTTACCTTGCTCAATCGTTCATCTTTTATCACTTATGCATTCATTTCTTAGTATATTCGTGTTATTTGTAGGAAGCAGGGCAGGCATTATATCTATGTGGCTAATACATGATGATTTCAGGAATTTTTGGCATTAAAGGGAGAAAAGAACACACAAATGGAGACAAGGAGATAGCCAAGGTGGCATTGCGGGTTTATAGGGAGGTTGTCCACAGTCTTGATGACCTTCCTCGTGATTTCCACCTTAACTCCGAGCTCCAACAACTCTCCCCACCGAGCTAAAAAGCAGCCAACGGATTCTACAGGAACAACAGTTTACAGCAGTTTACTTTTAGTTGGACAACCAAGCTCCACTAATTGAGGAAGCCAGCTTGGCCCTCATCATGTATAAATATGGAGGCCGTAGCCTTTCATAGGAGCTTTTTGAACTTTTGAACTATTGTTGCAATTTCTAAGTACGAGCTACAACTCAGTTTTTGTTTTTTGTAAGCCAGTTTTAGCATGATGTTAGACTTATGATTATGATCTTTTAATAAAGGCAGGCAGCTTTGGATTAAAATCTGAGTTCTTAAGGGAGCTATAGCTCTCAAGTTAGGGCCCAACCTGAGAGCAATAGACCTCCTTTCCCTTGTATTGTTACTTGTCTTTTCTTTTAGCACTTCATTTCTTTGTTTTGACATGCATTTGGAAAACACAGTCTGCTGATTTAATTTCTTTAATGTGATTGAGTAGGATTAGTTTATGGTTAAAGTGCTTTGAGCAGCTTAGATTAGAGTAGGAGGATTGTAATTCATCAGAGCTCCAAAAAAGGTTGATAGTGCACTCGCTGCCATCTCTGTTTAGAGATTGGGGGTGTGGGTTGTACCAACCACCAAAAAAACACAGTCTTATACGTTCATGCAAGCTGCAACACAATCATTTCAGTTATAAAACCGTTCTGATTTTTGTGTTGACCTGCTCATATGAACTGTGAACCTCTTTGTTCGAGGTTACTGGAAAACCCGATTATTTTCCCTCATTTCGAGCATGGTGCTCAGGGTAAACCCTAGAATCTTAAGGGTGTAAGGCCAGTGAACCACATGGCTTGAAGCCATTACAGCAGTATACTCAATATGAGCTCAACCTGGGTTAAACCCCAATTATATATATATGTGTGTGTGTGTGTATGTATATATACATATTAGAAAAAGCCTTGGCAAAACCACAGAGTACTTCCCCTCTATTTGAGGATGTCACACAGGGTAAACCCTATAATCTTAAGGACACAAGGCTGGTCAACAAGTCTCAAAGCCATTACATAATATACTTGTTATGAGATCAACATGTCACATGTGGGGATTGAATTTGGGTGGGGAGGATAACAATCATTCCTTCCAACCACCTAAGATAGTCCTGATAAGCATGACCTGTGAACAGTTATCATGCATTTGGTTGGAATTCTCGATTCCAAGAGCTGCTACTGTAACTTCTCCCACAACTCCTCGTCTTTCTTATCACATGTCTTCCCTACCATGTGTGCCTTGTAAAGTAGTGGTCAACGGTGGAGTGTGTTAGTATAAATCGTGATGCCTCCCTGCTTCTCTTTTCAGACTCTTGCCCATTTACTGATTTTTCTCTTCGCAATCCCTCCAATTAGAGTGGCAAAAATTGGACTGAGCATGTAATAGTGTTTGATGCCTTTTATCTTCTTTCTGAAATCATCTTCTTCTATAGGAATTTCTTGCTGTTATGTTTTAATGTAGCTGCTTAGCATGTGACAACCGTTGTGCCCTGAAGATGTTGTTTTCTTGTAATTCTGTTTTTCTTGCAGCCACCCTTAAAGAGCCTTGGTGTTCTTTTTTGCCATATTTACTACGGCCCTTTGGCTATTGTTTACATATTTGCACGTTGGTTTTCCAGATTCTTGGTTGTCGGTTATTGCTTGTATTCTTTTTTGCTTTGCATATTCATTGAATTAAATCTGTTTGTTGCTCATTTTGTGCTCTGCTTGATTTGGTTTATGCATTTTACTAAAGCTGATTTTAATGGCTTTCATCAGTTCTTTGCAGTTTTCATTGGCGGTCATTTCTGTCCCAGGGAAACTACACTATGTGAGCTGATCTTTACAAACTCATTTTGAAGTGTTTCTGCATTTTGATTGCATTTTGCATTCTTGGTTATGTTGATTGTTCCTCCTTGAAACCTCGTTGATCTCTCTGCCAGCTGAGTTCGCGCAGGCACCTCCACCCACGGCCGCGCCACCACGGGCAGCCAGGGGGCGGGAGGTCGATTCTGGGAAACGACCTCCCGCCCCTCGCCCGCCCGTGGTGGCGCGGCCGTGGGCAGAGGTGCCTGCACGTAGGCCCTCCGCCCACGGCCGCGCCACCACGGGCGGCCGGGGGGCGGGAGGACTTCCCGCCCCCCGGCCGCCCGTGGTGGCGCGGCCGTGGACAGAGGTGCCTCCCCGCAGGCCCTCCGCCCACGGCCGCGCCACCACGAGCGACCGGGGGGTGGGGGCCCAAATTTTTTTTTATTTTTTTAATTAAAAAAAAAATTCCGTTAAACAAATATTTTAATTTTAATTTTTTTTTTTAATAATTTTTTTAAATATGGAAATTAAAAAAAATTATAATTTTTTTAATTAAAAAAAAAGAGTTTGTTTAAAAAAAATTATAATTACAATGTTTAAAATTTTGTTTAAAAATTATAATGTTTAAAAAAAATTATAATTTTTTTAATTAAAAAATAAAAAGTTTGTTTAAAAAAAATTAATTTTTATTTTTATTTTTTTTAAATAAAAAGGTTAGTTTTAAAAAAATTATTATTATTAGCTTATAAAAAATAAAAATCAAAAATCAAAAATATGCATTTTTTTGGGGTTTTTTTGTTTTTTTTTTTTTAATTTTAATTTATTTTTTGGTTTTTTTATTTTTATTTTTATAATTTGAATTTTAAAAAAATAAAAAATAAGTATTTTTTTAATAAATTGTAAATGTTTTTTTATTTTTTAATTTATTTTTTCATTTGAAAAGACATATTTTTTCGGCCATTTTAATATTTTTTTGGGTTTTTTTTTATAATTTTATTTTATTTTTGTTTTTTTAAATATTAATTTTACTAGTTTTTTCATTTTTCATTAATTTTCTATTTTTTTTTAAACTAGTTTGTTTTTAATTTTTTATTTTTTTTCCTAGTTTTGCTAATTTTTTTTCTTAATTTCTCTATTTTTAGGTACTTATATATATGTATTTAATTATTTTTTTCCAAATTCTTTTAGGGTTTATGAGATAATTTTTTTTAACATTTTTTATTTTTTATTTTTCTCTTTTTTATATATTTTTTTATATTTGTTTTTTACAGACAATTATTTCATTTGGATTGAAAATTTAATTAACAATGTATAAATATGTAGAATATCGAAAATGCAAAATATCGACATTCTTTTTTAAATATGCAAAACAATAAAAACCTCACTACAAAAAAAATTAAAAAAAATAATTAAAAACAAGATAATATGAAGAAGAAGACCACTTCCAAAATTATTAAATTTAAAAAATAATTATTTACATTTCATACAATAAAAAAATTTAAAGTCAAAAAATAGGTCTTTTAAAAAAAGGGTGCGATGCAGAATAACCACTTTTTTAAATCAGCATGAAAATCACTACCATTCACTACCATTCTAAAACGCAATGTACATAAAAAAAATTAAAGTGCCAAAAACTATGCTCTAAAAAAAACATGTGTGTTCTGCATCACCCCTTTTCAAAATCGGGTCACTTTTTTGCTATCTTTACAAAACGGGTAACAGTATCAGTTCCCGTTTCAAAGTTTACATTGTTTTTAGAAGATTGGAGAAAAAACCAAACGGAAAACCTGTAAGGGAGAAAGTAAACAAATCATTTAAAATTATTTGCATGGTTCAATTCTCACCAGAAGACAGAGCTGTAATACCCAAGGTAGATTCCAAGTCTGGTGCTTGGCAGAGTGAAGAACCGGCGGTATCTAAGCAGCGCAAAGGAGTTCTTGACAGGCTAATTGTAGGTAAGGTGGAGTTGATGCATGGTCCGAAGAGAAATGTTTTTGGAAACTCCATGCCTCCGAATAAACTAAGGAGGAGTCTATCGTTACAGCACAGCCCTCGGATGGGCAACTGAACATCCATGCCATCGATGAAGGTGGAAAGATCGAGGGCGTGAAACCAGGGCGTACTCGGACCTCACCCCTTCACATGATAGAACCGCCAACATTAAATACTAGATCCAAGTGTTAAGAGCTAGCAACACCGGTAGTAAACCTCCATCATGTCAACTATCCACCGGAAACTTTTTCGATGACGCAAAAGAATTACGTTACCTTTTAACCTTCCATGGTGTAGTAATGAGACCCGAGGATTACTAACATTAACAAGTGACCCTTATGAATGCACGCATATTATTAAAATTACAGAGTAATCCTATGTATGCACGCTTGGATTAGTTTAAGGATTAACATTAAGTTTAAAAAATTCACTATCCTATAGATGGGTGTACTACACTTAAAGAGATGGAAGAAATGGTCAAGAAGGTACGATCCAATTAAAAGGTAGCCCAAGATAGGCAAAAAAACTTTGCCGACCAAAAGAGAAATTTTAGAGAATACCAAGTAGGAGATCATGTGTATGTAAGAATTCAAGCTAAAAGTAGTATGTTACAATGGAGTGGGTGCGCCAAGCTAGCACCTCGGTTTTGTGGACCATTTCAAATCTGAGTGAGAGTTGGGCTGGTGGCATACCAACTCGCCCTGCCAAGTCATATTCGAGTCTACAACGTCTTCCATGTGTCAATATTAAAAAAATGCGTTTATGATCCTAAGCACGTAGTCAGTTGGAATGACATACAGGTAGGAAAGTATCTTAGGTAGACCAATAAGTTTTATTGTTAAAGGGAAAACTGACTCAAGTATTTTGTGTTTCAGGTCAAGCTAGAAGGAGAATTCTTGGTTGAGCCATTGAATATACTCAATTGGAGAGAAGTAATGTTGTGGAAACGAACCATCACCGAGGTTAAGGTGCAATGGCAGCACTTTGGGCCAGATGAGGCCACCTGGGAGGATGAACAACTAATGAGAGAAGCTTATCGAGGGTTGTTTATGGCCAGAAAACATCAGGATGATGTTTTATTTTAGGAAGGGGAGATATAATGTCCTCAAAAATCTATAAATATTTTATTTACTACAGTAAGACGAAACTGAATAATTATTGTTATTACTTGTTTGAGTTGAACAATATTGTTAATTATTGAAAATGAGAAATGATTTGAGTATTAGCAAATTTTTTAACTTCTCATGGAAGGAAGTTGAAAAAGGCAGTTGCCAGAAAAACCTTAACTACCTCCCCTAACTTTGAAATGCTTCCAAAGAAAAGGAAGTAGGGGGAGGAAAAGCCATGCTGAAATGTCAGGCGGTAAGGGGAAAAATTGCAAAGTCTGGTGATGACCAAATAGAATAAGCATTGTGTGCGAGCAACTTGTAGAAGAAAGAGGTCTTGTGAGCAAGCTAAGGGGGAGATTTGATCCCGAAAGACAAATCTCACGTACGGGGGATGACTAGCAGTGGAAAATAGAGGTGACCTCTACCATTGGTGTTCTTTACTTTAAACCAACTCAGGTAAGAGGTAACTTATAGAAAATTAAATTGTTGCACAAAACTAAATTATGTGTCTTTTACTGTGAATGAAAAGATGTAGAGTGCCTAGGCTGAAGTGATACTTGGAAATATTAATAGTAGGGTTAATGTTTGTAATTTATCTACCAAAAACCAAAACAATAGAGTTGGAACCAATTGGTTACCTTAAGTATTAGTAATATTTTCCAGTAGAGTTAATAACTGTCGAAGCAGGAGAATTTCTTGTAATCTGGAACATACTAGCTATATAATTATGAAGGGTACAGGTCGTTGAATGCTGAAAAAATGATTTTAGTAGAACCACTATTATAATGAACTGGTAAACAATTTCTCTGCTGATTATGTAAAATTTTAGAACTACAAATTAGAAATTTTATCAAGAATGTTGAGAATGCTAGTACCCAAAAGAGGCAAAGAGTAAAACCCACAGGTTAGGTAACCCCGGATTAAACCCCAAAGAGCCGAGGAATGATATAGCAGGGGTTATAAGGTTAGATAATCTAAAGTTGCCCTGGGCTAGCATACCAGGGAGTGGACTATTAAATAAACTCTAAAACTCAGCGAGGTCTTCCTAAACCCTATGTGGGAGTGAAACCCCATAGTATTAACACCGACAGAAGAAATCCCCAAGTAAGTTAACTAAAAGTACCAAATATTAAATAGAAAAGTAGAGAACTGTAGAAATCATATTCTCGCAAATGGCAATTACCAAATCGATCTCAACTTAGAGCCGCGTAATTTGAAAGAAATGAAATTAAGTGAAACCCTGACTCGAGGTTTCCACAACAAATTCTATCCATTCTAAACAGTACTGAAATTGTGAACAAGAATATCATGGATAGATGAAGGAATAGAAAACATATATCATTCATACATCGAACCTGACTTCAATTTACATTCCATATAAAATATAACATTCATACATCGAACTAGACTTCAATTTACATTCCATATGGAACTAGAATCATAGGACATAAGGAAAAATGTAAATGGCTTCGAACCCCAAGAAGTCTACCAAGTTAGATTAACAAGTCTTAATCAGAGAGATGTAATTCTTTCATAAAAAACTTAACATGGAAACTATGCCGGTGCTGCCATAGTCTCAAGACCCACAACGGATTAATAAATTCCTTGATTATATAGAGGAAATGTTTGTGCTTACATCTCAGAACAACTATAGCCATTTGCCTGATAACTATTAACTAATAACTGTGCAATGAGATCCCTTTTTTACTTCAAAACTGGAAAAAGAAAGCTAGTAATACTCAGGAGAGTTGAAACTCTAGCCTCAAGCAACCAAAGAGTTCCTTCTCTGTGAAACAAGCACCAGGTCGGAGATAAACTTTACCCAGAAACCCTCGGGCATCGAAAAACATTCAAGGGAACCACCTTATGATCACAATTGTAAACCCCAAACCTGTAGCCGAGTCTCCTACATATTAAAATACACCACAATTCTTGTTAGCAACAGAGCTACAATGGTAGGGAATAAACAATCAATTGCAAAAGAAGACATAACAAAGTCACATCTGTAAGCAACGCTTACCCGAGGTACACTCTCCAAAGAGAAAAGCATAACCCAGTTTCTGAGAATCCTCCATCCACATTGTAGCTTTAGATCGATAGACTGAGAAGGCTTGCAAGAGGAGAAGCGGAATCGAAGCAAGTGCCGAGGAAAGACAGAGTAAAATGAGGCACCGCTTTCGCAAATAGGGATGTGTAAACCCCTAGAAGGAGCCCAGCCGTAGGATTGTGAACCCAGGTCTTCCACCATCGATGAAACAAGAGACTCGACATGTGCAGCTGTAGTAGGACAGGCCTGCCCATGCCATGTACCAAGACAGAGAAGGAAATTTAATGCCATAACCAAAGTATCGACACCAATGTAAAGTTTAACAAATTGTAAGCCGGGTTGAATAAGACAGCGTGAACGCTTAGCACTCAAACTGTCACCGAGCAATATGGTGGGGATTCCCATGGCATGGATAAAATTAATGAAGCCTAATAAACGATGGCACTTAAATCCAAAAGCCGATAACCAATAATTTAATTAGAGATCATATCATATATATACGATTGTAATTACACCCTAAAAATTATAGTATAGTGTTATAACAATTGAAACATAGGTGTATATAAATCAAAATTTTTGTTTGATTTTTTTTTTTTTACCGTATGTATGATGTGGAGCTGTGACAAAAGATCAATTCAAGAGATCCAACCCTCTCTTAAGAATTGATTTTGACCACTCAAGTCAATAAAAACCGTCTCTTGTTAGCCACAACATGTGAACATATGATCATAGTGCTGGCTAAGTTCAGATGCTCCTGCATCAATCTCACATAAACATGTAAATATAAATGTAAATGTAAACTTAAAATTAAGCTTAAACTTAAACTTAAAGGTAAATGTAAATGTAAATGTAAACATTTAACATTTTTAATCTATAAACCCAATATAAATTTAAAATATAAAGAAGTTTATGAACATTAAAAAACTTAAACTTAAGCTTAAACTTAAACTTAAAGGTAAATGTAAATGTAAATGTAAACATTTAACATTTTTAATCTATAAACCCAATATAAATTTAAAATATAAAGAAGTTTATGAACATTAAAAAAATAGGTACGATAAATAAATAAAAATGTAAATAAAATTGATATATTGTAAATAAATAAAATCTCTTTTTATACTTACTCCTAAGGTATGGTAAATAAATTAAAATATAAATAAACTAAATGTATGGTAAATAAATAAAACTTCTTTTTATATTTAGTCCATAAACTTCTTTATATTTAAAGAAGATTCAAAAAAGACGTTTTATTTAGGTGAAGCGTATGGGCCAAATACCATTTTAATACCCTGGGCTAAATACCATAGACCAAATACTATATTTATAAAAGAGGTATGATAAATTAATAAAAATATAGATAAACTAGAGGTATGGTAAATAAATAAAACATTTTATTTTTTATATTTACTCCATAATTCACTCAAATGAAATTTTATTTAGGTGAAACTTACGGGCCAACTACTAGGGGCCAAATTACTATTAATACAATGCAAAAAAACATTATTAACCCTAATATTAATATTAATAAAAATAAAGATGGCAAATGGTATTGACCCTGGTATTGAGAACCAATGATATCGACCCGTGGTATTCACATTGAATGTCGCATACAATGGTATCGACCCGTGGTATTCACTTTGAATGTAGCCTATTTAAAGGGAGAATTAAGCCACCATAGATCAAAGATTTAATCCATCTCTTTGTGTTCACAGAAAATTTATTAGAATCTGAAGTTATTAACTAGGTCTATTACCTAGTAGACCTAGTAGACCTGAGTTTTTTTATTTTATTCCAAATCAAAATTTGAAGTTCATTATCAAAATGGAAATGGAAACGGCCGTGCAGAAGTGTTGTTCATCAAAAGTGGAAACACAAAGGGCAGTGCAGGAGTGTTCTTCATCAAAAGTGGAAACACAAAGGGAAGATGGAGAGGAGTGCTCAGCGTGGTGGTTTCAACTGCCCAACAATCTACAAGAGAAAGTGTTGGCATGGTTGCCTGCTGAAAACTTATGTAGATATTGTTGCGTCTGTAAAGAGTGGTATACCCTCTTTTTGTCCACAACGTTTATAAGTGATTATTGGGTTGAGGCACCTCCCAACCAGAAGAAATCATGGCTTCTGTTGTGGAATGACATCTCTATGGACTTTATGGTTTATTGTTTATATAATAAAACTTGGAAAAAGTTTTCTTTTGCCTTCTTACAAGAAAAATATGAGGTGGAGGCGTTACAGATCCACGGATCGGCTGCAGGCCTTTTATTGTTGTCAATTGTGTCTTTAAAACATACTGTATTCAGGAACATTGTCTCCAATCCTCTGACAGCGACGTCGTTCTAACTTCCCAGAATCAACGCTAGAGCTATTTGGGGCATGACCATCGTGGCCCGGGAGGGCGAGGCCCACAATGGAGAAATATATAAAGTGATAGCGATAACGGGGAATGAACAGAGGGTGCAAATCTATGATTCAGTTGTAAAGACGTGGACTACAGCGGGACGCGTGGCACATAATATGGGTGTATCGTGGACAACATACAAGGAGAAGATAGTTGTTTCTGAGGATTTTTTGTATTGCAAGGCCGTGGAGGGCATCTCTGTTTTCAACCTCCAAAACCGGAAATACGGTATCGTGCCTTTCCCGTTCGAGAATGCGGAAACTAGGGGAATGCCCAGGGAAGATGTAATTTTCACTTGCGGCTCGCGAGTGCTTTAGCGTCATCCGTATCCAAGGCTGACATGGTTTTCCATGGTTTTATGATAACGGAGATTGCGAAGCCCAAATCGGGTTCGGGCAACATTCCGGGTCGCAGGGTTATTGCAGGGATTCCACCATCTGTTTTCCAAAAGTTTAGGACAGAGAAGCTCACAAAGTTTATTTCGAGAAGGTTAGGAAGTTTAATGTTTGATTTTGAAGGGACAAGGGACTTTGTGTGCTTCAGACATGCGTGTGCTAAAGAGGTGCTTGTTTATAATACAACTCAAAAAACATGGAAATGGCTTCCCACAGGTCCAATACCTGATGGTCGGCATTTTAGTCCAGCTATTTTTAGCTTCGAACCTAGACCTCATAGGAAGGTCGAATAAATCGACGAGTTCTCTTATTTATTATCGAACTTTTTTTCCTTTAATTTGTTGTTTTGGTATTCATTCTCAAACATACTTTATAATTTGTTTTTACTATCTTTGTAGTTATCAGATTTAAATTAAATGATCTTTATTATTTTTATCATTATTTTGTCAAAGAGACTAAGATTAAGTAAATTCATTTTATGATTTTTAGTTAACTTCATTATTTGTTAAGAGTGTTGGATTAATGTAGAAATGATATGTTCAGATAGAATTGATTAGTTGTATTCTTGTAGTTAGTGTTTGGGTATTTGGTGAAGTTGTCTTAGAAACTATCTATGTGTGCCTATATGATGTACTCTTTGCCCAAGTAGATTTGATTTAATTCTTGAGCACTTTTCTGATTTTTGAACTTGGTATCATGTGTGCCTATATATTGTTGACCAAGTAGTTTGATCAATGAGATTTGATTTAATTCTTGCCCATCTCTCTATGGTATCAGACCGAGAGAAGGAGATCCAGTGAGACTTCAGATCTGACAGAAATCAGATCCTTGAGCGCTGTGACATCTTGTTGTTAAGTTGTTGCTCCCAAGTTTTTATGTTTTGGTTGAGAAAAATTCTTTGGAGATCTAGTGAGACTTCGCTCCCAAGTTTTATGCTTTGGTTGAGAAAATTTCTTTGGAGATCTAGTGAGACTTCAGATCTGAGAGAAATCGGATCGGTGAGGGCTGTGACATGTTAGGGTGTTGCTCCCAAGTTTTTATGCTTTGATTGAGAAAAATCAGTGTTGGTTGTTTGTAGCTTTGAGTACAATCAAGCTTGGGTTCTTGTTGGCTATCTGCAATGGTTGTGTGCAATCTGAATATGTAGGTGGGAGGTATTCTAAAGCCTTGTTATTGGTTCCCTATAACAGTTCAATTCCAGGGACATATTGGTGACTGTAGACACATTTGGGAACTCGTCGGTCAATCAAACTGAGCAGATGAAACGTGGAATAATAAAGTGAAGCATGCCATAAGTAATTGTTGTTGTGTGAAAACGTAGTGTTTGCCGCATCTGAAGAGCTCACTTTACACCTTGAACCAATTTACTATCTTTTAAGTTGGGTTGTGTATAAAATTTTCATAACGGAAATTTTGTTCGTAAACATGAATGTTTTTTAATGGAAAAATAAGTTATTAGAACCTTTTTTTTTATGGTGAAAAAATTTATTAGACATAAGGAGTTAAATATTTTCTTTTGGGCGAAAGTTTAAAATTGAGTGTATTTGGTTAAAGAAGGAAATTAAATTTTTGGAAACATGGTTTTGTAAAAAAGTGAAAAATAAGAAGGAATTTTGGCTTTGTTTTTTATTGGAAGCAAGATTAAGTCTTATTTTTTAGATCCATGCATTTGGTTTTGGATCTGGTGTGTATTTGGATGTAGATCTCGTGAATTATTTGGGTGTAGATCTAATGGATTTGGGTGTATTTTGTTGATTGGGGACATTTTCTTTTGTCATTATGTCAAATTTTCTAGTTGAAACTTATTTGAATGAGTCCACAAGGCGTTCAATTTTCACCTTGAACCAATTCACTATTTTTTAAGTCACGTTGTGTATAAAGTTTTCATGAGGAAATTTTGTTTGTAAATGTGAAAGTTTTTTAGTGGAGAAATAAGGGGTTAAAACTTTTTTATGGTGAAAAAAATTTACCAGATATAAGGAGTTAAATATTTTCCTTTGGATGAAAGTTAAAAATTGGGTGTATTTGATTAAAGAAGGAAATTAAAGTTTTGGAAATAAGATTTGGTAAAAGAAGAGACATAAGAAGGAATTTTGGCTTTGTTTTTTTATTGGAAGCAAGACTAAGTCTTGTTTTTTTAGATCTCGTGCATTTGGTTTTGGATCTGGTGAATTGGGGTGTACATCTAGTTTTGGATCTGGTGAATTGGGGTGTACATCTGGTGGATTTGGGTGCAATTTGTTAATTGGGGACATTTTTTTGTCATTATGTCATTTTGTGGTTGAAACTTATTTGAATGAGTCCACAAGGCGTTCACTTTTCACCTTGAACCAATTAACTATTTTTTAAGTCACGTTGTGTATAAAGTTTTCACAGGGAAATTTTGTTTGTAAACTTGAAGGCTTTTTAATGGAGAATAAGGGATTATTTTTTTTTTTATGGTGTAAAAGAATTTACAGGATATAAGGAGATAAATATTTTCTTTTGGGTGAAAGTTTAAAATTGGGTGTATTTGATTAAAAAAGGAAATTAAAGTTTTGGGAATAAGGTTTGGTAAAAAAAGGAGAAATAAGAAGTAATTTTAATTTTGTTTTTTATTGGAAGCAAGATTAAGTCTTGTTTTTTTAGATCCTATGCATTTGGTTTTGAATATGATGAATTTGGATGTAGATCTAGTGAATTTGGGTGTAGATCTAGTGGATTTGGGTGTATTTTGTTGATTGAGGACAATTTTTTTTGCCATTATGTCAAATTTTCTTGTTGAAATTTATTTGAAAGAGCCCACAAGGCTTGAAGAAGGAAATTATGCAAATTGGAAATTCAAGGTATTAACAATTTTAGAGGGAAATAATTTATGGCCCATTCCAGATTGGGAAAAAAGGTAAACAAAAGCAAAGGTGTTGCTACTAATGTCACTTAAGTACAACATCATTCCTCATATTAGGGATTGTAAAACATCCAAAGAAACATGGGATGTTCTTACAAGCTTGTATGAAACATCTAATACTAACCGGATTTTGTTCTTGAAGACAAGTTTTTGTCAATTAAAATGGGGGCCAATGAAAGTATAAGAAATTTCATTTCTTGTGTCAAAGAGCTAAGTGATAAGTTAGGAGACATTGGTGAAAAGGTGTCCAATATTGACTTGGTAACCATCACATTAAATGGCTTAGTGCAAGAATATCAAGTTTTTGTTTCAATTCTTTTAGCTAGAGAGAAGCCTCCTATTTTTGATTAATTGATAGGTATTCTTCTACAAGAGGAAGAGAGGATCAAAACTTCAGTTTGGGCTCAAAAAATTCAAATTTGGCATTGGTAGACAAGGGTAAGAAGCCATACAAAAGCAAGCCATGGGACAAAAGAAAAAAAGAGGAAAGTTTCAAGCAAAGCAAAAAAGTATGGCACAATCTAAATTTCCAGTTCATGATAAGAGAAATCGTGATTGTTATTATTGTGGTAAACCTGGACATCATCCTAAAGATTCCTATAAAATGAAATATAATGAGTCTAAACAAAGAAACAGAAGGAATAATGGTAATTTTGTGGACAAAGACACCTCAATTAATTATAGATTTAAAAATCTCAAATTGTTTGTTTCTAATGATACATTGTCTGTTGAGATTGATGATGTGAATGCTTGGTTCATTGATTATGGTACATCACTCCATATGTCCTATAATAAGGATTGGTTTGATGAATATCATGAGAACATTGATGGGACATGTGTTTATCTACGAGATAATAGATCCCTTCAAGTTCAAGGATATGTACTAATAGGTGTGGTATTACCTAATGGAAAAGAGAGATAGATCCATGATGTGATGTATGTTCCTCGTATAAAAAAATAATTTAATATATGTTTCTACTATTGTTGATCAAAACCTAAAGGTGGAATTTGTCAAATCATAGTGTGTTGTTAAAGATATCCATGATCGCTACAAGGTTATTGCCACAAGTACCAAAGTTGGAGGGTTGTATAATTTGAATGTAACCAGGAGATGGCATCAAGCATTACCATCTACAGCAATGCCAATATAATAGTTATGACATCAAAAGTATGGGCATTTAAATCATAATGATTTAATGTTACTTCAAATAAAAGCAATGGATGAAGGTCTTCCTATTATGAAGAATAATCATGTTCAATGTGAAGCATGTGCACTTGGTAAGCAACATAGAGAGGAATTTCCTATACATGAAGAAAAAAGGCAAAGAGAAGTACTTGAATTAATTCATATTGATGTATGTGGACCTATGCAAACTGGATCTATTGAAGGAGCATTGCATTGTCTTATTTTTGTTGATGATAGATCTAGATACACTTGGGTCTATTTCATACGAAAGAAAAGTGATGTTTTTGAATACTTTAAGGAATTCAAAAACTTGGTGGAAAAACAAACTGGGAAATATATCAAAATTCTCTGATCTAATCGTGGGGGCGAATACAAATCATGAGATTTTAATCAATATTGAAAAAGTCATGGGATTCTACAACAATTTATAGTGCCTCATACACCTCAGCAAAATGGAGTTGCTAAGAGTAAAAATATAACACTAGTGGAATGTGCACGAAGCATTCCTCAAGAAAAAAATATCTCTAATGATTTTTGGGCTAAAGCCATTAATACTGTTGTTTATTTGACAAATAGGAGTCCAACCAAAATTTTAGATCTGAAAACACTTTTTGAATAATTTTATGGATATAAACCAAAAGTGAATCATTTAAGAGTTTTTGGATGCAATGCATTTGCACATATTCCAAAATATGAAAGAAGAAAACTTGATGCAAAAATCAAATATGTGCACATTCATTGGTTATTGTGATGATCAAAAGGCATACAAGTTGTCTCATCCTACTTCACATAAAGTGCTTGCAAGTAGGGATGTGGCGTTTCATGAAAATATAGATGAAGGTGATAAAATGAATGACACAGGTGTATGGCATGATATTGATGATTATGTCAAAATGGAAGCATGTTTTGAACAAGAACAGGTACAACAATAGGTACAGGAATGGGTATAGGTTCAAGAGAATGAATCATCCAGTAGTCATGACACTCCAAGAAGAGAACAAGAGACTCCACAAAGCAGGAAGAATGATGAAAGAAATAAAACTCTAAGGAGGTCATCACATCAAATTCATCCACCTATAAGGTATAAGGATTATGCATTAATGTCTCATGTAATGAATGTTGTAGAACCTTCAAGTTATGAAGAAGCTAAATAGTTTAAAGAATGGAGAGATGCAATGAATGAGGAATACAACTCTATAATGAAGAATGGCACATGGGAATGTCATTTGTATTCTTTGACATGATCAAATAACTGTTGTTGCACCAATACTATTGGTCAATACCATGGTAATTACCCCTCGTATCGGAAATACCATGGTACACATTATGTACGCGACTTTAACTAACAAGACATGTGTATGTATGCAACCTTGATTCATGGGACCCTTGTATAGTTTCTAAAACTTTACCTTTATCATCCATCTATCTCTAAAGTATCATTTCTCTATCCATATCATTGATAACATCTGTATAATCTGCATAACCATCATGTTATCAAAATGTTGACATATTTTATAAAGTAGGTTTCCATTAAGGACAACACATTAGCCATCATGCCAACATAGAATCAAGCACAGATTCATTAAAATCACAAGTTTGATAGGTGAATTATTCACAGTCAAAGCATCTTGATTTTTTTAGGGAAAGCAAGTTTAAACAACATAAATCAATATTTGCCCACAAATTTTTTCATTGGATTTTAGTGAGAAATCCACTGAAAACTCTAAAAAGTAACACTTATGACTAATCCATTCATATGTTAAATTAATTATATATCTTTTCCATAATGATTATCTCATGAACATTTTTAATAGTGGTAGAGAGATAAAGTTAATATAGACTGTCCAAGTGAAATGTTATCATGTCCATCTTGAAGAAAGATGAAGTACATGTGACATTGTTGCTAGAGTAAGGAGTTTTGAAAGCAAGAGAGAAGTAGGTAGTCATGGGAGAAACTGGATATTGAGGTCGAGTTATAGATGTCTATGATCAAGTATTTTAGTCTCTATATTTGAAAATCATCTTTAACATTGTTTCAACTATACCCTTTCAAATATTGTACCCTAGGTTTGAATTTCACCGATCCAAGGAATATTTTAAGAGCGATTGTTTTTTTGTTAAATTTTTTTATTTATGAAATATCATTGTATTCAAGTGTACCACGTCATGTTGTTTGATGGTTCAAGTTGTCCACAAATAAGTGATCTCATGCATTTTGATATTAGTATTATTGATGAGGAAAATAATATCACAAATGTGAATACTGGTTTCTTATAGCATAGATAAATTTGCAATGAATCTTGTGAATTTTCTAAGCTAAAGGACATTGAAAGGAACATTCTTTTAAAACTTATACCTTGTTAATATTTTTCAATCCTTGTAGATGTATTTGAATAAGGTAAGATTTCAATTATTATTCAATGATGCATTCATTTGTAGATTTACTTTCTAGAGACACATCTGTAAAACCATTGATCATACAAAGTTATTTGTTGGTATGTCAATGATATGACAAAACTAGTCCCTACTTTCAAGATGTAATTTAGGTTTCTAATAGACCATTGCTTGATTTTTGTAGAATATTGAACTCGCATGACGTAATTTTTTTTAATTAGGCATTACTTGTTTTTTTTAAAGAGAATTTAACTAGATAAATTTAATACAAAAGTTGTATGAATTTAATAAAGAGCTTGTGTTAGAATCATTAAATACAAACAAAAACATAAAGTAGCTTTGAAATTATTCATGTGCAAGATGTTGTTGGGAAAAAAATCTCCACTTAACAATGTAATGTGTTCACAAATTTTGTATGAATTTAATATAGAGGTTATGTTAGAATCATTAAACACAAAGAAAAACATAAGGGTATCTTTGAGATTATTCATGTGCAAGATGGTGTTGGGAAAAAAATTTCCACTGTGATGAACTTCGTTGGTAAAACATAGGAGCTACGATGGTTTTACTTCTGAAAAAAGACGGCTTTATTTTTCATTTTTGAGTGTAGCTTTGACGTTCTACTAATATCCAAATATTCTATTTGTTTAACATCAGTTTTGTGGAACAGCTTAAATGCAATTATTCTATTTGTTTAACATCAGTTTTGTGGAACAGCTTAAATGCAATGTTGAATATTTTGTGTGGACATTCAATTTATTCCGTTAGTTTTGGATAAGATTTTATTGCTTTTTAAATATAAATAATTGTGATACATTGAGATTCTCTACCTATAGAGTTTTGACTTATTTGTTGTTTGGGTTAACTTTTATTTTATAAACCAGCAAAATGATTCCAGTGTTATAGCGTTGGTTTGTATGGAAATATTGAATAGTTGATTCTTAGAAAGTTTTTGAAATCTACATTACAATCATACCATTGAAAATTTACTGTTTTGTAGTCATATTTTTATTCATTTGGTGTTTATTATGTTGCTTCTTACGAGGGGTAATGAGTTTGACTTTGTGGCATTTATCTGTTATTTTCATAGATTGTTTACCAGAATGGTTTGAATAGAAGGCGGTGGAAATAATGTAGATATCATTCTTATCCTTCATTTATGAGAGCATGGAATGAATGTGTTACACATGATTAGTAGGTATGTTTCTACTAATGCATTATAGATAAATCTATAGTTAATTAAGTTCCAAGAAATTTTCTCTTTAGTTTAAAGTTGTAGTGATTAATAAAGCAGAAGCTGAAAGGAGCATCTGAGAATCTTAGCTTTCATGTATTTTTGATAGTTTTATCTAGAGAGTGTCATATTGGAAAGTTGGTAATTATTCATATTTATAAGATTATATTTATCCTCTGAACAATTGTTACAATTGTTAAGGGGTTTTTCACATTGGTTATTAGTGTTATGTTTGAAGTTAATAATTGTAGTTATTTTATTCATTTGTTATGAAGTTAGCTAATAATTATATATAAGTTATGCATTTTGTAAAACAATACTTATCCTTCATATAAGGGATAAAGGCATGGTAGAGGGAAAGCGGAATAGATATAAACTTTTAGCCTCAAGAGAAAGGTGTCTTGGGATTTAGCATTGGAAGTAACACTTGAAGGCTATTTCAAACCAATGTTGTAATGACTCGGTAATTGTTATTTCAGATAATTACTATGGTAAAACATTATGAGTAATAATTTGTTTTACTAAAGACATTATGAGTTTAAAATAAATATAAGAAATTATTTTTGCACATGTGTATGAATGAAATGATGAAATGCTGGCAACCTCCCAAAGGAGGATTTTCTATTAAAAGGAAAAAATCAGTTATGGAACTGAAAAAAAAAAGAAACTGCCTCTGACCCAAGGAAAAGGTCCTGGGGGAGGAAAACCCTGGGCTGTTGATGAACAGGCAGGGAAAGATTCCAGAGAGGGCAGATTGCCTAATGAAGGTTAAGTCTGATTGTGATCAGATAACCAGCACAGTGGTGCACCGGTCTTGTGGAGGCTGCAGGCCTGCAAGATAGCTCGGGGGGAGATTTCCAGTGTAGTGGATCTCATGGTTGGGCGGTTAAGAGCTATATTGTAACAGGTGGGAGCTGAATAACAAGCAACAGTAGCAGACTATCAGGTATGTACCTTAAACTGTTAATTGAAAAGAAAAGGTAAAGCCAGCATAATATTACACTACAGTAGTGTAGTACACCTGATAAAGTAGATTATGTAACCAGAATGAATGTCTGTGTTTCATTTATTATTTAAGAAGAGAGCTAGGTAGTGCAGATGAATGATTTACTGTATTAGTAGGAAATATTGATACAATTATGAATGTCAGTTTCCTGTACAACTTCAATAAAATTACAGCTTACGCATATATGGAGACTGTGAATACCCTAGTCATTAACATACAGAAACTTAAATAGTAGTATATGTCAACTGCTGCCGAATAAATGAATGATATAACAGTGCACGATATTATATACACCCGGCTGTAGGGAAACAAGTAAATATTCTTTGACAGAAGTGATTAAACATCATAGCCGATAACAAGATTACCCTACACTTAAACCCTGGGTGTGTAAACATGCTACAAGCAGAATCGTTCATGAGCGATATGATAATAGAAATGTACTTGAAGCGGCCGTGGCCGAAAATGTATTAAACATAGCACAGTGATGCATTTATATAAAGAAACGAGAGCATACACGCAAAAACCTATACATCACAGTAGTGCGTTTACATATAAGGAAACGAGGGAGTACATGAAATGGAACCAGAAACTTATCAGCGAACAGCAATACGCTTAAATAGAAACTGTAGGAAACTCAGAACCGAAGTCAATAGGCGAAAAAGGGTTACCACAAGTAAACCCTTTGTAACTTACATCATGAACAAACTTATAAAATCAACCACCAAGAGATTACAGTTATTGGCCGCGGACCATTAAATACAAATAGCAACAATGGATTAAGAAACAAATCATAGAACTGGTATCGCATACATCTAACCATAAGTTCACAACGCCATTCTTTAACATATGCGGCAAGAAAAGGGATGCTTGCTCCCATTAATCCAGGAGCAAGACGAAACCCTGAGACCGCAGTTCAGAGGATGGACACATAACTATAGAAAGCACGGAAACGTTTAATAAAACATAATACAGATGTAAAGTGGATCTGGAACTAGGAAATGCCAGAACAAATCAATAGACAGCTTCCGAATATAAGATTTCATTACTGTGAAGAGGCCGTAAGGTAGGCCATCCGTTAACAAATAATAACTGTATTGAGAGCAGTTGAAAACGAGTCGATTGGATAACCAAATATAGAAGTACTGTTCATATAAGAAAAAGGGTCTATTTAACTCTTTACAACTGAATAAAATCTAAAAACAAACAGTAACCCTCATTAGGGCCGAAGCCGTAAAACAGAGAGCAACTTCACACGGGGATTCATGGTTACAGTACAGGGATGGAAGCCGCCTGTAGGCCATACCCTGTTGTGAGTAGGGTGAACAGACCTGAGATACAATAGCACAGGTATGAGCCTAAACTCGGCCAGATGAAGCTGTCAATGTTCCAATACATGAAACCCTAAGGTAATACAATCAATGCAAGCTTACCCGGCAGTAAGCGGTGTGACTTCGAGTCCTTTTGGATGAGGCATACGCGGAAACCAAACCCTGCACCGAATATCCTGAAGACCGTGGCGCTGAGACCAAACCCCTGCGCGAGTTATACGGTGTTAGCACTACCGGGTAAGTAACATACATGATAAGATGCAGAAAAATCAAAACATGAATAGCCATTAACAAGCTTGAAGATTGGCCATGACGGGTTACCCATACCTGCACAAGAGAATAGACTGCAGAGACAGAGCTCTGTCGGAGGTAGAGCTGAAGCGTTGATGAAAATGAGCCATAAACCGAAGAACCCGGCAAGTTATATTGTCAACCAAAACCTAGAAGCGATCCACACCGTTCAGCCTGAATGATTGATCATGACCGTTCGTTTAAGCGGGAGTATGGCTCGTAAACCGAAGGTCAACCTGCCTGTATGGTCACATGCGCTCACGTGGTTCACAGCCACCTGGCCACAGGGCAGTGAGCTGGAAGCTCCTCCGCTCACCAAGTGGCGTTCGGTTAATGCGTACCATCCAACTCTCAGTACAGTTAAGTGAGGGTGCGATGTTAGACGTGTAACCCCGCATATCAAATGAATGTACAAGGGTCATCCATTAAACATACATCAACGTGCCGAGTTTTACACACATGATCATACAAGAAATTCGAATGGGCATGATTATAGCCATGATTAATGATTATACACTTTATAACTAGGTGTTATGTCATGTCAACAGCACTATATTAAACTCAAGGTAGAGGTAGGTATTATGTGATTAAATTTTTTTTTATGTTGTGTTGGTATAATGAAAGGAGATCGTGACAATGTGGTATCGGAGCTGAAGTTTCCAAACTGTGGCCTTTGGGACAGCAGGAACTAAATGAAAAAGTTACACAGTAACAAGTAATTAATTGTCCTTCTTGTGTACTATCAGGAGAAACAAATAAAGACAGTTACCTGTTAACAGTAAAAGAAGATGGAAGAAATGCCGGGAGCTGGCGGCAGCCCTCCGGGAAATGAAGGAGTGTGGGTACAGCTTGGTGCTGAGACACGAAGTACCAATCAAGCAATATTGCAAACTGTTCAGGAGCTGAAGGGAGAGATGGCGCGCCTGCGAGAGGATAATGCCCGCTTAACTGTAGAACAAGAAAGGATATTAAAGAGTTTGTCAGATAAACAAAACCCACCCTTGGCCAGCCCTAGTGCAGAGCAGCAACGGGGCATGGAGGAACGAGATTATGCACCTGGGCTTTCTGAGGAGCAGGAAGATCATTCTGATAATGTACAAGAACAACAAATTTCCAAGAGGCAGAAAGTGGAGTTACAGGGAGAATTCCGAAAAATCAAACCTCCACTCTTTGATGGAGAACAGGAAGAAGCAGCAGAAGCCTGGTTGATCAATATTAATAAATACTTCCAACTTTATGAATATGACCAAAATCTGAAGGCACGGCTGGCTATCTTCCAGCTGCAAGGCAAGGCCACCTTATGGTGGGAAGAAATCAAGATTGTGAAGGGAGTAGGTGAGCAGAGTATAACCTGGGAGAAATTCCAGAAATATTTTAAGGAAAGGTATTTAACTGAGCGTTTTTACGATGAGAAAGCGCGAGAATTCCATGATTTACGCTTAGGACAGCAGTCCATGGATGAATTTATAAATCGTTTCACCTCACTGCTTCGTTACGTGCCCTACATTAAAGAGGAGAAGGCTAAGGTACAGAGGTTTGTGAGTAGTCTACCGGCCTACATAAGGGAACGGATTGAATTTGACAATCCCCGGACTATGGATGAGGCAATTCGGAAGGCTAGAATTTGCTACCAACAGAACAAACAAAAAGGAGAAGTTCCTAACAGAAAATGGAATGAAAGAAAAGGTAGCAGAATTGTTGGAAGCAACAAGGGAAGCCGTAGAGATGGTGGTAAAGGAGCTGGAAAGGGGCAACTTAACAGAAACACAAGCAAGAGTACCTTCCGGCCTAAGCCAAGTGAGAGCAGAATTAGCGAACCTCCTGCTAAATCGGAAGGTGAAGGGAACAGACCTTCAGTTCAGTGCTGGATATGTGAAGGACCACATTATGCTAGGAATTGTCCGCAGCGTAAAAGAACTGAACAAATATCTCAAGTTCATGAAGCCTCAACTGTCGGGGATGTGGCGCGCAGCGTACCAAGGATCAATGCAGCATTAGAAGACCGACAGGCAGAATACCAACCTTCCATGGTAGAATTCGAAGGTAAGATTTCCCACCTTTCTGTAGCTATACTTATTGATCCAGGAGCTACTTTAAGTTATGTTAGTCCAAAAGTAGTGGAACACTGTAAGCTACCACCAGAAAAGTTCAAAAACCCATGGTTGGTCCAGTTAGCTACAGGAGCTAAAAGACGGGTTGTAGCTAAAGTCAATAACTGTTCTTTCACCATAGCCGGACAGCCTGTAACAGCAGACTTGAATGTACTTCCGTTAGGCTCCTACGACATTCTTATTGGCATGGATTGGTTGGAAAAGCACTGGTCGTTGGTAAATTGTAAAACCAAGACCATATACTATAAGGATGATTTGGGGCAGCAACAAGAATTGCAGGGAATTAAACATCCGGTTCAGATACGACCCATCACTGCAACTCAGCTAGCTAAATGCATTCGGAAGAAATGTCAGGTCTATGCTATACAAGTAGGTTACGCGAATCAGAAGAGTAAGATGGCTGCGATAGATGACATTCCTGTGGTACAGGAATTTACAGATGTCTTTCCTGAAGAGGTACTGGGGTTGCCTCCAAGAAGGGACATAGACTTCACCATAGAACTGATACCGGGGGCGGCACCAGTATCGCGCGCTCCATATCGGATGAGCATACCAGAGCTAACAGAATTGAAAATGCAGCTTCAGGAGTTGCTGGACAAACAGTACATTCGACCCAGTGTGTCACCCTGGGGAGCACCAGTATTGTTCGTAAAAAAGAAGGACGGAACTTTGCGCATGTGCATAGATTATCGGCAGCTGAATAAGCTTACGGTCAAAAACAAGTACCCTTTGCCCAGAATAGATGAGCTCTTTGACCAAGTGAAAGGGGCCAAACTGTTTTCCAAAATTGACCTGCGATCTGGTTACCATCAGATCAGGATTAAGGATGAGGACATTGCCAAAACTGCTTTTAGGACACGCTATGGGCACTATGAATTTGTAGTGCTACCTTTTGGGCTGACCAATGCACCTGCCACTTTCATGTGCATGATGAATAGCGTGTTTCACAGATTTCTGGACAAGTTTGTATTGATATTCATTGACGACATATTGATATATTCTCGTTCCCAACAGGAACATGAGGAGCATCTTAGATTGGTGTTGCAAACACTCCGGGAACATCAGTTATATGCTAAGTTTAGCAAATGTGATTTCTTCAAGGAAGAAATCCAGTACTTGGGCCACGTAATTACGAAGGAGGGAATTGCGGTCGACCCTGAGAAAATAAAATCTATTATGGAGTGGCCTATACCTAAGGATGTTGCTGATATCAGATCTTTTATGGGGTTAGCTGGTTATTACCGGAGATTTGTAGAAGGTTTTTCTAGAATAGCCTATCCTATCACCTCCTTACAAAAGAAAGGAAAAATATTCAAATGGACAGCAGATTGTCAGCAGAGTTTTGACCGTTTAAAGCATCTTCTCACCACTGCACCTATACTGAGGATTGCTGATCCTAGTAAGGACTACGTGGTGTGCACCGACGCAAGCAAGGAGGGCGTGGGAGGAGTACTAATGCAGGAAGGAAAGGTTATAGCATATGAATCCAGGAAACTAAAAGAACATGAGCAAAGATACTCTGCGTATGATTTAGAGTTAACTGCTGTGATTCACGCACTAAAGATGTGGCGACATTATCTTCTTGGAAAGAAGTTTCTGTTGTTAACTGATCATCACAGTTTGACGCATTATTTCAGCCAACCTACCTTGAATGCAAGGCAAGGTCGTTGGGCAGATTTTCTAAGCGGATTTGACTTTGAAATAAAGCATTTAAAAGGCAAAGAAAATCGAGTGGCAGATGCCTTAAGCCGAAAGGTTCACTGTTTATGTGAACTATCAGCCAGTAAGTGGCGAAGTACGCTAGTTGAACAGATAAAAACAGCAGCCAATGATGATTCTGAATATCAGCATCTAAAACAGCAGGTTCAACAATCTGATAATGAAAAGTTACAACAAGGGTACACATTGGACAATGTTGGAATGTTGTATTTTAATAAAAAGATGTATGTGCCCGATTCAAGTGACCTTAAGAAGCTGATTTTAGACGAGTTTCATATCAGTCATTACACTGGTCATCCAGGATACCAAAAGATGGTTACAGCACTGAAGAAGGAATACTACTGGCCAAGAATGAAAAAGCAGGTAGTGGAATACCTGGCAAGATGTCTGGAATGCCAGCAAATTAAGGCTGAACATCAACATCCAGCAGGACTGTTGCAGCCTCTGCCTATTCCGGAATGGAAATGGGAGACCATTTCCATGGACTTTATAACCGGGCTACCACGAACGAAGAAGGGCAATGATTCGATTATGGTCGTGGTTGATAAATTGAGTAAAGCAGCACATTTCATACCAGTACAGTCTACTTACAAGGCAGTACAAATTGCATATCTCTTTATGCAACACGTGTTCCGCTTGCATGGAATGCCAAAGGTAATTATATCAGACCGGGATGTGAAATTCACGTCCACCTTTTGGAGAACTTTGTTTGCCGAGTTAGGCACTCAATTGAATTTCAGCACGGCGTACCACCCACAGACTGATGGTCAAACCGAGCGAGTCAATCAGGTGTTAGAAGACATGCTACGAGCAAATGTAATGTTAAAGCCGAGACAGTGGGAGGAGTATTTGCATTTGGTTGAATTTGCCTACAATAATGGGTATCATACTTCAACTCAGTTAAGCCCCTTTGAGGTCTTATATGGGCGAAAGTGCCACACACCCTCAAGTTGGAGTGGACTGGAGGATAAGTTGAGTTTGGGTCCGGAAATGTTGAAGGATATGGAAAATATGGTAAAAAGAGTGCGAGCAAATTTAAAGGCTGCTCAAGACAGACAGAAAAGCTTTGCAGATAGGAAAAGAAGGTTTGCAGAATACAATATTGGCGACCATGTGTTTGTAAGGATTCAAACCCGAAGGAGTACCTTACAATGGAGTGGTTGCGCCAAGCTGGCTCCTCGATATTTTGGACCGTTTCAGATTTTAGCTAGGGTGGGGCCAGTGGCCTACCAACTAGCTTTACCCAGTCACATTAGGATTCACAATGTGTTTCATGTTTCTGTTCTAAAGAAATATGTATATGACCCAAAACATGTTATTCAATGGCAAGATGTGCGGGTAAGAACCAATACGGTTGTTCAATTATGCAGCATTATTTAATGGGAGATTGATTATGTGCTGGTTGTTTGCAGGTCGAACCGGAAGGCGAGGTTCTGGTCGAACCGCAGAGCATTCTCGACCGGAGAGAAGTGCGGCTGCGGAAACGGGTTATTACCCAAATTAAAGTGCTGTGGCAGCACTATGGTCCTGAGGAGGCTACATGGGAAGATGAGGAACCTTTTAAAAAGACCTACCCGAATTTATTCAATGAGAAAGGACATCGGGACGATGTCCAATCCCAGGGGGGGAAGATGTAATGACTCGGTAATTGTTATTTCAGATAATTACTATGGTAAAACATTATGAGTAATAATTTGTTTTACTAAAGACATTATGAGTTTAAAATAAATATAAGAAATTATTTTTGCACATGTGTATGAATGAAATGATGAAATGCTGGCAACCTCCCAAAGGAGGATTTTCTATTAAAAGGAAAAAATCAGTTATGGAACTGAAAAAAAAAGAAACTGCCTCTGACCCAAGGAAAAGGTCCTGGGGGAGGAAAACCCTGGGCTGTTGATGAACAGGCAGGGAAAGATTCCAGAGAGGGCAGATTGCCTAATGAAGGTTAAGTCTGATTGTGATCAGATAACCAGCACAGTGGTGCACCGGTCTTGTGGAGGCTGCAGGCCTGCAAGATAGCTCGGGGGAGATTTCCAGTGTAGTGGATCTCATGGTTGGGCGGTTAAGAGCTATATTGTAACAGGTGGGAGCTGAATAACAAGCAACAGTAGCAGACTATCAGGTATGTACCTTAAACTGTTAATTGAAAAGAAAAGGTAAAGCCAGCATAATATTACACTACAGTAGTGTAGTACACCTGATAAAGTAGATTATGTAACCAGAATGAATGTCTGTGTTTCATTTATTATTTAAGAAGAGAGCTAGGTAGTGCAGATGAATGATTTACTGTATTAGTAGGAAATATTGATACAATTATGAATGTCAGTTTCCTGTACAACTTCAATAAAATTACAGCTTACGCATATATGGAGACTGTGAATACCCTAGTCATTAACATACAGAAACTTAAATAGTAGTATATGTCAACTGCTGCCGAATAAATGAATGATATAACAGTGCACGATATTATATACACCCGGCTGTAGGGAAACAAGTAAATATTCTTTGACAGAAGTGATTAAACATCATAGCCGATAACAAGATTACCCTACACTTAAACCCTGGGTGTGTAAACATGCTACAAGCAGAATCGTTCATGAGCGATATGATAATAGAAATGTACTTGAAGCGGCCGTGGCCGAAAATGTATTAAACATAGCACAGTGATGCATTTATATAAAGAAACGAGAGCATACACGCAAAAACCTATACATCACAGTAGTGCGTTTACATATAAGGAAACGAGGGAGTACATGAAATGGAACCAGAAACTTATCAGCGAACAGCAATACGCTTAAATAGAAACTGTAGGAAACTCAGAACCGAAGTCAATAGGCGAAAAAGGGTTACCACAAGTAAACCCTTTGTAACTTACATCATGAACAAACTTATAAAATCAACCACCAAGAGATTACAGTTATTGGCCGCGGACCATTAAATACAAATAGCAACAATGGATTAAGAAACGAATCATAGAACTGGTATCGCATACATCTAACCATAAGTTCACAACGCCATTCTTTAACATATGCGGCAAGAAAAGGGATGCTTGCTCCCATTAATCCAGGAGCAAGACGAAACCCTGAGACCGCAGTTCAGAGGATGGACACATAACTATAGAAAGCACGGAAACGTTTAATAAAACATAATACAGATGTAAAGTGGATCTGGAACTAGGAAATGCCAGAACAAATCAATAGACAGCTTCCGAATATAAGATTTCATTACTGTGAAGAGGCCGTAAGGTAGGCCATCCGTTAACAAATAATAACTGTATTGAGAGCAGTTGAAAACGAGTCGATTGGATAACCAAATATAGAAGTACTGTTCATATAAGAAAAAGGGTCTATTTAACTCTTTACAACTGAATAAAATCTAAAAACAAACAGTAACCCTCATTAGGGCCGAAGCCGTAAAACAGAGAGCAACTTCACACGGGGATTCATGGTTACAGTACAGGGATGGAAGCCGCCTGTAGGCCATACCCTGTTGTGAGTAGGGTGAACAGACCTGAGATACAATAGCACAGGTATGAGCCTAAACTCGGCCAGATGAAGCTGTCAATGTTCCAATACATGAAACCCTAAGGTAATACAATCAATGCAAGCTTACCCGGCAGTAAGCGGTGTGACTTCGAGTCCTTTTGGATGAGGCATACGCTGAAACCAAACCCTGCACCGAATATCCTGAAGACCGTGGCGCTGAGACCAAACCCCTGCGCGAGTTATACGGTGTTAGCACGACCGGGTAAGTAACATACATGATAAGATGCAGAAAAATCAAAACATGAATAGCCATTAACAAGCTTGAAGATTGGCCATGACGGGTTACCCATACCTGCACAAGAGAATAGACTGCAGAGACAGAGCTCTGTCGGAGGTAGAGCTGAAGCGTTGATGAAAATGAGCCATAAACCGAAGAACCCGGCAAGTTATATTGTCAACCAAAACCTAGAAATGATCCACACCGTTCAATCTGGATGAGTGATCTTGGCCGTTCGTTTAAGCGGGAGTATGGCTCGTAAACCGAAGGTCAACCTGCCTGTATGGTCACATGCGCTCACGTGGTTCACAGCCACCTGGCCACAGGGCAGTGAGCTGGAAGCTCCTCCGCTCACCAAGTGGCGTTCGGTTATTGCGTACCATCCAACTCTCAGTACAGTTAAGTGAGGGTGCGATGTTAGACGTGTAACCCCGCATACCAAATGAATGTACAAGGGTCATCCATTAAACATACATCAACGTGCCGAGTTTTACACACATGATCATACAAGAAATTCGAATGGGCATGATTATAGCCATGATTAATGATTATACACTTTATAACTAGGTGTTATGTCATGTCAACAGCACTATATTAAACTCAAGGTAGAGGTAGGTATTATGTGATTAAATTTTTTTTTATGTTGTGTTGGTATAATGAAAGGAGATCGTGACAAATGTAGTGTTCGTACTACTCTAGATGGGAGTCGAGTTGGTGTTCAGATTTGAAATAGATCATTTATATGGAAATGATGAAACATTGAATAAAATACTCTCTTAATTCTAGACAGAGTAATTTTAGCAATGAACACATTTTATGCAAATTTTAATTTTTTTCTCACAAAAATGCTCGTAATAAATAAAATTACATAATTTTTTTACTTCTATCATTATTTTTTCTGTCCTATGCTTCTCCCTTACAACTTTTCCTTTGCAATGTGTGGTGCCATTGCAAGTATATAATTTGATCAAGCCAAAAATTATGCATAATAAAATAGAGCAACATCTCTTCTATAAGTGAGAGAGCACCTCTCAACATAATAATTTTTTATTTATATAAATTAAATATAATTTGTAACCTTTTATTCATTTTAATAAACATTTTCTTATTATATATATTTAAATTTAAAAATATTGATAATACTAAAATAAAAAATTACATTTTCTTATTATATATATTTAAATTTAAAAATATTGATAATACTAAAATAAAAAATTATGAAATGTAATGTTGGAATCTAAAGGAAACATTGTTTTAATTTTTTAAAAATTAAAAAAAAAAAAAAAATTATTATAAAAATTTTAAATTTCTAAAATATTATTAATATAAAGATTATTAAAAATAATAATAATAATAATAATAATAATATAATAAAAAATTTAAATTTCTCAAATATTATTAATATAAAGATTACAATTTTAAGAAAATGAATGAGAGCTATTTAAAAAAATTATTGGGTTTATTTCAATATATTTAGTATAAAATGAAAATTTTGATATATATCTATATATAATTTTTTAATAGTAAAATAATACATAATTATGATACAATTGAGAATACTTAATTATCATATAAATTTTTTATTTTTTTATATTATTTTAGAAGCTAAATTAAATTTGTAAACCTTAATATTTTTAAAAGTAATGTTATAAAATATTTCTCCATATTATTACTTTATTGGTTACTCTTTTATCTATATCATTTTATTTATATATAAATAGATATTAATAATAATATTATTATAATGTAATGTGCTAAATCATTTGTGACATCATAATATTATGATTGTGTTGATTGTGTTTGTTTGATTAATAATAAAGTTGATTTCTTTTATATATATCATTTTATTTATATATAAATAGATGATGTATTTTTAAATGATAAAATGTTGTTTGTTAAAAATATTAATTATTTGTTTTTTTTATAAGAGTTTTGTTAAAATATATTGGGATAGAAATGATTTTGATTTTGTATTTATTAGATGATATGATAATGATGAATTAATGATAATTGGGTTTTTGATTGTGAGATGGGATAATGTTTTTGCAAGAGAATATAATGTTCATATATATGTTTCTAATTATGTATTCTTGTTTTTGTACCTTTTTCTCCGTAAACCGGGTACAACAAGGGGATTTAAACTTTAGATCTTTCAATTTTCATAGATTTCACATTACTTTGATCACCAATTGATCTAATGAGCTAGGACATGATAGTATGTTTTTTAATTAGATAATGTGATTTTATTTTTGTTTATTGTATTATATGAATTGTGTTTGTTAGGTGATATTAGCATGATAATGATGATTTATTTTGCATGTTAAATGAATCAATAAGTTTTTTAAAGCATATGGTGTTGAAATTTATACGCTCATAATGTGTAGCTTTTCTCATATGTGTGTGTATTTGAATGATGAGATATTTTTATTTTCTACATGACATGATGATGACAATTTAATTTTATTCTAGTTTTAGTTGGAGTGCGGTGGGAGGATTATAGAGAAGGAGAGTAGGAGGGTGAAAGAGAGAGATATGAGGGAGAGAGATATGTGGGGGAGGGGTTGAGTGTGAAAGAGGGTGGAGGGGCGGGAGGGGAAGGGGGATGGGAGGAAGAGAGAGGGGTGGAGGGGGGAGAGAGAAAGAGAGAGGAGGAGGTTATAGAGGATAAGAGAGGGACAGAGGTGGGGTGGGAGTGAAAGAGAGATTTGGGGAGAAGAAGAGAGAGTGAGAGTATGTGTGTGTGAGGGGGTAGAGAGAGAGGGAGAAAGAGAGAGAGGTAAAGAGTTGGGGGAGGATATTTGGGAACAAGGAGGGAAGGAGAATGAATGAGAGGGGGAGAGTGGGGGATAGATACGAGAAGAGGGGTAGGGAGAGGGAGTGAGGGATCATGTGCATGACATAAAATGAAGTGGGGGGCGGGGAGGTTTATAGACTTGACGGGACAATGAGATACTAAAAAGAGAGAGAGAGAGAGAGAGAGAGAGAGAGAGATAGGGTAGAGAGGAAAAAGAGTGAAGGGGGTAGTGAGAGGGGGGGAGGAATATAGATAGAAATATTGAGAGGTGGGAAGGGAGGAGGAGAGCCTCGACGAGTGGAAGTTTTGTGAAGGAGGGATGAGGGGAGGGGGGCAAAGAGAGATAGTAAGAGGAAAGAGAGAGAAAGAAAAAAAAGATATACAAAGAGATGGATAGAGAGATAAGGGGATGGTGAGAGGGAGAGATAGAGTAATAGGACATAGAGAGGGGGGAGGGAGGGAGAGAGAGAGAGATAGATTAGAGAGAGGGGAAGGGAGAGATAGTTGTGACGTTAGAGAATGGAGAGAGAGGGAGAGGGAGAGGGAGAGGGAGAGGGAGGTAGGGGCGAGTGGGAGAGGGATACCCATTGTTCACAACAAGTATATTCCCTTTGTTGACTTATTGTGATTAATGGAGTGTTGACTTATTTTGTATATTCTCTTATATGTTCTCGCAACTAGTCTAGACCAAATAGAGCCACTCATTCATCATTGTTGGAAATGAAGCCTTGAACTTAACCTGGAAAACAACATAACTTATTTGTTAATTCTAGGAAAGTTCCTGTTAGAGCCTAGATTTGCCTCAGGCTAAAAAGACAAGGTTCTAGGTCCACATCAAACCACGCTCAGCCTCGTAGCTAGCCCTACGAGGACAGGAGAGGGCTCTCTCCGGGTCAATCTCGGAAAAAGATAATCGATGGGGCTCGAGATGACTGTAATAAAGGCTAATCTTAGGCTAGGTATTAAGTACAAGGATTTGTTTTGAGTTTTCGGGGTTTTTGGTGGAAAAATGGAACAAACAAATTTTGGGTCTGAGGATGAGGGCCAGTTCTTGCAGAGTTCAAGTTGGGGTGAGAAAAGCAATGGTTAGGATGCCTTAAATTGAATGAATGGATAGAAAAGATTGTTGAGAAGTTGAAGAGGGAAAGATTGTATCAAGAATCCTCTACAAACTGAAGAAAAACATATAAAACTAAACAAAATTCAAAGGCAGAGCATAGCAATTTATGAATTCCACCTTAAGTACTCATCAGTTTAATTTTAGAAGAAAGAGAAGGGAAATGGCATACATAAACATTCATGAACTTACAAATACATGGAGAAAAACACCATCCAAACACAGAGCCACAAGGATCCAAACAAGTGCTGTAAAACCCTAATCTTTCCTTTTCCAAAATTGCAAAAATTAAATGTACAATAGAGTTCCAAGCAATCCCAAGTGTCCAACCCTAAAAATGACTTAGAAATTACATAATATAGACAAGCCAAACCTATTCCCTTGCATTTAGGGGTCGAACTCATCATTCTAGGAGCTATTTGAACTAATTCTAAACAAGGAATTGAAATCTAGGTAGTCAAACAACTTACCCCTATATGCTAGGAAATTGATTCATTCACTCACTTTTCACCTTTTAGTGAATGAATCCTCTAGAACAAGTAAAAATGTGCCAATGTTACATCATGGTTATCAAATTACATCATGAAAGGTCAAGAGTAACTTCAAGAATCAAAACTGGTCAAAACTGGGCGAATTTCTGAGCTGAAGAGCGAAAAACAAACCAAAATTCTCTATGCGTCGCGCCAAAATCTATATGCGTCGCGCAAATTTGGAGCTGAGTTTGAGGCACTTCCGGAAGTCCAAATTGAGCCCAAGTGTGCTTGTTGGAAAGCCCTGCCTATCTACTTTCCAACCCAAGTGGAATTTCTAGATTTAGTGCCCATTTCCCCTCCAAAACTTCAATCTCCCAAGACTGCTCCCTGTGTGTCAAAATAGGGGTAGTGAGGTCATTTTTTGGGTGTTTTTGGCCTCCCGAGGACTCAAAACTTGCCCAAATTTCTTGGCCATGCACCAGAAACCATGATTTTTTATGAAAAATCCAAAAATATAAGATTTTTTCTATTTGGAGCTCCATAGCAAAAGCGCACGCCACGTGGCACGGCGCATAGGGAGAAAAACCCTTTTTTTGTGCCAAAATTTGTCAAAATGCCAAAAATGCCCCAAATTTCTTGAAATTTGGGCTCGAGCTTCTTCATTAAGTGTCATGGTGGGCTAAAGAGGCTTCAACCAATATCTAAAGACGATCAAGCTCCCTTTGCCTCTTTTTCTTCTTTATTGCCTTTTTTAATTTTGCCTTTAAATTCCTTATTCGTGCCTTGCAAACCTTGTTCTGTGCCACGTAGTGGAAAGCCATGTGTCTCAAAAATACATGGTCCTTGTCATCCTTGTCCAAAATTCTCTCTAAGTGGATGTTGACTCTCTCGAGATTAGACTCCCGATCATCATTAATCTCTTGCTCCAATGAAGTGAGTTCAACCCTTCTCCTTTGTGCAGCTTGGCGATTCTCGCGGATGTTTTGTAACTCCATGATTGCTTGCTGATCTTCAAGTTGTTTGTTCCTCTGCTCCAAGTATTTCATAGTCCACTTAGCCCTCTCCAAGTCAAGGGATAAGGCTTGGATCTCTGTTTGCTGCTCCTGAATGATCTCTCTAAGATGTGCACTCTGTGGACCCGTGTCTATATCATCATCATGAAGGAGAATGAAATTGGTCTCTTGTTCACCTGAAGGCCCCTCATCTTGCATTGGCCTCTTGCCTTTGTCCTATACCTCTGATGCTGATGGAGGAAGCGAGGCCCCTTCCACCCCGGGTGGAGATAACACTCGCTTCACTGCTGTAAACAAATGTCTAGTGCTTCTCTGATATGTGATGAATACCGGCACACTAGCGGTCTCATGGCGCTCATACTGATGAGAAGGTCCACCTGTCTCATGCTTAACCTTTGATAATCCCTGTGAAGCTCTGAAGAAGTCAAGAGAGATGAAATCATCCCAAGCGATGCCCTGTAATCTAAGCTGATGAACCACCAAAATCTTAATAAGAGCAAAATGATAAACACTGTTAAGTTGCTACTGAGGGGTTTTGTGCTGCACAAAGGTGGTCATCCTCTCTATGTTCCGACAAACGAAATACGGAATGTTCATCATCCGTACCTGGGTGAAATGCATGAGCAACCTGATGTGATAAGCATATAAACGAGAGAACCGTCCCTCACAGCTGAAATACTTCATGATCAATTTCATTAGTGGAGCATATTCATCTTTCAAATATCAGAATGGAAACACTCCATTGAGCTGCCTCAAGAAACCAATTTTAATGTATGGCTCATAATGCTGCCGGTCAATCTTCTTCCTCTTGGTCCATGGTTCCCCAATGTTTGGTATGCCGATTGCTAGTGAGACAGATTCTGGTGTAAGTGTGAAGGTGACACCGGCTAAGGTAGCTTGATCTCCATGTAAATGCAGCACAAATAGATGAGCCAACTCATGATGAAATTGAACATTAGCCACCTTTTGACAAAACTCCTAGCATGACTGATGCTGGAAACAAAACATGGCAAAAGGGCAGGCCTGTAATTCAGTGAGGGTGACTGGTTCTTCTCTGATATGTCTACCTCCTCTATGAGGCCTCCGGGGTGCATGTTCCTCCATGGAGGAGTCACTTTGGGTTTCCATTTCATAATCCAATGAATTCCCAGATGCCATGACTGATGTTTTTCAAACGGCCTTGGAGAAAAAGACGTTGGAGTAGGAAAACTGTGCTGAACTGCTTTTTTAGTGATGTGTTCAAATTCTGCCACCAAGGGGAAACAAATGAAACAAGGGACTGTTAGGAAGAGGGAAAGTAGTAAGGGATTAGGGACTACTAGGACTATAGGGATTAGGGAAATGTAGGAGGGTTTTGAGGGATTTGATGTAGGATTTGATGTATAGGGTTAGGAATTGTTGTGTAGGGTTTGAGGTGTGAGATTGGAGAATTTGGGACAGAGCATTTAGGAGAAGGAATTAATGAGCTTAGGGGGGTAGGAAATTAGGGAATGATAAAAACAAGGGAGGAATGGGAAGGAGGAGTGACTTTGGTAGCAAAACACTGATTTTGAAACCCACAACAATTTTCCTTTTGAGGTACTTTGGAGGTAGGGTTTAAGATTTTTGTTTCAATCGTTATCATCCATAAACCACCATAACTTATCACAAAATTGGATGAAATACCAAGATAATGACCCTACCTGGAAAATCCACGCAAGTTATGGGCAATTTGGAGAAAATTCAAGAAGATTCAGGCTTTCAGGTGTATGCGCCGTGCCATCCCAGTGCGCCGCACCTGTGTTAATTTACACTGTGTGGTTTCTCCGAGTGTGCCGTGCCTCCCCAGTGCGCCGCGCCACTTGCTCTATGCGCCGTGCCGGCCAAGTTTCCTCCAACTTCACCTAAATCACACACTAACTCAACCAATTTGCTTTGAGTGGCTTCTATTTGGTCTTGGCATGAAAATGACATTAATCTTCATGAAAATATCTTTATAAAGACATGGATTTGATTTTTGACTCTCCAAGACCCATCTTTGTAATGTTCTGGCATTGGCACTTTTTCCATTTTAATACAACTCTGTTTTTAAATTTCCTTTTTGATTTATTGACTGAAATGATGAAATTCTTGGCAATTTTTTGTAGGGATAGCTAACATGGAATTTGGCAAAGGAGACCCAGGATGCACCTGAAGAATTCAACAATTGAAAAACTTTTGAAAATTATTACAAAAACGAAATGTTGAATTTTCTTCAAAACATAGTTTTGAAGAAAAGTCATAATCCATCCATATGATGATGAAAATCTTTGAAATAACAAATTATTAAGAACCTCCCTCATGAGTCTGCTGGCATTATTAGACATTGTTGAAGACCAAATTGACTAACCCTAGACCTAATTATTGAAATGACTCTTGTGATCTAGAAACTGAAACAGGACTGTAAGTGACTTTAAAACTTGATTTTGATGAACAGACCTGAGCCAGCATGGATAAGGCATGAGGGGTAATGAATGACAAGACCCTTCCGTCAGATTTATGGCATGCTCCTAGCAGAATGCAACTGAGTGAATCGAGCGAGACACCTAAAAATGAAATGCAAAAAGAGAAATGATCTCTGATAGAGGGATGTAAAGACCGACTCTAACAGTGCCCATGCTTATGATATGGATAGGTCATATTCACATCATCTACATATCAACACTAGAGAAATATTTCACATTGAAGAAGGAATAATCCATGCTAGAGGATTGAAGAAGGGAGGGTAATAATTGAAGGTTCAGTATAACTTCTCGTAGGGTATTCTCTATGTGAATTCCATTTTTCATTAGAATTTGCGTTTTCATTTTTATATGTTGTTCAAGTGTGAATACACATTCAATGTGTGCTAGATATTTTACATTAGTTTATAAGTGAACTAGGAAAATCACAACATAAAATAGAATACTTAATCAAACACACATGCTTATGCATAGGACACAATAATTTGACTTAGAAACTTCAACCCCATTAAAATGGTTTTTTGGTAAATAAAAGAAAATAATTTTTTTATAGAGCATTTACAAAGGAACACATCACATCATTGTAGAAACTATACAATCTTTCATCTAGTTTAGTGTTTCTATACCATAGTTTATATATACAACATTTTCCAAAAAAATACCAAATTGCTCTTATCTATTGCTTGTAATTTGTAAATAATACAAAAAGAGAGATTTTTTCTTATAAATAAGTGTGATTTTCATGTCCATCATAATTCACCATGAATGCATTAGTATAGCAATATTGTTAGATATGCATCGTAATAACACACAAGGAGTTTTCTCTCTTTATTCGTCTCCAAAGAGCCAAATAGGTTGTAATAAGTTTACTTGCTCAAGAAATAGTGAGTGAATGATTAATTGAGTGATGGGGGTATAAACCATTGCTTTATATGGATTTGATATTTGAGGCTTCAACCTTCATTGTAGATAGCGGTCTTGCATCTATAGGGTGTAGACTTGTACTTGAACACCTTATTTGGCGCAAACATATTCATAAAGATTCATCAATTGATTTTTCATAATCATATAGATCAATTTATATGTCATTTTGTATACATGAACATAATTAATATTCCTAAAACATAGTTGACTTTTATGTTCCTTAGACCATTAAATGCCACAAATCATAATGAGAGGTGCTTGAGTGAAGGTTGAGTAATTTCATTGTGGGAGAACCAATATCTGTCTACAATGTATATCAAAAGGAGAAAGGTGCATTGTAGCATGCATGTTGGGTCATAACAATACTACATAAAGGGGGGTTTTAAGAAAATATTTGAGACACTTTTTGGGTAAATTGTCTTAATTTGATACAAAAAAAACTTGTGTATTGTCTTAAATATTGTCTTTAAGCCAGTGTCTAAAAAATTATTGTCTTAAATATTACTGTCTTAAAAATATTGTCTTAAATATTATTGTCCTAAATTATTGTCTCTATAAAGAGAATATATAACACAAACATTATTGTCTCTTAGGAGACAGTTTCATTTTTGTCTCTTTGGAGACAATTTCAATTTTGTCTCTCTAGAGACAACACTTATTAGAGACAATATGTATTTAATACTAGCTATTGTTTCTCTAGACATAATAAAAAATTTATTTAATGATCACTTTTGTCTCTTTGGAGACAATTTAAAACAATGAATCCAGAAATATCTCACCATTGAAATAAATCGATATAAAAAAACATTTGATTAAAAATAAACTACAAAATCGCTGATTAATCCATGTTAACCCACAATGGGAGCAAACCACCAACCTCCTGCTTATAAGGCAGACACTCTTCCATTGAGCTAGCACACTTTAAAGAATTATGTGAAGAGTTATGGCAATCCTTTAAACTACATTTATAGCCATTGATTTTAAAAAAATAATGTTTGACACATGATCTATAATATTTATAAAAACTATAATCATGAAGAACATATTTTTAACTTACTAGAATAACTCAAGGGAGTTACCTGAATGTCACACCCTGCATCATAACCAACATATCTTGTGGAGTCCATTCAGTTTATCGATACAATGCCTATTATCAATGCAAGAGTGGATCTGAGCATGAAAGAACCAATAATATTAATCATCCACAAAACTCGCTAACAACCTTGTTTCCATATTGCTAACATACTATATGCTTCAGGTGAATGAAATTTTCCTAATCACCCAAGATATTGATTTAAATTTCCTATTTTACATAATAATTGCTACTTGAATTTCAACCCATTTACAATGAAGTATCTGTACAAAAGTAGATCAAACATAGTCCATCTGGACATTGATATAAAATGCCCATTTCACATAATAATTCACATACTATATTATGCAGGTGAATGAAATTTTCCTAATCACCCAAGATATTGATTTAAATTTCCCATTTTACGTAATAATTACAACCTGAATTTCAACTCATTTACAATGAAGTATCCGTACAAAAACAGATCAAACATATTCCATCTGGACATTGATATAAAATTTCCATTTCACATAATAATTCAAAGTAAGAAAAGCATTGGCCTAAAGTAGTAGAGTTGCCAAGGAGACAATGGAAAACCTTCCTAAGTACCCATAGGGTTCAACTTTGTTAAAAGACTTTGTAAAATTTGAAGTCTCATCGAAAAGAATATTAAAATATACTATTAATTGGACAACATAAACTATCATTAAAAATTGCATGGATAAAATTTATAGCGGAGATCTAGCTCAAAGTGACAAAAAGTGGATATCAAATTGGAATATTAAACCAATATCTCAAAATCAAGGCATCATAAATCAAGAAGAGCTCAAAGAACCAATACTCCTAAAATAACCCATAAATTAGTGATATTATCAAGTGGATCTATAGTCAAAGGATGTATGCATTATCATTCATTGACCTCTAAAGGTAACTAGGGCCTCTCAAGCTCGCGAATTGTCATATATATTGCAAAGGAACAAACATTGTTGAAATATTCATGGAATATTATTCAAACAAACAATAATATGGAAAAATCATCATCTCTTCTAAATGGAGTGCCATTATTGAGCAATATTACTTCATAAAACATTGCAATGATGGGGACTCCTCAAATTATAGTCTCCCATCTCACCAATTTCTCTCAAGCTTCCAGTATCCAAATTGAAATAAATGTGAGTAGAGCGAATTCTATTGTTCAAGTCATTTGACAGTTGGGAGGCCAATCACATCCTCATAACGAATGGTACATAGACTCAAATGGCCAATGAAGCAATTCAAGCCACCCATTAATTGAACTCTAAATGGAATTGATAATAAAATTAAGAAAAATAAAATGAAATATCGCATTGGCCCTAACTTCCCAACAAGCCACCCAACGATAGTTAGAAAATGGCCTCTAAGTTCTAGAAATATATAGAGATTAGATAAAGGAGCATAGATAAAAGATAATAGGGAGTAAAATATAGAGAATGGGTAGAGAATGAAGGTTTATATCACATGAATATGCAAACCAAAACAATGATCTTTCTACCAAACTAAGCTACATTACATAACATTTCATCTATAATTAACATCTTTAAGCTCTTTTTATTATCCTTCTCTCAATTTATACTTGAGAGACAATCAAACCACTAAATGCGTTGTCTATCTATATGATGAGCCCAATAGAGATACAAGTACCCTATCCTCCAAGTCCAAATAAGTCATCTCACCAAATCATAACATTCTCTACTCACATCCATGTTCCATTTAAACAAGCTAAATATCGTCCAAACAGTTTTGAAGATAAAAAAAAAAGAGACCTGGAATAGGTGGGAATAAAAACGATTACCAACACATTGCCAACATGCTACACTAGAGAAAATCGATGTTTTAATATCCCCTACAAGAAACTTCCCCCCCGAATGATTTCATGGCAAGGATACACTTCCAAATTCCAATTAGTGAAATCAATCAAGGCAAGGGCTCTCTCATTCTTGGGCAATCAACCCTCTCTCCACCATACTTTGACCATAAATAGGAATGTAAGGTATATTCCTAAGACCAACATTGTGCTTAACTAGGAAAACTAAGGTGAAACATAATACATCCTCCTGACCACTGTTAATTACAAGAAAATTATATCCTTATGTTGTTGGTCATGATTATTAGCTTGAAACTGTTGCAAACACCAATCCAAAATAACAACAATTGAAAGCCTTGCTCCAAACAATTCCAAGTTGCAAGAACTTATTTCCTATACCCCTCTAATATAATAACAACTCCATGCATGACAAGATTTGATTAACATTGATTATTCACGTATATTTCATACCACAACATGTTTTTGCAAATATGAATCAGATTCCGTAATTGATTATGCATAATGTTCTGCATTGTTATAGGTCTGTTTTTGCATATCACTCTTGACGACCAGATCACTACAAATAGGGCTCATCAAACCCTAATTTTAGTTGCTACATGCCCTAGACAAGTCATCATATTGAATGTTTTCATTCATGAAAGTTTCCTAGTTTGAAACCCTGCCGAAATGCCTCTTTGGGACATCAACGTAGCCTTGGTTAGAAGAAACTGCTCTGCATATTAGGTAGGCCCATTCAGACCTGCATTGTAGAGCACTTAGGCCCACTTAAGCTTGTGTTGGGCGAGGATGAGCAAAATTGACAGAGGATTCTAGGAATATTCCTTAATTCTAGAGCATTCTAGAAGGATGCCCAACTCTTATCTCATCCTATGAGCAAGATTTTGGATAGGCTATGGTTCATTCAACCCTCTATCCTATCATCCCTTTCTCCATGGAAACTAACTATCCAATTATGGAAAACCATTCAATATCTTATTTATGATAAAACCACTTGCATTTCCCTATAAATTGACCACTCATCATAGTGATCAGGAGGCTGGAACTTGGAGATTGTAGAGAAATATTGTTGGTTTGAGACTTGAAATCATTGTCAAGTAATTTTATGTTACTAGATTGATGTGCTATTGGTGTGATGAGGGTTTGGACTAAGCTGGATGAGTGACATGGGATCGAACCACATTGGGTGTAACTTCTCCTTCTATCAATCAATAAAGTTGTTTGTTCCTTTTCCAATACTTTTGTCTATACCTATGATGAATGTATATTCAAATTTTATCGAGTCCATTTTTTTACAGTAGATAGATCATATTCTTTGATTGTTGTCGTCTTTTGTTTATGTTGGTAGGTACCAATTGAGAAAATTCAGTTTGAGCGGAAGCGACAGGAGAAATTCAAAGAAGATCAAAGGAAGCGAAGGATTATTAGTAGGTTCCTTTATCTTATCTGTCTATTGTAGGAAAAGGTTAAACATCTTTACTTCTATTGTTCTAAGTGTAACTACCCACTCAGGGAAGATGTACTTATTCGTAGGTATAAATTTCATATAATAAATTCGTGACCATACTGGGGAACAACCATCGTTCCTGGTAGTTTACCCTTATCCTATTACATCCTAGTAGACTTTACTTGACTTCATTGATCTCTTTTCAGTCATTTTGAAGTTTTTTTGGTCAACAAAAGTGTGCTTAAATGCCTGTTGATTGTGCTCTTTGGCATCAACACAGTGTTGTTCTTGACACAGTGCACTACAGAGCAGCCTTAGCTTAGAGACAATTCTCTACAATGCACTATCTCCCACTCGGGACTACGTTCATCACTGTCAAGCCAAAATACCCATCTTTTTCTTGATTTTTTTCAAAGTTGCTTTTGATGTTGTTTGCTAAAAGATCAATGTTTTCTATGGCTCTAAAATCAAATTACATTTCCTTTCCTAGCCCTACTTTGAGCTTGATTGTTTAGTGTTTCTTAAGGGGTTTATTTATCATTATTAGTTCATTGTCAAAGTTAGCTTACATTGATTAATCTTAACTTTTCTGAAAAATAATTGTCATAAAGTATTCATTTCTTTCAAAAAGAAACTGTCATAAAGTTTTCGTTTCTTGCCAAAAGCATTGATTGATCGTTTGTGCATTTAGTTTCCTTATTCATCTAAACATTAAAGGAATGAAAATAAAAACATGCATAATGCATTTAGAAGTTTGTGTGTGCTTGTAGGAATGGTATAGGGAAAGTTGCATTAGATGTGCTCTGTGCTCTTTGTTTAGAGAGTCTGATTGCTCTATCCCTTTTAGTTAAGTTTTTCATTGTTTAAATCAAATGAAAATAATGTTTACCATCTTATTTTCATTCTAGGAGTTCCAGAAAAATCACGCGGTGAGCCTGAAAGACAAACTTTTAAACAAGATCAACTAAAATTTATCTCAATTAACCTAATGGAGCATTGTAACTTGACACATAACATTTAGAGGTATAGGCTATAGACATGTTTCAACGTCATTAAACATAGCAGCTGTCGTTAATTGTGGGCAATACATTCCAAGTGTGATACCTCATTCCACGTAAGTAAGTATATCGTAGCTCATCCATGTACTTTCGAGTATATCCGGCAGTGTTATAGTAAGAAAAGTATAAGGGAATGCTCTCACTATGCAAGTTCACATTAGACAACGCTAACACAGATTGGGCCTCCATGTAATTTCAAGCATATTTGGGATGACTACATTAGGTTTCTATCCATCCACAGGTAACCGATTCAGCCGCCTTGTATACTGTGATACACCAAAAACAACATTCGGGGAGATTACTTGCACATATGTTAAGTTCTTCATTTACTGAGGCAGTATATTGCAATTCACAGTTAGTTGGTAATCCTTTTGCCTAGATTATCCCTCTTTTGTTTTGTTATGTTATTTTGATTAAAATAAAATTAAATGGCCACGAATAACATCCTCCACATCAATCCTTAGTTGATCTTAGGTTCAGACATATGGCAATAACATCGGAGTCCACCGATCAAGGAATTCCTTTTGATGGGAATATTAGTCCTTTTCTTCCTTTCATAAATATTAGTGCTCCTTATATGGCTACATTCTCCCTTTTGGGACTTACCATTAGCTTTCCAGTATGGTTGTTCTCAACCTCCTTGGCCCTGCAGCTCAATATTCCTGCAACTGTACAAAATCAACCTCCAGTTGATCCTAAAGTTTACCCTTTACCTTCTTCGTTGGTTGTTTCTTCCTCCCCTTCTTCCTCTTTGCCTGGTGAAAGTATTGACAATAGTAACCAGGTGGATAAGAAGAATAAGAAAGGGAAGAAGTAGAAGAAGAAGAAGAAAATTCAGCAGGGAAGCAACCAAGCAACCATTGCTTTGAATGCAACTTCTGATGAGAAACCGTTCGATAAGCCTCACAAACTTTGATATCCTTGCAAACTTTGTACGAGATACCATCTTCTTTGAAATTGTTCTGGTATTCCTCAGATATTAGAAGAATGGTCTTCTCATTCACACAATGCTATGTCATCAACTTCTGGAGATCATGCTGGTGACACACCATCAACTAGTAGTGGTAAAGTTCATGGAAAGAATGGTAAAGCTAAGTTTCCCTGTAGGTTATGCAAAGGGAATCACCCCATTCACATTTGTCCCTATCCGGATGAAGCCAAAAAAGTGATGGATAATCGTCGTGCTTCTCCGTAGTGACTTCCATATAGCTATAAGAGACTCTCCCTTAATCCTTCACTAGTTGATGAAGTGACTAACCCAAATCAATTGTCGGGCAAACCCACTCTCTCTGAATGTGAATCCCATGAGTCTATACCTGACTAGTCACAGGTCGAGGAAACAATTGACCCGATTTGACCTTCAGTTAATTGTGCCTTTCCTGTAGAGAGTGAGTATGATACAACTCGGGTTCTTTTCGTTTCTTCATATTCCAATGAGCTTAGAGGCAACTTTCCTGTTCTATCAAGACAGGAGGAAAATCCTCCCATTTTCGTAAATCAAGGGGGTAATTCCCCATTCTTATGATACCTCCTCCAAGTAGTCTGGTTACTTCCTTTGATTGGAATCGACTGGCAGGACGTCGTCTTCCTTCTTATGTGCCTTTCCAGACCATAGTACTAGTTTATAATATGATTGTATTTGGCACTATTATAGATGAAGGTGCATCTATGAGTATCCTTTCCTACACTGCTTGGAAGGCACTCAGTTCACCGCCACTTGTGCCTATTACCCAAAATTTGTTGACTTTTGACAAAGGAACTAGTCAACCATTAGGGATCCTTCCTCAGATTCCTATGACTTTGGGGGAAAAATTATTTATCTCAATGTGATGGTAGTCCGAGGCCCTTTAGATTACGATTTACTTCTTGGGCGCGACTATGTTTATGACATGGGAGCTATTGTTTCAACACTCTTTCAGGTGATGTGTTTCCCACATGAAGGAAGAATTGTCACCATTGACCAGCTTTCATTTTCCTAGTCCAAATATGGCTTCCGTTCAACCATATTCCCTAAATGGTCCTTTTTTCCCAATGGTATCTTCCCAGCCACGGGTCAATTATGTGGCAACCCGTTCCATGCCTACATCAACTTATGATCAATTCCGTGATGTTATGCATTATGTACTGGGGGCATTGGAACAAGATCTCTCTAATGGATTCCTTGCTACATATCCCTTCCAGAGAATTGTTCTCCCATCTGATGAGAACTTCTTGGAAGTCATGACCTCTTATGGGTCGGGATCAAGGAATTAGATCATAGTTCCTTGCCTTGTGTGAAGCTCGTTAAAAATGAAACAATGAATCTGAGCATAGTCCCTTGTCTTGTGTCAAGCTCGTTAAAAAATGAAACAAGGAATATGAAGATAGTTCTTTTACTATGTCAACCTAATTAAAAAATGAAATAGGTCCCAGAGCATATTTCCTTGCCTTGTGTCAACTCGCTAAAAGATGAAACAAGGAATCTGAGTAGAGTTCCTTGTCTTGGGTCAAGCTCATTAAAAAATGAAACAAGGTCACGTGGAGAAAAGTTCCAATTCGAGTCTTTGATTAGATCTCATAAAATCCCAGTTAGGTATTTCACTCGATCTCGTAAATGAACCTTCATTACATCCACCTGATAGCCACGAGTAGTCTACTTAGGTGAATGTAATTAAGCTTGGGAGGCATGCACCTAGAATTGAGTTATCACGCTGGGGGCATGTAAACCAATCTCAAGCATAGTTTTTCATGGTTCAATCTTGTGTAAAAATGCACCCAGCTTGTGTAAAAAATGAAGCTGAATCCAAGAATAGTTTTTCATTTCAAGCTTGTGTAAACATGAAACTGAATCCAAGCATAGTTCCCTATGGTTCAAGCTTGTGTACAAATGTACCCATATCCATTTTAACCCTCATGATTTCCATTCTATCAGCCTCTTCCATGAGATGAGCCTTGGTTTTTCTCCTTCCATCACCACCATCTCTTTGGCTGATCATATGCTTTCACTTGGTTGTTTTTCCTTTCCTGAGGGACCACAACAATGAGTGGTTTTATTAGCTAGCCTCTTGACCATGACATGTTTTGAGTAGTTCCACCATTGCTGGAACAAGTTGCTACCCTTTATACCACTTGTTACTTTAGGATGAGTCACCTTTAAGCTCTTTTCTAACTCGTAAAAAATGAAAAGATCACAAAGTATTTTCCTTTTCGACTTGTTAAGAGAAAATAAAAATAGGGGTCTACTTTCAAGCTCTTTTCTGACTCTTTAAACATGAAAAGATTGTCGGGCGCTTGTCCTTTTCATCTCACAAACATATTGGAAATGACATCTACTCAGTATAACTTTAACCCTTTTCTGGACTGAGATAGATTACTTACGAAAAAGGAATACGTTGATTGAACATGGTCAATGGATTCTATCTTGTAATATTTTATGTTTTTTTGGACTTGAGAGACAAATTTATGAAAAAGAACTTGTGGAGTTTTCTTTTTTTCCCTTTTCAAACTCTCTAAACATGAAAAGGACTGAGTTCTCATTGTCATTAAACTCGTTAAAGCATCAAATAACGACAAACTTGTCCACCATGACAAGAACAAGTTTCACCTTTGCTACACTCCTTAAAACATCACATAGTGATGGATTCACACGAAGGGTGGAATTATAGTTAAAGAATATGTTATCCTCCTCAAGCTTGTTTAAAAAATAAAGAGGTATTGGTCAACAATGATTGGGGAAAATGGAAAAAGGAATAAATCACTTTATGGTAGCAAGTTGCTCTTGAACATGACACTTTCACTTCATCTCTGTGGCTATTTGAGCTGGGTTATCTGGTTGATGGTTATCATACATATGGTCTATCACACCATCCATCACATTGGTTTTGGTTCAATGTTGCCAATTCATTAAGTGTCGTCAACATGTTGAATACAAGTCACTCAGTAAACGTCATCCTTTGAAATACTCATAAACCTTCAGTTTCATGACCGCCATTCCTAAACATTGTGTCATCAATCACATTATGTCTTCAAAATCATTACAATTGTTTCGTGTAATTGATGGGGGATACATCAAGGCCCTCCCGCGATGAGTCACTTCTTGTCGACATCAACACATTATATAGGAAGTTGACTTAGAAACACCCTTCCAGTACCTTAAGGCTTGCATACATCAATGGCAAGTTTCTCGCTTCTAGCAACATGTTGAGATCATAGGCCTTCAACCGAAATACTTTGTATGGTGTTTGACATCAAAACATCTATTCACACCATGCAGAATGTACAGTAGTACCTTGAGAATCATTATCATTATCGGTTATTTCTCTCGCGTCTGTTAACATCTTACATCGTTGCTTGGTAATTAGATGGTGTCTTCCCATGTTCAACTTCAGATCACATTTTCACAGGGTTATACTAGTACTTGAGTGAATGATTGGATGAGATAGAAGAACTCAGATCTAGTTTCCTCCATCTGGGCTACGATTTTCGGAGAGTACTAAATCATTTGTACAATGGCACTAGATAGATGGTCATCCTATCATGGGTCTATATCTGTAGACGACTATCTAATTTATATACATGTAATGAAAATTTTACATGTTGACTATGGGTATGCCTTCCATCATCCATTCGTGAAAAAATCAAAGATATCATGATATTACGAATTGTAATTGATGCAGGTCACCATCCACTTTAGATCCTCCTCATCACATCATAAAGCATATCACTCAACATTATCATTTTTGACTTCATACTTTAGGGGGCGGCTGTTACACGTCTATTTGGGAACATCACTCCCGATGACCAGATCAGTACAAATAGGGCTCATCAAACCCTAATTTTAGTTGCTACATGCCCTAGACAAGTCATCATATTGAATGTTTTCATCCATGAAAGTTTCCTAGTTTGAAACCTTGTTGAAATGCCTCTTTAGGACATCAACACATCCTTGGTCAGGGGAAACTGCTTTGCATAGTAGGTAGGCCCATTCAGACATACATTCCAGAGCACTTAGGCCCACTTAAGCATGTTCTAGGTGAGGATGAGTGAAATTGACATAGAATTCTGGGAATATTCATTGATTCTAGAGGATTTTAGAAGGATGCCCAACTCTTATATGAGCTCAATTTTGGATAGGCTATGGATCATTCAACCCTCTATACTATCATCCCTTTATCCATGGAAACTAACTATCCAATTATGGAAAACCATTCAATACCTTATGAACTTGCATTTCCCTATAAATTGACCACTCATCTAGTGATTAGGAGGCTGGAACTTGGAGATTGTAGAGAAATATTGTTGTTTGAGACTTGAAATCACTTTCAAGTAATGTTATGCTACTGGATTGATGTGTTATTGCTGTGATGAGGGTTTGGACTAAGCTAGATGAGTGACACAAGATCGAACCACATTGGGTGTAACTTCTCCTTCTATCAATCAATAAAGTCGTTTGTTCCTTTTCCAATACTTTTGTCTATACCTATGATGAATGGATGTTCAAATGTTGTTGATTCCATTTGTTTACAGTAGATAGATCATATGCTTTTATTGTTGCCATCTTCTGTTAATGTTGGCAAGTACCAATTAAGCGAATTCAGTTTGAGCGGGAGCGACGGGAGCAATTCAAAGGATATCAAAGGAAGCAAAGGAACACGAGTAGGTTCCTTTATTTTATCTGTCTATTGTAGGAAAATGTGAGATATCTTTACTTCTATTGTTCTAAGTGTAACTACCCACTTAGGGAAGATGTACTTATTCGTAGGTAAAAATTCTATTTAACAAATTGGCGACTATACTGGGGAACGAACATCATTCCTGTTAGTTTACCCTTATCATATTACATCCTAGTAGACTTTACTTGACTTCATTGATCTCTTTTCAGACATTTTGAAGCTTTTTGGTCAAACAAAGTGTGCTTAAATGTCTACTGATTGTGCTCTCTAGCATCAGTGCAGTGTTGTTCTTAACACAGTGTGCTGCAAAGCAGCCTTAGCTTAGAGACAGTTCTCTACAACGCATTGTCTCCCACTCAGGACTGCGTTGATACTTTTCAAGCCTAAAAACCCATCTTTTGCTTGATTTTTTCCAAAGTTGCTTCTGATGTTGTTTGCTGAAAGATCAATGTTTTCTATGGCTCTAAAATCAAATTGCATTTTCTTTCCTAGCCCTACTTTTACCTTGATTGTTTAGTGCTTCTTAACGGATTTATTTATCATTATCAATTCATTTTCAAAGTTAACTTACATTGATTAGTCTTTACTTTTCTGAAAAAATAATTGTCACAAAGTATTCATTTCTTTGTAAAAGAAACTGGCGTAATGTCTTTGTTTCTTGTGAAATCATTGATTGATCGTTTGTGCATTTAGTTTCTTTATGTTCATCTAAACATTAAAGGAATGAAAAGAAAAACATGCATAATGCATTTAGAAGTTTGTGTGTGCTTGTAGGAATGGTATAGGGAAAGTTGCATTAAATGTTCTCTATGCTCTTTGTTTAGAAAGTCTAATTGCTCTATCCATTTTAGTTATGGTTTTCATTGTTTAAATCAAATGAAAAGAAATTTTCTCATCTTAGTTGCATTCTAGGAGTTCTAGAAATATCATGCGTGGAACCTGAAAGGCAAACTTTTAAACAAGATTAACTAAAATTTATCTCAATTAACCTAATGGAGCATTGTAACTTAACACATAACATTTAGATGTCTAGGCTAGAGACATGTGCCAGCATCGTTAAACATAGCAGTTGTCGCTAATGGTCTGCGATACATTCCAAGTGTGATACCTCATTCCACTTCGTAAGTATGTTGTAGCTCATCCACATACTTTCGGGTATGTCGGGTGGTGTTATAGTACAAAAAGTATAAGGGAATGCTCTCACTATGCAGTTTCGCATTAGACAGTGCTAACATGGATTGGGCCTCCACATAATTTCGGGTATATTTGAGAGGACTACATTAGGTTTCTATCCATTGATAGGTAACTGATTCGATCGCCTTGTATACTGTGATACAACGAAAGCAACATTCGAGTAGATTACCTGCACGTATGTTAAGTCCTTGGTTTACTGAGGCAGTATATTGCAATTCATAGTTACTTGGTAATCCTTTTTCCTAGATTATCCCTCTTTTGTTTTGTTATGTTATTTTGATTAAGATAAAATTAACTGCCCACGAATAACATCCTCCACATCACTCCTTAGTTGATCTTAGGTTCAGACATATGGCAACAACATCGGAGTCCACCGATCAAGGAATTCCTTTTGATGGGAATCCTAGTCCTTTTCTTCCTTTCAGAAATACTAGTGCTCCTTATATGGCTACATTGTCCCTTCTAGGACTTACCATCAGCTTTCTAGTATGGTTGTTCTCAACCTCCTTGGCCCTGCAATTCAATATTCCTACAACTAGACAAAATCAACCTCCAGTTGATCCTAAAGTTTACCCTTTACCTTCTTCCTTGGTTGTTTCTTCCTCCCCTTCTTCCTCTTTGCCTGGTGAAAGTATTGACAATAGTGACCAGGTGGATAAGAAGAATAAGAAAGGGAAGAAGAAGAAAATCCAGCCGGGGAGAAACCAAGCAACCATTGCTTCGAATGCAACTTCTAATGAGAAACAGTCTGATAATCCTCACAAACTTTGATATCCTTGCAAACTTTGTGTGGGAGACCATCTTCTTCGAAATTGTTCTAGTATTCCTCAGATATTAGAATAATGGTCTTCTCTTTCACATCATCTTGTGTCATCAACTTCTGGAGATCATGCTGGTGATACACCATCAACTAGTGCTAGTAAAGTTCATGGAAAGAAGGGTAATATGTTAATATTAAAATGTCAATATGTTTTATAACTTATTAATTTATATTTTAAAAAGTACATATATTAGATAGTGATGATAAATTCCTAATAATTCATTAAAAATTTAAAATATAAAAGAATTATTCTTATAAGACGTAAATTAATTAATAAAATTGATTAATAGATCTAAAAACAATTAGTGGTTATAGTAATAAATATAAGAATACTAACTCACAATTAGAATTTTTAAAATATTTAATTATACAACTTTTATGTATATTTTATGGTAATTCTTACATATGTTTTTTAAACTAACCTCCCATTAACTATTTAATTATATATAAATTTAGAACCTTTTTAATTTAATAATAGTATAAGAAACTTACTATTGGTTTAATAATAATTTAAATCTGTAACTTTAACTTATTTGTTTATTTAATACATCACCTAGTTTTATTTAATACTTAACTAACTTTCAATTAACTAACTAATTATTTATTTATCTTATGTGATTAACTCCTATTGATTAAAAGCCCCAAGGGTTAGCTCAGTTGGTCAAAAACCGTGCCTCGCCATCGGGAGGTCACAGGGTCGAATCCACCCGAAGCCCTTGGGGTCAGGTCTTGCAGTAGGCCGAGGGGTGATTTAGCCCAGCTATCGCCCAAATTTTTCCATGCATGTAGCGATCACTCACTGACCAGGGTGCTCATGAACCACATGCAAAAAAAAAAAAGAAAAAAAAAACCTCCTATTGATTAAATTTTTAATTAAATAGAGTCTTGCTCTCCTTTCCCAGTCCCTTGGTCTAGTCTATCTAGCTGTTTCCCAGTCAAATATAGCCGTTAGTCGGTCTAGCCTACCAGTTCAATATAGCCATTGCCTGGTCAAATATAGCCATCGGAAGTTCTGCTCTTACAATTTAACATGCAACCTAGATCTAATTCCTCAACTTGTCTTGACGATGAACCACACCGGTTGGTTCAAAACGTGTCTACAAATGAAATATCATGTGATTTACGCCGAAATATTTTCTCTCATAAACTTGATATGGATCACAGAAGCCTCAATTCAATAAGAAGGGTAAAGTTAAGTTTCCCTCTAGTTTATGAGAAGGAAATAATCCCATTCACCTTTTTCCCTATCTGGACGAAGCCTAAAAAGTGTTGGATAACCGTCTTGCTTCTCCGTAACGACTTCCATCTGGTTACAAGAGACTCTCCCTTAATCCTTCACTAGTTGATGAAGTGACTGACCCAAATCAACCATTGGTCAAACCCACTCTCTTTGAATGTGAATCCCATGAGTCTATACCTGACCAATCACAAGTCAAGGAAATAGTTGACCCAATTTCACCTTCAGTTAATTGTACCTTTCCCATAGAGAGTGAGTATCATACCACTCAGGTTCTTTTCATTTCTTCAGATTCCAATTAGCTTAGAGGAAACCCTCATGTTCCATCATGACAGGAGGAAAATCCTCATGTTCTCATAACTCAAGGGGGTAATTCTCATGTTCTTACGGTACCCCCTCCAAAGTAGTCTGTTCACTTCCTTTGATTGGAATCAATTGGTAGGATGTCATCTTCCTTCTTATGTACCTTTCTAGATCATAGTATTGGTTTATAATATGATTGTATTTGGCACTATTATAGATGAAGGTGCATCTGTGAGTATCCTTTGCTCCACTGCTTGGAAGGTGCTCAATTCACCGTCACTTGTGCCTGTTACCCAGAATCTGTTGGCTTTTAACAGAGGAACCAGTCAACCATTAGGGATCATTCCTCAGTTTCCTATTACTTTGGGAGGAAAAATTATTTATCTCAATGTGATGGCAGTCCCAGGCCCTTTATATTACAATTTACTTCTTGGACGTGACTATGTTTATGACATGGGAGCTATTGTTTCAATAATCTTTCAGGTGATGTGTTTCCGGCATGAAGGCATAATTGTCACCATTGACCAAATTTCATTTTCCCGGTCCAAATATGGCTTCCAGTCAACCATCTTCCCTAAAAGGTCCTTTTGTCCCAATGGTATCTTCCCAGCAATGGGTCAATTATGTGGTAACCCATTCTGACGATCAATACCGTGATGTTGGGCATTATGTACTGGCGAGACTGGAACCAAATCTCTCTAATGGATTCCTTGCTATGTATACCTTCTAGAGCATGGTTCTCCCATATGATGAGAACTTCTTTGAAGTCATGACCTCTTATGGGTCATGATCAAGGAATCGGATCATATTTCCTTGCCTTGTGTCAAGCTCGTTAAAAAATGAAACAAGGAATTTGAGCGTAGTTCCTTGTCTTGTGTCAAGCACGTAAAAAAATGAAACAAGGAATATGAGGATAGTTCTTTTACTGTTTCAACCAAGCATAGTTCCTTACCTTGTATCAATATCGTTAAAAAATGAAACAAGGAATCTAAGCAGAGTTCCTTTTCTTGGGTTAAGTTCATTAAAAAATGAAACAAGGTCCCCTGGAGCAAAGTTCCAATTCGAGTATTTGATTAGATCTTGTATAATCCCAATCAAGCCTTTCACTTGATCTCATAAATGAACCTTCATTACATCCACTTGATAGCCATGAGTAGTCTACATAGGTGAATGTAATGAAGCTTGGGGGGCATGCACCTCAAATTGATTCATCATGTTGGGGGCATGTAAACCAATATCAAGCATAGTTTTCTCATGGTTCAAGCTTGTGTAAAAATGCACCCAGCTTGTGTAAAAAATGAAACTAAATCCAAGCATAGTTTTTCATTTCAAGCTTGTGTAAACATGAAACTTAATCCAAGCATAGTTCCCTACGGTTCAAGCTTGTGTAAAAGTGAACCCATCTCCATTTTAACCCTCGTGATTTCCATTCTATCAGCCTCTTCCATAAGATGAGCCTTGTTTTCTCTCCTTCCATCGCCACCATCTCTTTGGTCGATCATATGCTTTCACTTGGTTGTTTTTCGTTTCCTAAGGGATCGCAGCGATGAGTGGTTTTATTAGCTAGCCTCTTGACCATTACATGTTTTGAGTAGTTCCACCATTGCCAAAACTAGTTGTTACCCTTAATACCACTCGTTCCTTTAGGACAAGTCACCTTTAAGCTCTTTCCTGACTCGTAAAAAATGAAAAGATTGCAGAGTATTTTCCTTTTTGACTTGTTAAGAGAAAATATAAATAGGGGGTATGCTTTCAAGCTCTTTTTTTACTCTTTAAACATGAAAAGATTGTCGGGTGCTTTTCCTTTTCATCTCATAAATGGATTGGAAACGACATCTACTCACTACAAGTTTAACCCTTTTCCAGACTGAGATTGATTACTTATGAAAAAGGAATACGTTGATCAAACATGGTCAAATGGTTCTCTCTTGTATTATTTTGTACTTTTTTGGACTTGAGAGACAAATTTACGAAAAGGAACTTGTGGAGTTTTCTTTTTGTCCCTTTTCAAGCTCTCTAAACATGAAAAGAACCGAGTTCTCATTATCCTTAAACTCATTAAATCATAAAATAACGACAAACCTGTCCATCATGACAAGACTGAGTTTCACGTTCGCTAGACTCATTAAAACATCACATAGTGATGGATTCACCCGAAGGGTGGAATTATACTTCAAGCATTGTTATCCTCCTCAAGCTTGTTTAAAAAATAAAGAGGCACTAGTTAGAAATGACTGGGGAAAATGGGAAAAGGGATAAATCACTTTATGGTAGCAAGTCGCTCTTGAACATGACACTTTTAACTTCTTCTCTGTGGCTATTTGGATTGGGTTATCTTCCTGATGGTTATCATACCTATGGTCTATCACACTATCCATCACTTTGGTTTTGGGTCAATGTTGCCAATTCATTCAGTGTCTCTGACATGTTGAAGAGAATTCACTCAGTAAACTTCATCCTTCGCAATACTCATAAACCTTCATTTTCATGACTCCCATTCTTGAACATTGTGTCGTCAGTCACATTCTATCTTCAAAATCATTACACTTGTTTCATGTTGTTCATGGGGGATACATCAAGGCCCTCCTACAACGTGTCACTTCTTGTTGACATCAGCGCATTATCCAGGAAGTTGACTTAGAAACACCCTTCTAGTACCTTGAGGCTTGCATACATCAATGGCAAGTTTCTCACTTCCAGCAACATGTTGACATCACAGGCCTTCGACCGAAATAATTTGTATGGTGTTCGACATTAAAACATCTATTCACATCATGCAGAATGTACTATAGTACCTTGAGAATCATTATCATTATCGGTGATTTCTCTCGCATCTATTAACAACTTACACCATTGCCTTGTAATCAGACGATGTCTTCCCATGTTTGACTTCAGATCACATTTTCACATGGTTAGACTCATACTTGAGTGAATGATTGGACGAGATAGAAGACCTTGGATCTAGTTTCATCCATCCGGGCTGCGATTTTAGGAGATTACTAGATCATCTGTACGATGGTTTTACATAGATGGTCATCCTATCATGGGTCTATATCTGTAGACGACTATCGGATTTATGTACATGTAATGAAAAGTTTATATGTTTAGTATGGGTATGCCTTCCCTTAGAAATTCATGAAAAATTTAAAGATATCATGATATTATGAATTGTAATTGATGGAGGTCACCATCCACTTCAAATCCTCCTCATCACATCATAAAGCATATCACTCAACATTATCATTTTCAACTTCATGCTTTAGCGGGCAGCTGTTACGAGTATATTTGGGCACATCACTCTCGATGATCAAATCAGTACAAATAGGGCTCATCAAATCCTAATTTCAGTTGTTACATGCCCTAGACAAGTCATCATATTGAATGTTTTCATCCATAAAAGTTTCCTAGTTTGAAACCCTGCTGAAATGCTTCTTTGGGACATCAACACAGCCTTGGTCAGGGGAAACTGCTCTACATAGCAGGTAGGCCCATTCAGCCCTGTGTTCCAGAGCACTTAGGCCCACTTAAGCCTATGCTAGGCGAGGATGAGTGAAATTGACATAGGATTCTAGGAATATTCCCTGATTCTAGAGCATTCTAGAAGGATGCCCGACTCTTATCTCATCCTATGAGCTCAATTTTGGATAGGCTATGGATCATTTAACCCTCTATCCTCTCATCCCTTTATCCATGGAAACTAACTATCCAATTATGGAAAACCATTCAATACCCTATTTATGATAAAACCACTTGCATTTCCCTATAAATTGACCACTCATCATAGTGATCAGGAGGCTGGAACTTGGAGATTGTAGAGAGATATTGTTGGTTTGAGACTTGAAATCACTTTCAAGTAATGTTATGCTACTGGATTGATGTGATATTGGTGTGATGAGGGTTTGGATTAATCTGGATGAGTGACACGTGATCGAGCCACATTGGTTGTCACTTCTCCTTCTATCAGTCAATAAAGTTGTTTGTTCCTTTTCCAATACTTTTGTCTACACCTATGATGAATGTATGTTCAAATGTTGTTGATCCCATTTGTTTACAGTAGATAGATCATATGCTTTGATTATTGTTGTCTTATGTTTATGTTGGTAGGTACCAGTTGAGCGAATTCAGTTTGATCGAGATTAACAGGAGCAATTCAAAGGAGTTCAAAGGAAGCGACGAATCACAAGTAGGTTCCTTTATCTTATCTATCTATTGTAGGAAAAGGTTAAACATCTTTACTTCTGTTGTTCTAAGTGTAATTACCCACTTATGGAAGATGTACTTATCCGTAAGTATAAATTCTGTATAACATGCATGCATAGCTTTGTTGCATTCAAGGCATACTCCACTCTTAAATTCTTTTCCTTCAACTCTGTCTTTGTTTGTACTCCCACCTATCAACAATTATGAACACTATCATATACCCCCCATTCGTACTTTAAGGAAATATACATTGCAATGTGGTCACCAACATCCATCTACTAGATTCAGATCATTATAATGCCAATAACAGAATTTTTTTACAAATAGCTACCATTAATTGAACAATGCCAAACTTTACCTAGATAAAAACAAATCCATCAGAAATCTTGGTAATTCTTTCATTCAATTTTTCTTTTTTGTAGTCTTTTTTTGCAGCGTGCAAAGAAAGTGAGAATGATATCATTGGTGAAAAGCTTTGATAAAATAGTTTGATAGGGAAGTTAACTGTCAATTCAAAATATTCTGATGTTAAAGAAACCTTAAGTTATTTAAATTTAACGTTTATAATCATTGTTACATGTTCCTTCAGAGGCACATATATTCAAAGTATAAACGATGCATCAAAATTGTTGCTTTCTAAACTCCTGTCTTGACAACTCACAAGTCAAATTTGAGATTAATACCATCATCATGAATGGTATTAATGAGGATATCCCTCCCCACAAGGTTATGCCTACTTTACAATAAATGGTGGCTATATAGAGAAAACAATACAATAACTTCAAGCCTCCATTTCGATGAAGAAAACTATTTTTAATTTATAGAGAAATATCACACCTTAAACAAGCTTCTAATTTGAGACACTCTTTTATTAACAACTTCCTGAGTACTCATAGTCCCATCACCAACTACCATTTTCAAATCCTTGTTAATTACAACCTTGGTAGTAGTAGCCAAAACCTTACTTCCAACTTTATCCAAGGGAAAATCCAACTTCATCCCTGATAATTGTGCCTACACAAAGAAAGAATAAAAAAACTAATATCTACATAAGATATTAGAAACCCATGCCTATCAATATGGTGAAGATATATTGTTATTAATACCTCTCACTCAGTGAGAATTTATCCCATTAACATGAAAATTTGAACTTGTAGAGAATACCCATTACCAAATAAATAATTTTTGCACAACAAATGATATAAGAATTCTTATATACACACCGAGCTTTGTACTTAATCTATTAGTGCATGTAAGTACTTAATTTATCTAAACTTTAAAAATACCTCCAGTCAATATAGCAATGTCATCCCAATATTGTCTTTCTCGCTCTCCAAATCCAATAGTTTTCAAAGTGCCAACCTTCAATGCACCAGAAAGCTTGTTCACAAAAAGAGTACCAAGGCTTCTTGTTCAATGTCCTCAACAATGATCAAGATAGGATACCCCCATGGATGGCCTCTTCCAATATTGTGATAAAGTCTCTTGTAGTTGTGATCTTTTACTCAACCAATAATAGCTTCAAATCATAAGAAAATATAAAGATGCAAGTTCATTTCCAAATTCCTGATTAGTGAATTTTAAAAATCAAGTGCAAATAAATAGAAATTTAGAAACCCTCTTCCCATCCATAGTAATGGTCATATTTATTTCTAATGAGTATTCTAAATCCAATATTGTACAAATTCGAGAAATAACAGAAGATTCATAAGGCACATATTTTAAAATTTTGTACAAAACCAACACCAACCCAAATTGAACCAGGAGGATGTGCCATGAATATATGATAGATGAAGGTAATTGGGAAACAATTCCACAACTCAGATGAGAGTTTATTCTAAAAATGTTACACATGATTTCTATCCATTCTATTTTCATTACAAGGAGCACTAACAAATAGTAGCACAACCAAAAAAGGCAAGAATCTTTTAATTCACATCAATTACCTGGAAATTTTCTTACTATGCGGACATCTTCACACTGTTTGTCACAAAGTATAGAGAAATGTATCCATGATCAAATTTCATTCCCTCAATGACATACAAATTTTTTTATGCACTTTTCCCCTCTTCAAGTGTCACAACACCTTTCCTTCGAACTTTACTCATAGCCTCTGCTATCATGTTTCCTATTTCATAATTATTCCCAACACTTACTGTAGCAACATCCGCTAATTCAATATCCTAAACTTGGATAATAATGTCGATTACAGGGTCTTAGGTTTTAGCATGTACACTGCCTTACAGATAACATCTATCCTAGATGTTTCATAAGTAACTCCTCAACATTCTACCCTGGAGTCTTCAAGAAACTCTATCTAGTAGTTTTGGATCAACTATTCTAGCATGTTGAACTCACAAATAATCTAGTGAAAGATGAAGTGAGTAACTATATTAGGGGGACTACTTAAGAAGGATTTGTTTATTTCTAGAAAGGTGCACTACATTGGAATGATTAACTATGTAGTGGTTAAGCTAGCACATATTCCATGAAAGCATGTAATGATTGATGTAGTGAATCAATGATCGTATATGTCCATCCTACTTATGGTTTGTTGATGTCACATAGCTAGGGTACTCCTTCGGGGGGAAATATTGAGTTTGACTTGTAATATGCCACAGTCCTTGTGTTCAGAGGGAGAATCTATAGATTATAGAGGGAACCCTACAAATTACACAAATTCTCTCATGTATATAGCTGATGATATGGGTGAATATGTAATGAGTCTTAATGCTAAGCTAGTGGAAATTTCTAAGGATTTGATGAATGAGGATAAGAGGCTTGAGCCTGGTAGTCTATGGAATATTTTTTTTTGATTTGGCTTCTTCTAAAGATGATTTTGGGGTAGGTGTTTTTTTTGTTTCTCCTACGGGTGCTCATTATCCTTTTTTCTTTAGATTGGAATTTTAATGTACCAACAATGTGGCTGATTATGAAGCCATGGTGTTGGATCTTAATACTACTAGGAAGATAGGAATGAAAATGTTGAATATTGTGGGTGATTCCGAGCTAGTAATCAATCAGGTGAAAAAACAATGTCAAGCTAAGCATCCAATACTGAGGTAATACGAAAAGAAAGTATAGGATTTTTCCTATTTTTGCATCAGTATATATATCTATGTCATCATTCATGAGTACACAGTATCAGTGTATGACTCCTCACCCACATCCCCCAATCTAGTTGCACAAAAAATATGTTGGTTGAGTGAAAAAATCGCATGGAATACATCATAGGTGTTTCATGGATACATCATGTATACACAATACATCAGAAGAAGAGTATAGCTCTGACTCTAGCGCTCTCTATCAAGAAGGTCATTTGTCATTATCTACTGCAAGCCCTATTCACATTTATATCCCATGCCTTGTAGGGTCATCTAGTAGGAAGTGGTCCTCACTCTCATAACTCTAGCATTGTTCATTATTTGTGATATCCCTAACCTCTTCATACCTTACTTGTTAGCCTCCTTATATCCCCTTAGATCGGTTTGTAGGATCTCCTTCTCTCTCCTTAGCTAGATAATCTTTATGTCCCTAACTACTAACATTGTACCCAACACAGCTATATTTGTGCCATAATGTGTCATGGCCTAAACTGGTTGTATCTATACTACACCTCTGCCGCAGTCACTAGATCTATGGCCACATGTGTAGGTGTGTATCTGTGTGTCTCAATCACCATATAAACCATTTATCTTTGCTACATCCTGTCTTACCAACTTGGCCAGAATATTTTCAATTGGATCCTATAATTCAACCTATCAGAAGAACTTTGCAGCATTGAAATGCATTAACTAGACTGGTAATAACAATTGACCTTGACTCATCAACATCTAGTACACAAGCCTTTATTTTCAATTGTTTAAATCTTGATTCATTACTCTACTATGGCTACTCCATAGACTAGGTAGATCATTAAAAGAGAAATATGTTGTCTATGACTTGTGAAAATTTTTCTTCCAAGGTATAATATAGTAAGACATTTAGGCAAGGAAAAATAATATAGAATATAGAAAATTTACAACCCACATCTACAATTTACATCCTTATCTATTGTCACACCATAATTAACAATATTCGGAGAACCATACTTTCTTTCCAAAACAAAATTTCTATCCTTTGGTCCAAGGGTGACACCGACAAGATCAACAATCTTGTTGACACCTGCATGCAAGAAAATTTGAAAATATTTTCAATAGATGCACAATAAAATGATGGAATATATGTCATACCAAACCTACACACAAACCACACATTAACATCAAATTTATATGGACAAAGAAATATCTACTGCAGTAAATTTTTATGTGAAAATAACCTTCCTTTAGATGGACTTTTTTTCTCTGACCTGCAATTTTTTTGTTGTTGACCCATCTTGGTTGAAGTACAAATCCTTTACCTACAACGTTTTTCCAAAATTTGTTAGTTATTTCCAAAAATGATCAAAACACATTTCTGGGAGCATCCAATGTCAGATTTGAGTGAAACGAGTTATGTTGGATTTAGGTCGCCGAGATCTATCCAATCATATATATTTTGAGCTCTATCACACAATTTCAATTTTGAGCATTATTTTGATCCACAAATCAATATTACTGATAGAGCTAGAGGAGTTATTGTAGCTTGGTGGTGAGACATGGGAGACTATTGTTAACAACATACAGGCATCATTGACTAGTGTGCATGTTGCATTAGAAGGAGAGATTAAGAGACTACCACCACTGCCTCATGACCCAACAGTGCCCTTATATGATGATGCATTTCTCTCGATTTTACCCTTTGACCAAGTTTTGACACATACATGTATGTATCACGATGCCATCCGTGAGACTTGGAGGGTGCATGGCCTGCGTGACATAGACCAGACACACATATATATATATATATGAAACTTTTGACTCTTATTGTCAAATTCTAGTTTTTATTAGATTGAATTTATATTAATAAGTCCATTATAACATGTATACATATCCTAGCTACATGGATGAGCTTATGAGGTCATCCAAGGGGCAGTTGATCAGCTAGGGCATCCTTGGCTAGAGCATGTCTCCGTGGATTCTCCTCCATGCCCACTCCACCTTATATGTTCACTAATATGTACGAGAGTCACTATGTACAACCACATGGACCAACAGTTGAGGTAAACTTTTTTATTCCTAAGATTTCAATATTTTCTTTTTTCAAGTTACATAAATATGCTAATTATTTTATAGATTGAGTATAATTTGCCCTTGACATTGTGTACACAGGCCCATATGCAGAGTGTCATTAATTCCACTATTATTCAGAGATATGAGTGGGATGATGGGTTTAGAGGCACTGATGGTGCGGGTCCATCAATGCAGGCCCCAATCATCAAGCCACAAGCAAAGGAGCACCAAACCTAGATTCATGATCATACCCTCATCCTATCGGACTTTCATTTGGCCTCAACTGAAGTTAGTAGGTTCACGTATATGTAATTGAAAAATTTGTTCGATATGATTTATTTCCATATTGATTATTTTTATAAATAATGATCTAATGAGTTTGAATTTGATTGTGTTATATTGCAGTACCAGCTTATGGACACTTACTTTGCGCGGAAGAACTCACATAGGAGTTTTGGTGGTACTTAAAGTGTCATAGTTTGTATATTTTCAAGCTCATTTCATAGGGCATATTCACATGTGTGATACAGACTTTGTATATTTTCATACATGGAAAGTTTATGGATGTACGTCATGGACATTATTTTAGTCTATGGATGCTTATTATTTTAGTTTATGAATGTTCATGTGATATTTGTAATTTGTATATATTTTAATATGGATAGTTTATTGATACATTTATTCACTATTTCAGTTTATGGATTTGTATTAATCTTGTTTATGGATGCTCATTAATTTTTGAAGCCTAAATCAATCTGTTAAAATTATTTCGCTAATTTAATAATTTTTCTATAGACTATAACTTTTATTAGAAAAATATACGTATATTTCTTAGACTAAGAAAATAAGTGCAATCTTAAGTTATGATGCAAGTCACTTTGATACTCAAAATGAACTAAAATATATCATGTATCAATTTAATATTGAACATGGAAATAATTCCAATCATGCTTCATATTGGCTTGTAGAAAGTGTCGTTTAGTGCGATGAACATGTATGTTATTACAATTCAATTTTAAAAATGTATTATTTGAATTATAAAGTCATAAGTATTATAATTAAATTATATATATATATATATATATATATATATATATATATATATGAATTTTGCATGGACAATTTTTTTAAGTATTTCAATCAATTTCTTATCTTAAGGTTCAATTAAAAAACACAAATATGATTGAAATGGGTTTTATTCATTTCTAATATTAAAAGATGTTATGTAAACAAAAAGTAGGTTTTATTCAACATTATTTATTTTGAGGTTATCTACAAGAGCTCAATCATAATATGATATAAGTCATTCATATTGAAATTTAATATGTATGTCAAATAGCAATATATAGAAACATTTCTATAATTTTATATAATTTTATCAACTTTCCTAAATTACAAGTAGTTATCCAAGTATTTCAATCAATTCATTATGATCGAAATTTAAGTTTTATTCAATTTTTAAAAACTCAAATATGATTGAAATAAGTAATATATTCAATTTTAAAATATGTGGAGATGTAAAAGTTACATATACAAGTTTTATTCGATTTTATTCCGTTTGAGGTTATTTACAAACGCTTAGTAATAATGCACATCATCAATAATATATGTGTTCTTACATTGAAATAAATGCATGATGTTAAACTAATTACCTTGAAATCAATGCATCTAGTACTAGCAATCAAATAGAATTAGGAATCGAAATCTACACTGAAATCACTGCATCTAATGCAAGATCAATCAAATAAGAAAAAATTAACATCTTTAATGAAATGAATGTATCTAATGCAAGAAATGAAATAAAATTAGAAACAAAATCTACATAGAAATCAATGCATCTACTTTGCAAGAAATCAAATAGGATTAGAAATAAACATATGTAAACTAGAATCAGTGCATCAAGTGCAAGAAATTGTCTTCCCTTTCTCCCCCACCCCTCCCAATATATATAAATATCTCCCTCCATGCCTCCTTCATTGTCTCTCTATATCACCCCCCCAAGAAACACACACACACTCTCTTCATATATATCTATGTCTCCCTCCCTCCCTCTATCTCTCTCTTCTTCCCTCTCTCCCCCTTCCATCTATATTTCTAACTCCCTTTGTCTCTCCTTCTTCATCTCTCTATATCACCCCATAAACATACACATTGTTTCTCCAAATCTATTTCTATCTCCCTCCCTCTTCCTATCCCTCTCCCTCTCTCTCTCTATTCCCCTTCTCTCCTTCTATCTCCCCTTATATCTCTCTTCCCTCCTACTCTCATCTCTTCCTCTCTCTGTATCTCCCTTGTCACTCCCTCTCTCTCTCCATCTCCCTTGCCACTCCCTCTCTCTCTCCCTCCACCCTTCTCTCTCCATATGTATTTCTTCTTACCTCCATCTCCCCCCTCCAACTCCATCTCTCTCTCCCTCCCTCTCAATTCCTATCCCTCTTCCTTTCTCTCCCACCTCCCTCTGTCTCTCCCCCATGTCACTCACTCACTCACTCTCTCTCTCTCTCTCTCAAGCTTCATCCTACAACTTTGTTGACTACATCCATCCCTCTCTCATTCTCTCTCCCCATTCTCTCCATCTAGATTTGTTCTTTGTCTTTCTATCTCGCCCCCAAACATACACACTCTCTCTCTCTCTCCACTTTTCTCTCTCTATATGTCTTGAACTTCTTCGTTCCCTATATTTTCCTTCAACTCCATTTCTCAAGATTCCACTTTTTTGCGGAGACTCTCTCGTCCTCTTTGTCTCTCCATATTTGTGTCTTGCTCTCTCTCTCTCTCTTACCCTTCTCTCCCACTCTCTCTCACTCTATATTTCAAAAAATTTAAAATACTTTGACAATTAAAATATATAGATATATCTATATATATATATATATATATATATATATAATTTTGATGTTGTACAACAATTTAATTGTTTATATAAGACATATTTAAAATGAAATATTGCAAATGTGTGTTGTGCATTCATGTGGAGGGAAAATGATAACTTTCCATGGAAATATTATCTAAATTTTTCCAAAATATTAATGTTCAGGCTACCTCCATCCAAGATACATAGAATGCTTCATGTCTTTCAATCAAAACTATTTAAGTTTTATTTCTTTAAAAGTAGCTTTAGGTTATGATTACTTCAAGATTTTAAAAATATTATATATTTTATTATGTTAGATTTTAAAAAAAATAGGTTAAATAAAATTGACATATATTGAGTTAGCTTATATGACTCTTTTTGTTTTAATGACTCTTTTGTTGACGCATATGACATATATCAACCACATTTATTAATGTGGTTGTGCTAGTATATACTATAATATAAGAAATTTTATATTATATAAAAGTTAATAATATTATGTTAATCCAAAATTAATAGATTTAATATTAACATTAAAATATATTAATATTAATACTATTTCATCATTTAATTTAATAATAATAATATTAATAATCTTTTAATATTATTATTAAATTTAATAACCCCTGATCGGGGTGCAAGCTGACGAATTATCTCATTAAGGCCATGTTAATGGACTGTACCATGAGGTATAGAACCACTGCCCCCTACATGCTCGAGGTGATGGGTGTGGTGGCATTTTGCATGATGATAGAGAGAGTATTAAGGAAAGGTGGCAGCGAGAGGAGGGAAAGAGTTTTAGTATGCAGTTACCCTGCAAGGGAGTGTAGTGATCACTAGAACAATCAAGTGCAATGGGACTAGAGCTACGGGTAGGTGTAGCGGCTCCACGAGCGACATAGAACCCACTGACTACAAGTGAAGAAAACCGGGTATGTAATTGGCATCCTCTCTCACCTCATTATGTTGCCCTGTTTCTGGTTTCATCTACAAGAGATGCAAGGAAAATTGGGGATGGGTGTAGGGATAATAGGCGATGGGGGCATGGGTTGGTGGCGATAACCTGCAACTACCATAGTAATCAGATGGGCACCCTAACCATCTCGCTCTATTTTCAGATTTTCCTGTCCCATATGGGAATTATGTTAGTATTGGGCAAGGAGCTTAGTGTAGGAGCATTCAGTCACATCACCGGAAAAGCTCGGGGGTTTGGATATTGGGATACGGTCTACCTGTACACCTGCATTCTAGGAGGAAACCTTTGTCTTTTGTCCATGCACAGTCTTTGAGGGGATTTCAGGGACCCGGGAATTGGGGAGGAGTAGAGAAGTTGCGGGCATGAGACCTGGTAGGGAATTGAGACTGGCTATGTCGAAATTAGTAGGAGGGGGGATGATTGTTGTGCTACAGGGCTCGGGGATTCCTAGTCGCCTATGTTAGGCACCCACGATGCTTTCCACATTGGTAGAAAAGGGAAACCCAAATAGGTTGGTTTGATGGATGGAGGGTAGTTGGGCCACTTTAACAGGGACTGGAGGGATAATGGATGCATGAGCGATGCTAAGAGGGGGCTTCAATTAGGGGATAGGCCCTCATGTTTAGGGCATGGGCAGGGCCTCTCTGTGTATCCTTCCTGCGGCCAAGAGGGCCATGCAACTGCGAGCATCAGGTGGGTGTTTGAAGCTGGCGGGATGGAGCGACACAGTTATACCACCCAAAAAAATTGAATCATGCAATAACACAATGAAGATTGATTGTTCAATTGGATGTCTTGTCTACAAAGCAGGTCTGTCGAGTGGTAAACCCACCCCAACACATGGAAACTCCAAGTCTGACCAGGTAGCAGCTTGTAAACTGGCTAATCTTCCATGCACTACAAGGGGATGGGTCAGTGAGATCATGGAATGACAAGCAAAGACTTCAGGTCGAGGTAAGAGGCCACGAGAGGCCAAGCATGACACGAAACCCAACTCTTCAGGTGGTCGACAAGGTTGGAAGGGTGTTGAGAAATTAATCAACGAAGCGGAAACTGCCTACTGGGAGGGAACCAATAAAGAAATTAGGATACTGATAGAAGAGCTGGTGAAAAGGCAGGAGAGTGAGACAGATAGAGAGCTGGAGTATCAAAGAGTCCTCGTCCCAAACCTTGGGAACAAAAGAGGGAGAAAAACCTAGTACAAACATACCCTCTACTTGTACTGGTTGATGAAAAGCTTGTTGGGAAAGGCGATGGAATAGATCTTGGTGGGCATGGCAGTTACGGTTCAGGGACAGCCAAACTACAAGTAGGAATTTTAGAAGGTGCAATTCCAACTGTATAATTAGGACATTTACCTTGGTCGAATTGAGCAGCATCTACCATGCATTGTGGTTCAAACAAAGTTGCTTAGATCAAATGCCAAAGATCCATCTCCGGTTGAATCAACATTAGTTGAATAGCATGAATAACATGCTTACTTACTAATAGTTTTGTTTATATATGCAACTAGATTTTAAATTTGTCTATGTATTTACATATGAATGTAGAACTCTAGAGTATGGATGCAGGCATGAAACTGAAAATTATATTTCTTGGATATAGGGACTTAAATTTTTTGCTACTGGACGGCATATAATGCAGATAGGTGGCCAACAGACTTGGTTTTCCACTGGCAAGATGAGGCCACCTAGCCGGTTCTATGTGGTGTTAATTTTCTTTCTACTAATGAAAAAGAAGGATCTACAAAGCTTAACAAAAAAAATATTAAATTTAATAAGGCATTTACATGACATTATAACAAAAATTCTAATAATATTTGGAATTTTAAAATGAGGTTAAAGTTTAATTTTAGATCATTCAAAAAAATATTATAGAGGCTTGATCAATCCATAGCACTCTATCAAGCCCCTCTTAACCACGTAAATGGATCGATCGAGGGTTTACAAAACCCTCGATCGAGCTATTTAAATTTGAAATTTAGGCGCACGATTAAGCACTTTAAGCACTCGATCGAGCCTCTTCAGTCCTAAAATAAGAAATGTCAACAACCCTTCTACAAAATTTTATGCAACTCCATTTTGTACCATATCAGACTAGGGCTAAATTTGTTCTTAGGTGGTGGAGTTGATAAGGTTACATTCGTGAAGGAATCCTCTATCCAATGGCATATTAGTTTGGCATTTTGGAATTCATATGATATTTTTCATCTAATTTCTTTTAAAAATTATGCTTGAAAATGTTTTGAACTATTTTAAAGAGGTTGAATAAAAAATCAATATTGTAAAATATACACAATGAAAAAAATTCAAAAAATACCACTATCTTCATTTACGTGTCCTCTTAAAAAGGGTACTTTTGGATTTTCAATTTATTTCAATATTTGGAAAAAACCTTACCTGAACACGTGTGACTACAAATGCAATTGAAATATTACTTCGCCAACTTCGAAAAATAATAAAAAATATATTTTTACATAAAATAATAAAAATTTTATATGAAAAACTTAGCTCTCTCTGTGTATATCATGCTTATGTGTGTGTGTGTGTGTGTGTGTGTGTGTGTATAATTTTTATTTTTTAAATTACACATCTTAGACTATGTTATGCTACGTGAACACACACATACCTCTTAAGACGTGTGAAAATTTGGAAGGACAAGAATATCATTAATGGAAAATTTAAATATTATATGATACTAAATATTTTTTCAAAAAATATCATTATGAAAACAACATAATTCTCCACAATATTTATTATTACTCCAAATAAAAATTCACAGTGCTTATATGAGTTTTGAGGGCTTCAATTTGATAAAAGAGGAAAATCTTGAAATTTTCTCACCACATTTGGCCCAAAAGTATAACCCATATTCATGCTTTCACCCCTCATCCTTCTTTCGCATGAAGAATATCCAACACTTCCTTCAAAAATCATCAATAAAAATAACATATTACTTATGTTTGGTAGTGGAGGATGCCGAGAAAGGTCCACAAACATTAGAGTGGACTCTTTCCAAGACTACATGTTCTTTTTTTTATTGATCATGGAATGTGGATTTCAAATACATAGCCAAGGTAAAACCTTTGTAGACATCTTGCTACTCAAATGCTCCTTTAGGGAGGCTAGGGGTTATTTGTTTCATAACCTTCAAGGTGTTGTGATGCAGATGACCCAATCTCCTGTGCCCTAGTTCACCAACATCGCATCTCTGCACTTTCTTTTCCTTACTTCCTAATGCATCAAAATCTTCCACATCAACTTTATACAGGTTCTTCACACGAACCCTGATTTTCTTCACATGTCTAGTGGCTATGTGCCTCAAAAAGGCTTTACCTTTACTGAAGATTACATCATAACTAAGGTCTTCCAAAACTACTACAGAGATGAGGTTCTTCTTCAGGCCTAGTACAAACATGATATATTTGAGGTGAAGAGGGGATCTCGACTCCCTCTTAAAGGTTATTGTACCAATCTTGGTAGCATTTACCTTCTGTCATCTCGAAGTTAAATACGCATCTAAATATTCTTCTCCTCTAGGTCACTGAAAAACTGTCTACAACATGTCATGTGGAACGAGGCACTTGAGTCCAAGTACCACACACTCCCCATCACAATGTTGGCCATGCATGCGATAAGGGTGAAATTTAGCTCGAAATGTGAAGCTAATGCTTCACCTACTACTCCTCCTGAGTTCTTCTTGATAGACTTTTTGTATGGACACTTTGTAGTATAGTGCCCAAATTCATGACAATTGAAGCATTTTATTTTGGACAAGTCTTTCTTCTTGCCCCCTTGGATGGATTCTAGTTTGGTTTGAGACTTCTTCCATTTTCCCTTCTTTCCCTTTCTAACCAATGAAAAATTTTCTTCATCCTCTCCCTTGGATGAACTTCCATCTCTGGTATTTTGCCTGATCTCTTCTTGTACCAAATCGGACCATAAGCATTCCCAATTTGGTAATTTTTCCTTCCCATTCACCGATTCTTGGTAGCTATGCCATTATTTTGGAAGGCCTAGAAGAGATAGGCTCACCAAGTCATCTTCTGCAACATTCACACCAACCCCTCCAAGCTTGTCCTGAACTTTTGTAAATTTGGTGAGATACTATAGAATAATGTCATTCTTCTGCATCTTGATATTTCGAAATTTGTCTTTGAGGGCCAGTTTTCTATGGTCATTTCTATTCATGAATAGTTCTGCCAGTGCCTTCCGCATTATGAAAATATTTTCTTTCACATGGATATTTGAGACAATTTGATCTCCCATACCCTCCAAGATAATCCTCCTCGCTTTGGCTACATCTTTCTTCCATTGGGCTAGATTCTAGGCATTAGTTGATCATGGTTTTGGAATGTATGTATTGACATATTCTGGCAATCCATTGTCATTAAGCACCATCTCCATGCGATCCTTCTAGGAAATGAATTTCTAGTTGCCTTCTAAGGCATACTCTAATCTCAGTCCATTGAAGGTCATTCTCCCAACTCTGAAGAGATATTTCTACACTGAAGCTACAAATTTGAACCTCCTAAGAGAAAACTTTGAAATTCTTGTTCTAATGTGAATCCAACTCTCATACCATTTAGAAATATGGTGATATAATTGCAATTGATCAAGAAATTTAATTCAAATCAAAAGAAATAATTCTACTCTATTACTCTACGGATATTAATTCACAATTTAGAATAACATTCACAAACATGCATTAATCACATACACAAGTACATAGATTTATCTAGGGGCAACCAACTAGTGAAAACCCCTTAATCCTTCTTGTGTCAATCAGGTGAATAGATAATGTATTACAATTTCTAGTTCACTCTAAGCTCAACCTACAAGTGAATAACCTATCTCTCTACTCAATGAGAAGCTTTAACCTAGACTTAGTCAACTTTTTCCTTTGCTTGAGCCCCTATTTCCTTGCACAATTCCTGAGGAATTATGCCCCAATTTTTTTGGAATTTTCCTCCAATTGGTTGCATAATTGCCAAGGTTGGATCTCTAACTGCATGTAACACTTGTACACTCAATACTAGTCTATAACTATTGTTACATTGCCTTGGAATCTCAACCATAGCTAGGGAACTCAAATTCTCTACATGCGCTATCTATTTTGGGTTGATTGATTAGTTAACTAGATGATCATTGAGTTATATTGTTGTCCCACTACACAACTTACCTCCAACTAGTTCTATAAATAATTACAACTAGTTTAACTAAATAGAACTAGAAATAACTAAACTTGATTGCTACAAATTAGCAATCACATAGAAATAACTGAACTCGAAGCCCGCTAACTAGAATTTAATAAGATAATTGAGTGAAAGGATCCATATCACCTCAGTTAACTACCTCCAAGTTGTTTGTTGATGTGGAAATTCATTTTTTCTCAATTTGACCATGGCAAAGTCAAATTGAGATTTTCTTGCTACACTTCTCAATAGTTGTAGCTGCAACTGTACCATTGTATTCATGTGTAATTTAGTTTTCCTTAATGTCATTCACACACCATTTTTGTGGGGCCAAAAAAGTAATTTGTTGTTTAAGCAATTCCTATGATTTTTACCTTTTAATCCCAATTCTCATAAGGGAATAGCTAGAAATCTAGTGCAGAATCTAATGAACATTGTTAATCACTATCAATATTTTAGGCACAACAACTTGTTTTTGTTATTCTCCTGAGTTTTCGAGGAGTGATGGATAGTATAGGTTGGGTTGGATTTGGATTTTGTTCACATGTTGGTGTTTGGTAAATTTATGATGTTCTTGCCTTGGTCGCTTCTGGGGGTCCAGTTACCAGAGATTTCACTGAGTGTGTTTAATGGAATTTGTGAAGGACTGATAGTCATGGAAAATATTAAGGAAACAAGGTGGCATTTAATGATGGCGGTTTGGTTTTCTATGGTGTGATATGTGAGTTAACTCATTTTTTTTTTAATATTCTTTTGGCTAAATTTGTTGCTTGGAGAAGATATGTCTGGTGGAAACAAAGGAGTTAGCAAAGCCTTTCCATTGTCCAATGCCATTACCAATCTCTCAGGTCTTTATTTCCATTAATATATGTTTGATTCTAAAAATGCTTTATTTTTCATTCTAATTCAACCCATATGCTTTTATATTTGTTTCAGCATTGGAGTCTTAAAATTATTAAAATTTCCTAGAGATCTTAGGTTACATCATAATGAATCCCCTATTGGTAATATAGTTTGGCTTAAAAGTGTTCCTTTACAACTTCTTTGTTTGGAGAACTATGGAGGCTTGAGCCATTAACATATGATATGAAGACCAAATAGTGCAGAGAGATGGATTAAATTCTTCTTTCCCCCACTAATTACATGGTGGAGCTTGTTCCAGTAAGGTGGAATTATTCAAATGGAGGGAGCATTGGAGTAATGGGCATAGCCATTCAATGCTTACATCATCTGATTGACATAGAAAAGATTGTGAAAATCTAGATATATGATTTAGATCTCATGTACTTGCATTACATTGTTTGGGTTGGAGAAAGGTTGTTTTGATGTAATGATAGTTTAACATGTTTTTCCCATGTTTTCATTGGTTGGTAGGGGGGTTATCTTGTTGTAATGATAGCATAACATGTACTTTGTGGGATTAATATTTGAGATGGAAACTCTGTGAATCAATATAGTTGTGTGGGGTTTTCATAAAATAAAATAGTGTTTTAATTCATTATGACCAAGTAGCTCAACATACATGTTGAATAAGTTTTTCATACTCTTTAGGGTTTATAAATTGTGTTACTCCAAATCGTTTTGCTGAGAAAGGAAATATTACAAGAAAGGGTTGAAAAGGAGATTGTACAAGTCAACCTATCAACATATGTACGCAGAGTCTCCAATAATGGAAGTGGAAAATATACGACCTTGTTCATATCTTTCATTGTTGAAATCAATTCTAGTTATTTGAGTATCTCCTTAAATTCTTGCGCCTTCGCAAGCCTATGTAGTTAAACATAGATCAAGAAGCCAACGTATAATTAAACTACTTAAACTATACCCTCATAATATTGTTCCCAATGAAAATGTAGGTAGGGGAAGTGAATAGAATAGTTCCTAGAAAAGAAGTTTGAGGACTTTAAAACTGCAACATATACAAATATGCATATAGTGGAACATAAAGAGAGATCTCGTTATTAGTACTTACAACAACCCCAACAACCCCAAGGTAAAATACTGCTACTATCAAACCCTTCTTTGGTTTTCCAACATTCAAAGTAACACCCATCCCTGATTCCACAACAACATAGAAGAATTTAAACAATAATTCCAATCAAAGAAACCATTATTTTTATAATTATTCATAGTACAACCAACAAATGTCCTCGCAATACCCACATTTTAAAACATTATACAATGTAAACTAGGTAAATTATTTCATTTCTTTACTCAAACTTATTTTATTATGATCACAAAATTACTTATAAAATTTTCAACAATTAAAGAAAGTAGTTTTTACATTAATGGTAGCTTGCATCCAAACTTGGAGTCCCATTTCATTAAGTAAATTATGTTTTGGTAGGAGATATAAGGGCAATATAAGCCTTGTCGGGTAGGGGGTGTTTATAGATGAGAATGGTAACATTCTAGGGATGTTAGACAAGTTTTGGAATAGTAAACCTAACAAGTAAGTAGAGATAGAGAACTTCTTAGGGCAAGATATGCCTTGCACAATCCAGAAGAGGAGACCAAGGGAGGGGTGATGAAAAATGACCATGGTCATAATGTAGGAAATGTTAGTCAAATTTTTGGACATCAAGTGAGGCCTTGTGTTTGGTATAATAAAGGAAAGAGTAAGAAAAGAAAAATGTCAATTTCCATTGAAAACCATATCAATGGGAAAATCTAGAAGTCTATATTAGACCAAATCAAATGGGAAAATCTCCTAGATAAATGCAAAATGGTTAGCAATGTGTTTTGTATATGAGAAGCAAAATAATTTTACATTTGAGATTGTTTTTTATATGAGAAGCAAAATGTGGTTGGATTTTCCTAGAGTCCCTGGCTAAATCAATTTCCAATGGTTTTAAAACCTAACACATTATGGGGTTTCTGGGTTCTAGATATTTTCTTTGTTTTGGGTATCCTGGTTCTGATTTTATTCTTATTTTATTAATTATTCCAGAATTAAATTACATGTAGAGACACCAGAGCTTAAAACACAAACTATGTGAAGAGGTGCCTTAGCATTAATTTTGGCAACACAACCAGCATGCACAATAGTGTACTCGCTAAAAGTGGACATACCAAGGAAGTGGTAAATTGGCTTCCTATTGATGGAAAAAATTGAATTTCTATTACTCATCATAACTCGTCAGTGTTCAATGTTTTACCAGGTTCAATTTCTACTGTTATGCTTTTAGAGGAGATAGCAGTTGATGTTTGAGGTAAATTTTCAGATTTAAGCTTTTCCTATGTTTCAGGATCCAGAATTGTAGTTAACTGATTATATGTTTTAGAAGTAACTGAGGAAGGTTCAGAGATAAAATTACTAATTACTTCATCTTATGTGGTGTATTTAAGAGTTAAGGCTTGTCCAATGGTCAAATTGGGTTGATTATCATTATCCTCATAGTCTAACCATACAGAATCATCATTGTTAATCATAGGTGTAGCATGAGGGTACAACGTAAGCTTCTTAGTTTCACATCCATTAGAAATTGTCATTGAACTTGATCTACAACTGATAAAAGCATCTACTATAGCCAACCAGGGTCTCCCAAAAATCAGAGGATGCCCCCCCAACTTTTCTTTAGTCTGTAATACAACAAAGTTAGCTAGGTAATTCCAGGATTCAACTGAAATGATCAGGTCTTCAATAACCCCCTCTGGTTTGATTGTGGAACGATCACCTAATTCCAGGATAGTTGGTGTCTCTCTAATTACATTTTTCACCTGAAACAGCTGTGTAATTTCAAGGGCCATAATATTTATAGTAGCACCTAGGTCTACGAGAACTCATGAAACAATAGTTTTTCCAACCTTTACTGTGACTGTAGGATGACCAGGATCACCATATTTTACAGGAGGAACGTTTCCTGTCATTAAAGCAGCTAGATCACCCATCACATGAACTGTAAGGGGATCTTTAGCCTTCCTACCAGGTTTCTTGATGCAAATGTCTCTGACGGTTCTGGCATAGATTGGCACAGCTCTGAGTGCTTGTAAAAGTTGAATTTTAACATACAGATTCTGCAATTCCCCTAAAAGGTAAAAGCAGACGGCTCAGGCGTCTTAGTGAGAGCCAAACGCTCAGGGAATGGTGGCTCTGCTATTTCAGCATTTTTATTAGAGGATGGCTTGACTGTTTTAGCATCCTTATTAGATGATTTATTCTTTCCTGCCTCTTTTTTATCAGAGTCAGAAGAGGTAATATCATCTATAATCGGCTAAACTACTCTCCCAGATCGTAAATGAATATCATTACATTGCAGAGGACATGTAGGCAGGTTCTGAATATCAATGACTTACACAGCTTTATTATTATTAGGGTTAGGGTTTGGTTGTACAGGAAGCTAAGGCTTCTGTTAGGTAAACTTGACTCAGGATAGAGTCAAAGTTGACCAGGTTAAGCAGTGATGGTTTTGGGGCACATGGTATTGTGCACCCATAGTATTCTTCCCATGGTATTATATGAAATGGAGCTTATACAAGGTTGGAAGGACTTCATTGTAATGCAAGACCTAGAGGTGAGCGGTGAAGGCTCACTTGGTCGGATTGGCCAGGGTTTTGGCCAATGCTAATGAGATCTTATTAGGTTGGGTTTTTCCCTGGATTTGGGGTTTTCCCGAATAAACATTTGTGTTTATGTGGTTATGGTTGTTGCTGGTTATTTTCTTATATATATTCCTCTTAGTAATTATTTATATTATGCAATAAATTTCTTAACAAGTGGTATCATAGCCATGCCCCGAAGTTAGCCAAGTGGATGAATCCTCGAAATGTCGAACGAAGGTGGTGGGCCCTGGTAATATCATGATGGGATCCGTGGATGAGCTTAGTTAGACAAGTGGTGTGCTCCTGATTCTTCATGGACGTGTCCTGGTCCCAACACAGTGAAGAGGAGTTGACCTGGGATAGAGTAAGCTCTCGAGGCTAACTAACTCCAGCCAAACTTGCTAAGTGAGACAATTTCGCTCACTCTAGCTCTTACCCCCTTCAGATTTTTTACCCGGGGTATTGTTAACCTGACATCCCCCCTATCGCCTAGGTCTAACCCAGACTTTACCGTTGATAACAAAGGGGTACACATGCCTTACTAGGTCTTACAGTAGTATGCCCATTTACATGCAATATTTTTGACTTCATTAATTTTTATTTATTTTTTGTTTATTGTTGCTGCAATTCTGATCCATCCTCTCTCAATTTGATTTTCTCAAAAACTTCTATCAAACTGCTCCAACTGCGAGCCTGATGAGAACCTCATAGATTCCAACATCGGTGCCCTCACATAGTAGAAAACGAACAATTTTCGAAGCCGCATGAACAATTTTCTTCTGCTGACCTACATGCAACCCACGCCTACTCCATCTTTCAACATGGCATAGAACACACAGGAAATATCCCTTATCGATTCCCTACGAAAAAAAGCTCCGAACAAAATCAACCTTCAATTTTAATATTACCAAAGGTATCTCTCAACCTTGTTTAAATAGCCGCATGAATCCCGAACAATTTGTCAACATGTTCCAAACCGTAAATATCACAAATGCACTACGATCCCTGGCAGTTACGGAACTATCTTCTACACATTCTCACATAGTAGAAAACGAACAATTTTCGAAGCCGCATGTACAATTTTCTTCTGCTGACCTGCATGCAGCCCACGCCTACTCCATCTTTCAACATGGCATAGAACACACAGGAAATATCCCTTATCGATTCCCTATGAAAAAAGCTCCGAACAAATTCAGCCTTGAATTTTAATATTACCAAAGGTATCTCTCAACCTTGTTTAAATAGCCACATGAATCCCGAACAATTTGTCAACATGTTCCAAACCGTAAATATCGCAAATGCACTACAATCCCTGGTAGTTACGGCACTATCTTCTACACATTCTCCTTGAGTTTCTTCTGCATACGATTGTCCACCATTACTTTTCAGATCTGATCTCATTAGCATTGGCCAAAACCCTGGCCAATCTGACCAAGTGAGCCTTCACCACTCACCTCGAGGTCTTACATTACAATGAAGTCCTTCCAGCTCCATTACATATAATACCGCAGGCAGAATACTATGGGTGCATAATACCATGTGCCCCAAAACCATCACTGTTTAACCTGGTCAACTTTGACTCTATCCTGAGTCAAGTTTACCTAACAGCTTCATGGTCTGATTATTCAGTGGGATACCTGACGGGAGAGAAATTTTTTGCTGGAACTGAGGAAATTGGTTTGTGAATGGAGTTTGTTGAGCTCTCTAGTTTGGGTTCCATTGGTTAAAATAGGATTGTTGTAGAAGCCAGGGAGTCCACATCGCAGGGTCTATAAGGGAGGGTTTGTTTGTTGCATGGGTGGGAAATTCATTTGATTAAAGGGTGGGTATTGAATTTGGTTAAAGGGCAGGTAATTTTCTTGATTACAATAAGGATAATTATTCCAATGATTAAATGGCATACTAGAGTTCGTACCTTGTCCTTGTGGTTTCCATTGCCTCTTTTGTGTCAACAGATAAAATGCTTCAGCTTCCTCCTTAGTTGGTTGTAATGCTATCTTTATCCCTGGTAAAGAGGGGCATTGTTGCGTTTCATGGTCCTTCTCACAAATGGTACAGATTGGTACCTTGTCCAGTGGGCATTCCCTCAGTGGGTGTTTTTCTCTGCATTTAGGCTAGAAAATGGCCAAAGCAGCTTCTGCCTATGCCTGCATCTTTTTAACCTGCAAGGTAGCAATCTGTGAAGCAAAAGAACCTAACATTTCATTCTTGAATTCCTCAAGTAGATTACCTATTTCAGCTCTTGTTGCTCCTCCACTGGCTAATTTCTAGACCCTTGAATAAGTACTATCCCTGCTCTTTAATTTATTTGCAGCTCCTCTTGAACACCTCTTGCAGATGTTAATGATTTCATCATACGATTCTTTAGATATATCCCCTTTACCAAGCATATTTAACATATCTAAACAATCATCCCTTACCCCTTTCAAATATCTTTACTTACATCAGGGTGCTCAGATCTCTGTAGACTATACTGGAGTATTTCCACAAAGTCCTCCAGATTTTCATCCTCCTTCTGAACCATCTTGAATAATTCCTCCCTTTTTTCTCTCGTCCAGCACTAGTCTTGGTATTTGGCTAGAAATTTCTCCTTCATCTGATCCCATGTTGTGATCACATGACCTCCCAAGCTCATAAACCATCTTAGTGCATTTCCTTTTAATGTTGCTGGAAACAAATTTAACTTTTGAGCATTATTAACATAATCATAACTTCTACACAATATATCAAACTCGAAAGGAAACTCATCAGGGTCTTCAGAGGATAAACCATGGAAGTTAGGTAGGGCTGAGAGTGGAATATTCTTCATAGGAGTTGTTCCTCTGGGAAGCTCCTCAATAGGGAATTCCAAGGTGGAGAGAGAATTCTCACCTCTTCCTTCACCTCTACGTCCTCCCCCAAATATTCCTTCATTGTTTCCATCCATTGGTTGCTTTCCTGATGCACTTGCCCGTCTTCGGTGTTTTCTGTTGGACTCTCAATGTCCTGGACTGGTTCTTCAACTTCAATATCTTATATTGGTTCTTCAATTTCAATATCTTCTATTGGTTCTTCAACTTCCTCCACTGGTTCCTCGGTATGTTCTGCTGTTTCTACAACCCTTTCAAGTCCCACTACTTCCTTTGTTTGGTAGTCTGTTTGGAGAGAGTGCTGAGTCTGTGGCCTCCGAGAGCTTAGCCTCTGGGATGTTTCAGCTTTTGAAATAATCTCATCGATGAAAGTTTTTCTTCCTCCTCTTCCTTTTCCCTTGCCACCTGTAGGATTAGTTTTCTTGCATCCTCTCATGCATCCTGCATATCTACAAGAAAATCTTCAGTACTTTTAAAATCTATAATTGCCTTCCCCGGTAATGGAACCAAAATGTTGGTCACTTTAATTGCTTATTGATTTAAACAACAAAGTGCTACATAAATTGTCAACCCAGGGAAGTCTTGTTATTTCAAAGGCAACTGCGTACTATATGCACTCAATTCTAAAAGCAACAAAAGTTGTAGTACAAACAAATCACACCTTACTTTAACAAACTGAAGCTCCACTCTGCATTACAACAATTACACTCTATTGCAGATAACTATCAAAGAATGCTTAATTCCATTCAAAGAGAAAAAGAATCAATCTGCAAAGGAAAACAATGGCTGTGCTGTAACAGAGAGTCAGGGAACAATCCCCAGAGCGGGAATCTCCAACACCTGCCTCTGATTAGCTATCTTGCCAGTTCACTCTGTAACTTAATCACCGGTGAAACACTCATGAATTAAATTTGAATAATACAATAATGAATTGAGAAAGAAATAGAGTTTCAGCAAAGGTATTATAAACAATATTCAGCAAACAGTACTTGTTAACAAGGCATGAATAAAAGACACACTTGACACACTGCAAAAATATAATGGGTGAATCTTGTGATGAAGGTGGGCCCTGTCCTTCTCACAAGATTCCCCAAGAGACAAGAATAGTCTCCCAAAATCTAGGTTATTTCAGCAACTCAGACTGCACATCATTCTTTAACTGTTCAACACTTAACAATTTAAAGATTAACTATGAAGATATCGTGATTATATGCTAAATAATTAAACATATAGTGATGAGAAGAATCATTACATACCTTTGGGATAATTGGGTTAAAACACTAACAAGGACTTTTAAATGTAGGTTGAAAAGGATGATATCATGGAAAAATGTATGGTCAAAAAGGGACAATATGAGGTCCTAACATAAATCCTCCTCATTTACTACCTCTCCATTTGAATATTCCTCCATCATCTTAGAGTGCAAATAGCCAAATCATGAGGACTAGAAGGAAGCCGAGCAAGTTAAAGATAAAGCACCAGTTTATCTCAAGCTTGGGATTCGAGCCTCCCTAATTTTAAGGAATTAGTTCGAGACTTCAGATGTATAAGTAGAGAGGCCTATGACCTCAGTAGGATTCAGATTTTCATTGTAAAACTCTACTCTATTTTCGAGCTGCAAGACTTGTGACAGTTCTTCTAATGTAACCTGTTGTTTTGGCAATAAGAATGATGCCCTATAATATTAGTGATGCCCCCATTACTATTGTAGTTGTATCCCTTATTAATATTGTTGTGCCCCTATTGTCCTGATGTTGCTATTATTGTGCCCCATAGAATCCCTCTATTGTTATTTTTCTGCCTTTATATTATTATTGTTAGGTCGGCTTGGTTATATTGTGAACCCTTAGACTCCTATATATAGAAAGGAGTTTTTGTCATTTGAATCATCCAAGAATTGTTCATTTGTGTAATTTAAAGGAGGTTTCCCCCTTGAATAGGCTTATTTCTAAGGGATTGATCTATCTTTTCTATCTTTTTGTGAGCTGGTTTCATAACATTTGGTATCGGATCTTTGAATTCTAGGGTTTTGCTGCTCCAAATAGGTCATCGTGGAATTTTCACTATAACATTTTTCTCTGCAATGTTTCATATGTTAAAAACAAAACCCATTTGGGTTGAAATCGTTATGAACCTTGGGTCAAAATTTTAGAGCGTTTCTCGCTATATTTGTGGAGATATGATTTGAGGAAGTTGGCCTTTTTGTACGCTCCTGAATTTCATTCCAAACAAGTGACCTGGGGAAAAGTGTCATAACTTTTGTTTTGAGCATCATATTGAAATTTCATAAGAAGTTACAGCAAGAGGATGAATTGTAGTTTGTTGTATATATTTTTCAGATACTAAGGTCAAAACAGTGACACGTGGCACTTCATACAAGTTTACTCTTCCGGAAAGGTTTATAATCAAGTCATCTTGGGAGATTGTTCATAACTCCACCTTGTAGAATCTAAATTCGATCAGAATGGTGGCATTGGAAAGAATACATAGAAGGTTACTGCAGATCATAATTCCAGAACTGGATGATCTGAAATTATAGAGATACATCAAATTCAATATTTAGCTCCTACAAAGTGAAAAAAGGTGTAGTTTATTTTTAATTTTGCAAAAGCTTGGTTTGAAAAACTAGTTTGAAGGAATTAAAAGGGCATATAAAGCATTATTATCGGTAATTGATGCCTTGAGGAAAGAAAATGAAAACACCTAGTAAGCAACCTGAAAGCTCTAGCATGACTCATGAAGAAGAGGAAGAAATGCAACATGATATATCAAAATTACGAGACCAAGTGCAACAAATATCACTCACACAAAAGGTAACAGAATCTAAGATGGATGGTTTAAAGAAAGATGTATAAGCTAAGATGTATGGCGTGGAAGCTAAGATGGATGGTTTAAAGAATGGCATGGAAGCTAAGATGGATGGCATGGATGATAAGATGGAAGAATTGAAGATAAATTTGAATAAGATGCTACAAGAAATGGTCACTAATGGTGAAAGGGTAGTAAAGGAAACTCATGATGAGAAAAAAAGAAATGTTAATCATGATTTCATAGACTCTAATGTTGGATCGAAGACCCACCATATTCCAAAAATTGATATGAGGAAGTTTGATGGCAAGGATCCCGCAACATGGATACTACGGATGGAGCAATTTTTCGTTCTCGATAATCTGCAAAACACACAAAAGGTACGTATTGCAACTTTATATTTTGGAACCAAATCAGTTTGTATGGTATCAATTGATTTGCTCTCGTAGAAAAATTGTCACTTGGGAAATTTTCATCGAAGAATTGATAGCACATTTTCAGGATACAAAAAGCAACACGTTTTTTAGCCAAATGATAAGTCTCAAACAAAAGGGTTCAATGATGGAGCACATTGAGGAGTTCCAAAAATTTAACATAAGGGTAAAAAATATTCTAGAGGAGCATAGGATTGATGTGTTCATAGGGACTTTAAAGGAGAATATCTAACATGATGTTCGCCTTTGGGAACCTGATTCATTGGAGAAGGCATTCAGGTTAGCAAGAAAAATGGAAAGCAAAATTATGGCAACCAGGAAGACTACCACTCACAACTATAAAGAGGGAAGTGTTGTTGCCCCTAGCCTTCCACAACCTATACGCTTGACACCACAACATTTGGAAGAAAAAAGAGCAAAAGGGCTTTGTTACAATTGTGATAGAAAATACACTAAAGGTCATAAGTGTGCTGAAAAGAAATTATTCTACATAGATTGTGAAGAGGAAGAAGAAAAGGAACAAGAAAGGTCAAAAGAAGAAGATATAGTCCAGGAACAAAGCCTAGATAAAGAAGAAATGAATCCGACCATATCTTCTAATGCATTGGCTGGAATTACCACTCCTCAAACCATCAAGATAGAAGGACATATCAAGAAGAAATATGTAATAGCGTTGATTGATTCAGGAAGTACCCACAATTTTATTTATTGTAAGATAGCAAAAGAATTGAATTTCTTCCTACATCTAGCACCAGAGTGTCAAGTGATGGTTGCAAGTGGAGGAACGATAAATTGCTCTGGAAAGTGACATAACATCAAGCTATCCATGGGAGAATATGTATTGAATAGCCCAATGCTTTTCATTCCAATATGAGGTGCTAATGTTGTACTAGGAATTCAATGGCTACAATCCTTGGGTACAATAGCTTTTAACTTTCATAAACTTTTCACGAAATTTTATGTGGAAGGAAAGGAAGTTGAGTTAAGGGGTATTGCAGGGTAACCTAGAAAGATAATCAACTCTAACGGTATGACAAAGCTTCTAAAAAGGGAACAATAAGGTGTAATTGCACAATTATGTTCGCTAGATGTTTCCACATCGAAATCATCTATTTCTCCAGATCTCCAAAAAGTCTTGGACAATCATTCCAAGGTATTTGAGACTCTTAAAGGTCTCCCACCTATTCGTGATCATGATCATGCTATTCATTTGATTCTAGGAAGTGTTCCTCCAAACATCAGGCTGTACAGATATCCCTATTCCCAAAAGAGTGAAATTGAACGTATGGTTGCATAAATGTTAGAGGCTGGTATAATTTAACCTAGCCAAAGTTCTTTCTCTGCTCTAGTAGTATTGGTGCACAAGAAGGATGGATCATGGTGCATGTGTCCAGATTATAGGGAGCTCAACAAGCTCATTATTAAAGATAAGTTTCCCATTCCTGTCATTGACGAATTATTGGATGAATTGCATGGATCAATTTACTTAACCAAGTTGGATCTTCGTTTAGGATATCATCAAATTAGAACAAAGACTGAAGACATTTTGAAAATAACATTTAGAACTCATGAGGGTCACTATGAATTTTTGGTCATGCCTTTTGGCCTTAGAAATGCACCTTCTACATTTCAAGGTTTGATGAATTCCATTTTCAAAACCTTCCTTAGAAAATTTGTGTTAGTATTTTTTGATGATATACTAATCTACAACGAGTCTTGGAAGGATCATGTTGAACATGTTAATAGGGTGCTACAACTATTGGAGGAGAAACAATTATATGCAAAAAGATCCAAATGTTTCTTTGGAGTACAAGAGGTGGAATATTTGGGTCATATTGTATCTCATGAAGGAGTTAAAGTAGATCCTAGCAAAATTAAAGCCATTAAGGAATGGAAAATCCCCACATCAATAAATCATTTGCGAGGATTTCTTGAGTTGATAGGGTATTATCGCAAGTTTGTTAAGAATTATGGGAAAATAGCAGCACGTCTAATAACATTATTGAAGAAAGACGCATTTTCATGGACTCCAAAAGCAACAAAGGCCTTCAAACATCTTAAAGAGGCTATGTGCCATGCACTGGTCTTAGCTACACTAGACTTCACAATAACCTTTATTGTGGAATGTGATGCTTCAAGAAATGGAATTGGTGTTGTTTTAATGCAAGATGAAAGACCCATTTCTTTTAGAAGTAGTCTAATCAAGGGAAAGTATTTACATAAAGCTATTTATGAGAAGGAAATGTTGGCAATACTACATGCGCTTAAGAAATGGTGACCCTACCTAATGGGAAGACACTTCAAGGTAAAAACGGATCATGATAGCCTTAAATAGTTTTTAGAACAAAGATTATCCTCTAAAGAACAACCAAAATGGGTCACAAAGATGTTGGGTCTTGACTTTGAAATCATCTACAAAAAAGGGAAGCAAAATGTTATGGCAGATGCACTCTCAAGAAAGGATGAGGATGTGGAAGCATTGTTGTGCACCATTTCTATTATCCAACCAGATTGGATAAACGAAGCAAGGGAGGAATGGAATAATGACGAAGAAGTGTGGACACTTATTCAAAAGTTACAACAAGATTCCAGTACATCTGATACATTTAGCTAGAAAAATGATTTGTTATGGTACAATGATCACTTGTACCTCTCTAAGAACTCCCAACTCAAACAAAATATTCTTCTGGAATTGCACACTTCTCCCTTAGGAGGGCACTCGAGATTTCTAAAAAATTACCATAGGGTTAAGAAGGAATGTTTTTGGGATGACTTTAAATTAGATATTCAAAATTTTGTGGCAGAATGTTTGGTTTTCCAACAAACTAAAGCTGAAACAATTAAGACACCAGGTCTATTACAACCTTTATCCATTCCAAACCAACGTTGGGAGGAGGTTTCAATGGATTTTATCACAGGTTTACCCAAGTCTGAGGGAAAGAGTGTCATCATGGTGGTAGTTGACAAACTTACCAAGTATGCACACTTTTGTGCATTATCACATCCATTTAAAGCCAGTACAGTTTCTACTACATTTATGGAAACAATTCAAAAGCTACATGGAAATCCAAAGATTATTTTAAGTGACAGAGATCCCATTTTTACTAGAAATTTTTGGACACAATTATTTTCTTGTTTTGGTACTCAGTTAGCTCATAGCTCATCTTATCATCATCAATCTGATGGGAAAACTAAGATAGAAAAAAAAATGTTTGGAAGCATATCTTTGTTTCTTTATAACTGATAAACAGATACAATGGGTCAAATGTTTACCTCTAGCTGAATGGTGGTATAACACTTCCTTCCATACTACAAAAAAAATGACCCCATTTATGGCGCTTTATGGATATTAGCCACCATTCATCACATCATATTTAAGAGAAAATTATAAGGTTCAAGCAGTGGAACATCACATCGAGCATCAACAACAAGTTCTCCAACTCTTAAAGGATAACCTCATGTTGGTGTAGAATAGAATGAAACAATAAGCAGATCAACATCGCAGAGAAAGAAGTTTTGATGTAGGTGACTGGGTATTTCTACGGCTACAACCATATAAAAAAATGTCCCTCAAGCAAGCTAAGAAGGATACTAAATTATCACCAAAGTATTATGGTCCATACAATGCATTGTAAAATATTGGTACTATGGCATACAAATTGGAGCTTCCTGTAGCTTCTCGAGTGCACCCAATTTTCCATGTTTCATGTTTAAAGAAGGTTATAGGTGACAAGCTCCCAGTTCAAACAATATTGCCAGAACTTGGCAAGGAAGGAAAAATTATATTGGAACCGGAAGCAGTCATAGAAACAAGAACTCGACAGCTACGAAATCGATCCATTTCGGAGTATCTCATCAAGTGGAAGAACTTATCTGCTGAAGATTCCACATGGGAAGATGAGGATTTTATATAGAAGCATCCAGAACTACTCAAGTGTTGAGAACAACACTTTTTTGAAGGACAGGGGCATGTTAGGTCCCTATAATACTAGCGATGACCCCATTACTATTGTAGTTGTATCCCTTATTAATATTGTTGTGCCCCTATTGTTCCCATATTGTTATTACTATGCCCCATAGAATCCCTCTATTGTTATTTTTGTGCCTTTATATTATTATTGTTAGTTTGGCTTGGTTATATTGTGACCCCTTAGACTCCTATATATAGAAAGGAGGTTTTGTCATTTGAATAATCCAAGAATTGTTCATTTGTGTAATGTAAAGTAGGTTGCCCCATCGAAGAGGCTTATTTCTATGGCGTTGATCTATATTTTCTATCTTTTTGTGAGTTGGTTTCATAACAATATTATACATGTATGCTTAGTGTAGATTCATAGCTTAGTTGTTAGTTTGCTTATTAGATGCATTTCCATTACAAGTAGTGTAGATTAGATTGGTCGTGTCATAGTTTGCTTCCATTTGTGCCTTCTTTCAAGTAGATGGTTAGAAAGGGGAAAAAATATCACCACAAGGTTTTCAACAAGTGTATCGGCCTCACTTCCTCCCTCTAGGACCATGAATTGAGGAATGGACCCTTCAGTAGCCCCATAAACACATATTTCTAGTTATAGAGTTCAGGCTTCTGTGATCCATATCAAGTTTATGAGAGATTTTTCGGCGAAAATCACATGGAATACCATTTGTCGACGTGTTTCGAACCAACTAGTGTGGTTCATCGTCAGGACAAGTTGAAGAAACAGATCCAGCTTAGCATGATAAATAGTCTGAGCAGAGTCTCCAACGGCTAAATTGACTAACAGCTAATTTTTACCTTAGGACCCAGGTCAAATCCTTATTTATTAATTTAATGTTATTATTATAATTATTATTTTTCTTATGGAAATAAGTTAAATTAGGTAAACTGGTTGGTTTTAAAAAGGGAATTTATTTATTTATTTAAATTAAAATTAATATATATATCTATATCTATATATATGATGATGATGATGATGATGATGGTTAACGTCCGATGAGACCAAATAATGGTCTATCAGACCTAAAGAAACAAATTATCTATTTTGATTTAAGATTTTATTCCTATGCTCAAAAAGCTTGGAGAGAAGCCTCCCGAGCTCACTATAATTTTGACATTGTAAAAGGCTAGGAAGGTCAGTATTGTAACAAAGATTGTGAAACTGAGATCTAATGTGGTTATACGCGGGGCACTCTAAGAGGAAGTGGCTTTCATCCTCGATGTTCCTATTCTTACATATATGGCAGATCCTTTCCATCCATGGCGCTTTAGGAACTGCCCAACAACCTATTTCACTATGGAGCTCATGAGAATTCGTTCTAATCTTTGCTATATTAATTTTCTTCTTTGAGCTAGTTAAAATAGAGAGATACTTTTGATCTTCTAGGGTGGGGTTGATGACCTTCTTATAATAACTTAATTTTGTTTTAGCCGCTAAGTCTTTCTCACACCACATTTTTTCTTTGAACTTAGAAGTAACAATATCTTTAATGTTATTTATGTTTTGCAATGCATCATTTTCGTTGATCTCCCAATAGTTTAACCAGGCCCTTGTGTCTTTATGCCACCCTCGATTGAGCCTTAGGTGGTTTTGGCTAGAATTTAAAGCTAGCTTAGGAAGTCTATGATCGTTTATGTTACTGATTTTGTGCTTGTACAACAGAAACCTAAGCATAGCTAGGCTCTCAATAGGGGAAAGACCTGCTTCTATAAGGAGAATAGGATAGGGTGTATTACTTTTAATTTTCAGCTTATAAGTTATAAAACGCTTCTGGATTTGCTCAATCTTTCTCCATGATTCTCTGGAGATGCTGCAACCCCAAACCTCACAGCCATATAAGATAACAGGAGTGACTAAAGTTTCAAAGAGGAACTTATTTTTATCCCACATTACAAGGTTTTCAATTTTACAATTATTTTCAAGACCATAGTAAGCTTTCCACCCCCCATTAATCCTTTTCTCAATGCTATGGTTCCAGTTGAGCTTGTGATGAATATCAATTCCTAGGTACTTGTAAGAATACACTTCCTCCAAGTTATTATTGTCATACATAAAATTAGCATAAGTGTCCTTCTTGGATTTGATAATCATAACTTTTGTTTTGTCAGTGTTAACAGTCATACCCATGGTAGAGCAGAAATCCTTAAGAAGCCTGAGTTGCTTATTAAGATCAGATGGGCACCTTGCCAAAAGAACAATATCGTCAGCATAAAGAAGAAGGATGACGACTATCCCAGCTAAGATCGTGCCATCAGATCCTGCTTCCTCTAAATAGCCTTCGAGCTTATCGATGTAAATGCCAAATAGGGTAGGGGAGAGGGGGCAACCTTGTTTAACTCCGATGTTACACTTAATATCTTTCGACCACCCTTCATTGCTCTTTAGCTTGGCAATTACATTCTCGTATAACCTTATAGCGGCAGCTCTCAACTCGAGAGGAACCTTTAGCTCTTCTAATCTATTCCAAAGGTTGGATCTAGGAACCGTATCGAAAGCCTTTCTAAAGTCCACAAAGCAACAAAATAAATTGGATTTATCATTAAGACATTCCTCCGCAATGATCCTAAGCGTAACAAGGTGGTCTGTTGTTGAGTGATGCCTTCTGAAACCTACTTGGCCTTTAGCCCACTTACCTTCACTTTCAAGCCATATGCTTAACTTTTTTTCCAAAATACTACCATATAACTTGGCTAAGAGAGGGCTGATCATAATTGTTCGATAATTAGATGGGTTATTTGTATCCCCACTTTTAAAAATAGGGATAATGAGGCTCTCAGTCCAAGGTTTAGGGAACCCTTGCTTGACTGCTTGATTGAAAAGCTTGTGGATGTGGGGGATGAGGACAGGACCTCCAATTTTTAAGATTTCCGCTTGGTAACCTTCAATTTCCTTAGCTTTCCCATTAGCGAGGCGATTAACCCCAAACTTAATGTCTTCTAAAGAGAAAACTTCTTTCGTTGTGAGAAGGGTTTTCAAATTATCCATGACATTTGGAGATTCATAAAGCTTTTTAAGATAGGAATTCCAATCGCAAAGAGAAATTTTATTATTATCCTTAGTCTTCCTAGTTAGAATCTGCCTCCAAAATTTCTTAGGAGCTACCTTAGAGAGGTGTAAGAGATTCTCCTGTCTTTGACGAATGTACTGCCTCTTTTTCCTTTTAGTTAGGGCTTTGTATATTTTTATCTTGTCCATTTTAAGAGATTCATCAACAGCTTTCTTAGTTGCTCTCCTTGCACTTTTACAATCTTTGTCATACCATGGATTGGTTTTGCTATTTCTTTTATTATTTGAAACTTCAATTGAGAACTTGTTAATAGAATATGAGAGGGTTGTAGTAAAATTATGATAGAGGTCTTCTATGTTGTCTATATTAGATAAAGGAAGCAAATTAGTTTTTAATTCATTTAGAAAGAGATCATTTTTATTTCTATCAAATATTAAGTTTTTTTGGCTATAAGTATTATTTTCTATGGGAACTCTATGCATGACAAAATTGAGAGTTATAAGTAAAGGCCTATGATCAGAGTCAGGTTCATGGTCGTTTAAGATGTCAAAATTTATTATTTCGTTGTATAATGGGAGATCAGAAATAACATAGTCTACCACGCTGCTACCAAGCCCATGGATGCAGGTCATCTTGCTAGAATTGGGCCACTTCTTTATACCGTTGCAAATTATGAGATCCTGAGCACTACAGAGCTTAACTAGCTCCGACCCAAACAAATTTTCCCCGAGATCTTCAGAGTTCCTTTTGTACCTGCTAGCCAGAGTAGGGTCTTCATCTAACCAAAGAGGATTAGGGTTGGAATGATTGCTTAGAATAATAGCTTGGTTTTTTGAAGTTCCAGCATTAAAGTCACCTATTAAAAGGATATTACCGTCATTCCTTAGGCTATAAATATCATTCTCTAAACCATTGTAAGGGTTAGTTTTATCTAGATTCTTCTTCTTATAGAAGTTAGAATTAATGGGGGAAAATAACATATTGCTATGTAGGACTTTTTATTATTAATGTCTTTGATCTCTATCCAACTATATTGGTTGTGAGGGTCTTTTTTATAAATCCTAACATGGGGGGAGATGTTCTTCTTAATGTAACAAGCTATTCCCCCAATGCCTCTACGGGAGGATCGCTTGTTCCAGGTAGACCATAGCGTAAAGCCATCTATGTTAGGGACCTTAGATTCTTCGTGCTCCCAAGTTTCAATAAGCAAAATAATATCAACATCATTTGAAATCCAACTTAGCTTGGGGCCTTTGTTCCATGGGAAGCCCCGACAATTCCAAGAAAGGATCCGGAGCATGTTTAATTGCTATTGACTACTATCTTTTTGGTTTCTATCTCGAATAAAGGCTTTTCTATTTCTGATTATTGCCCATTTTCCTTCCTTTCTAGCTTCTTTTACCTTTTGAACCTCCTTTCTTAATTATGCTTCGTCTTCTGGAATGAGATCTTCATTTATGAATATTCCCGTTCCTTTTAGACTTGAGGTTTTACTAAGTATGTCGTGCTTATGATCAGTGGAGCTCACCTTTATGCGGATTAGTCTTCCTTTATTCTCGGTTAATTTCCCCAACCTTGTTGCTTCTGTGAGACACAATGTTTCAATTTGTAATCTATTATGTAGTTCTGTCTGGGCTAAGGCTAAAGTATCCTCATCTACTTCCTCTTTTAAACCGAATATTATATATAATAATATTAGGTTATTAAGGTAGGATTAATAATTTTAATGGTTGGTTTTATAATTTATTTATTTATTCAAATTATTAAATAATTATTATTGGTGAACTTAATGGCTGAGGATTGATTGTTGAGATGATCAAAGAAGAGATCAAGCTCATCCTGGCCATGAGACCAGATGACATTGGTGTCATCCACATACCTTCTCCACAGCTTAGGCAAGAGCCGAGAAGAGTTAAGAGCCTTGGACTCAAAATCTTCCATAAACAGATTAGCAACAACAAGGGAAAGGGGTGAGCCCATCGCAACCCCATAGGTTTGCTCGAAGAACTCTCCCTCGAAACCGAAGAAGGTGGACGTGAGACAGATCTCAACCAACCTGGCCGTGTCAGGATCTGTTAGGCAGTTTATCACATCCATGGACTCATTAATAGGGATGCAAGTGAACAGGGAGACAACATCAAAACTACCAATAATGTCCCCAGGTTCAAGCTTAATGTCCTTGAGTTCCTCAATAAAGGAAGCAGAGTCTTTTACGAAGGACTCTGTACGACCAACTAAGGGTTTAAGCTTTAACGCCAGGAACTTCGCAACAAGGTAGGTAGGACCTCCAATGGTGTTGACGATGGGCCTTAAGGGGGCTCCTTCCTTGTGAATCTTGGGGAGACCATAGATTCTAGGAGTAATAGGGTTGCTTTCAATCAGTTTTTGGTGCAAGGAGCTCATTGAGCTAATGGATTTAATGGCCAAAGCCACATTCCTAGAAACCTTCTTCAAAGGATTTTTGGGAAGCTTTTTGTAGCTACCACTATTATGAAGATGATCCAACATCTTGCTGCGGTAATCAACCCTGTCCATAATGACGGCAACACCACCCTTGTCTGCCTTAAGAACAATGATATCCTTGTTCTGGTTCAAGGATCTAAGAGCTAAAGATTCTTCCTTACTAAGGTTTCTCTTAGGCGGCTTAGCCTTTCTCAAGGCAACAACACAATCCTACCTAATAGTATCCTTGATCCTATCAGGTAAACCTCTGATCCCAAACTCAATATCACAAATAATATCCTCCACGGGGATTTTTCTAGGGGCTAAGCCAAAATTTAAACCTTTGCCCAGAACTTTAAAAACAGAAGGGGGAAAAACAAAACTTGAAAGATTAATAACCCTATTACTAGAAAGAGAAGAAAGGTAATGATTATTGATACCATTAGTCATCTTGTTCTTATTATTTTTCATGTTAGAGACGTTTGTGTTAATCTTGCCCATATTATTATTATTATTGAATTTATTATTATTATAAATATTATTAGTATTATTACTAAAATTAATATAATTATTATTATTATTAATACAATAAATATTATTATTACTATTATAATTAGTAATGACATTATTATTATTCATATAATTATTATTTTCATAAACCCTGTTATTGTGATAATTACTACTATTATAATAATTATTATTATTAATGAATTTACTATTATTATAATTATAATTATTATAATTATTATTATTATAAGTATTATTATTATTGTTATTAAAATTATTCTTATTAATCCTCCTAATAATAGCGCTGCTATGTTTAAACATAGAATTATTATTATAGTGCATATTACTCCTATCAATACTAACCTGAGGCTCAGCAAAAACAATGGGATCTCCAACGCTGAACGCAGAACCATCTCCAACGCTGAACGCAGAACCAACGGGATCTCCAACAACGGGATCTCCAACGCTGAACGCAGAACCATCTCCAACGCTGCATGCAGAAACAACGGGATATCCAACGCTGAACACAGAACCATCTCCAACGCTGCACGACTCCACGCTGACCTCTCCAGTCATATTACATTCAGGAATCGCGGTTGAACCTTCTCCAACGCTGAACGAACCTACACTGACCTCCCCACACATGTCAATCATATCATAATCTGAAATCACGGTCCTTTTAGGCGAATTCTCCACGCTGTCCATACCAAACCGGCCTGCCAAATCGCTAATTGAAATCCTTCTACGCAATGCAGAACCGGAGCAATCAGAAGGAGAACGTGGACCTAAAACCACCGGATCGGAAACCATGATGCCCAGGGAAGCAGAGACTTCATTGGACGATAGCGCAGATGGACCAGAAACACTGAACGCTGGCACAACAACTCTGCTGTTGTTATCAGAAAACCGTCTTGTGCCTGGAGAGACCATGCTTTCAGGATCCCTGGCCATAGGATGGGAGTTTCCCACAACACAGGTACTAGGCCGAACGATCCCCAGAGAGGCAAACTCCAATTCTTCCTCTGCACAGAACGATTCCTCTAGTTCTTTTATGACCTTTGGAGTTTGTTGTATTTAATTCAGTATTTGGTTAATATTGCAAGGCAGATCTCATTGTCATCTTTTTGCATCTCCATTTCTGCAATAAGATCTCACTCATGCTTTCATTCCTTTTACTAACTTTCTTCATACATAATATAGGTAATTGATTCATGCTTTTCTAGTTTATGGAAATGTATTTTGTTGCATAGTTTTTGGAAGACACACATATTTTATGTAGAGCAGGTGCTTAGGGAGGAGACCAAGACTTCACAACGAGAAACCACCTTCCACTTCATCCACCTTAGCCATTCCTTGTTTCACCATCACCCTCACTAATTTTTCATCATTTTTCATTGAAATTTTCCTAAACACATTGAGCAAATCTAGCCATCCCTTATCTTGGGTATTGACTCCTAAGTGCTCCTAGATATTCTAACACTCCATTGCACCCATCACACAACTTTCCTAAGCTTCCCAACACCTCCAAAACTTCACAATTAGCTCTTGGGTGTATCCTATAGGTTTCTTGTAATTTCTACAGGATCATCCTGTAGGTCTCTAGTACATCCTCTAGGTTTTCCTAAAACTGCCTATTTTGAGGCTGAATTGATGGGAAACCTATAAGAAGTCACAAAAAGCATCCTAGGACCCCTCCACACCATCCAATCACTCCATAAACCTTCTAGCCATCCTCAAACAACTTCAATCCACCTGCCACATCCACAAGAACAATTAGTTTGTATACTTGATTTTGCCTAAAAGACCAAAAAATTGAAAATAGAGTTAGTTTAGTTTCTTTACTTGCACATTAGCACTGTTTGACACTTTTTACTTCTACAGATTAGATAGTAGTATTTTTTTATTGTTGATTTAGCATCTCTACTTAGAGTAGCTTCTTAAATGGTTAATTAGGGTATGGTGTGGTTTAGCATTACATCTTGGTTTTTTCCCATTACTGCAGTAGAGTAACTCTTTTAGAGTAGATTTTCCTTTCTTCCATCAAATAATCAAGCTTCTTCTAACTTTATAGAAGTCTAGCTTCGAACCTCAGTGGATTCTAACTAGCTGAACAAGTGACAATGGGCAGAACCATCACTTTTACTTGTGCATACAACACTATCACCTCCAAGTTTGTACGAACCTCGGGTTGATAAGTAAAGTTGGTAGCCTAGGAGTTGTAGCATCCTTGCTGTAATGCTGGTGCTCATCACTTTTTCGCGCCATTTCCGGGGAGGTGACTGAGTAGAATGTGATTGCTGCTTTGTTTTCTTCTATTTCTTGTCCTCAATATTCTTCCATTAGTTTACTTCCGCAAAAGTAATCTAGTTGTTTCCTTTCTTTCATTTTGCATTATATACTTTCCTCTCCATTCTGCAAGTAGGATTTCAATTCACCAAGTAGATTTTTCATTCTATTATTATTTTTCATTCAATCAACAATTTTAATTCTGCAAGTACTTTCCAAGTTTTAAAAAATAATACAAAACCAAGCCAAAAATATTTCCTTTCATGCCTCGTAGGAATAGGAACAACTTAGGGAATTTTTTTCCAAATACCCCCACTGCATCCAATAGCCAACCTTCTCTCTTCTTTGGTGGATGTGAACTAGAGGAACCTTAGGTGAGAAACCTGACATATTTGAAGAACCTACAAGGGAAGAAGAAGAAGAGGAACCCATTCCTACTAAACCAATGGCTGAAAACTGAAATGATAGAGGGAATAGAGAGAGAGAGTTGAGGGTGCCTTCCCCATCAAGGAAACCAATGGGGCCACTAAGATGAAAATATAAGCCCCTCTGCCCTACCTCATTTCCATGGCCTGACCACAGAGGACCCTGACACTTTCCTATTTGTGTTTGTTGTTATATTTCAAACCTATGACTATACAGATGATGAGAAAAGGTTAAAACTATTTCCATGTACCCTCAAGGATGTAGCATTGCATTGGTTAATGGGTTTACCTAGAGATAGCATCACAACTTGGGCTCAAATGCAGTAGGTTTTCAACAACAGATATCAAGACTACTGTCGGTCAAAGGATACTAAAGAAGAAATTTTCAGGGTGACCATAGGCGATGATGAATCCTTAGAAGGCTATGAAGAAAGATTCTGGCTCAATTACAGAAGGGCCAATTGCACACTTGACCTTGAGTCACTAAAGTTGGTCCTACTTAGGGGATTAAGAGAATATCTCCTGGATACCTTACATTTTTTAACAGGAGGAGATATATACCAATTACCCTATGAGGATATCAAGACTATCTTTAGAAACCATTCTAGGGCAGCCAGGAAGAAGGGTAGGGGTAGTCAACCTATGGCCAGTACATCATCTTCCAACTCATCCATCAAGGGTGAAATTGGAAACATGTTGGAAGATTTCAAGAGTGAGATGTTGCAAACCCTTGCCTTACAAATGCACACCATGAACATCAAAAGGAGGCAGGAGGAAGCAGAGAGAGCCTTGGCCATATTTTTTCCTAGATGCACCAGGAGGCATCCTAGGAATGAATGTCCATTGAACTATATTTAAATTTGATCAATATATGAGGAAAACCACTCCACAGACAAGTTCCCTTCTTTACCCGGACTCAAAGTTGTATATCAAGGAGCTGAAGCGGTCACTGTGTAGCTTTTCTACATTAACCAAAGGAGACCTCATGGGCCTAGACCATACTACCAGGGCATGCAAGGTTCATCCCATGCATATTGCAACCCCAACCAAACCAAAATTATACCTTCTTGGGGACTCCCTGCTCATCCTTCTTCATCTAGACCCCCTCCTTGGTCCTATGCATCTCAGTATCTTTCCTAGCCAGCCAACCAGCCATTTCAACCTTATGCTCTACCACAACCTCAATGGAATACATCACTCCAGGGGTGGAGACCCCAATACAACAATTTCTATAGCTCTATTGCCTCCACCACCTGCTAAACCACAACTCCTACACTCTGTTCCACCTAAGCAACCCTAGATGCCTACCTAGCCAAATCCAAACCCGAACAATAGGTAGGCTTAGCAAGTATATAGTGGAGATACATCATATCCATCTTATGTTGTGGAAATCCAGGAGATCAACCTGAGATCTTGGAGAGTTCTCCCAGATAACCAACCTCCCCCTCCAGCTAGGGATGTTGAGGAAGAAAGAGAGGAAAGAAACCTTAAAGTAAATCCACCCTTTCCTGAAAGATTAGCCCAACCACTCCAGCCTACCCCATAAGAGACTAAACTTCTTAGAGAATTTAAAAATCCATGTGTAAAGATACCCCTTCTACGGGCAATAAAAGATGTTCCCATTTACAATAAGTTGATTGAGGATAAATGCTTCAAGCCTCCATGGAGGCAAAAAATGGATGCCCCTACCATTAATGTTATTGGGAAGTTATCGACTTAATGTTGGGGAAGGTAATATGTCCAAAATATTTGGACCCTGGAAGCCCTGTAGTAGATGTGCACATCAATGGCACCATTGTCCCACACACTCTGATCGATCTTAGGGTTGTCATTAATGTGATGACCAAGGACACCATGGTCAAGCTCAACCTCTAAGGGTCATTGATGAAGACCACAATAGTTCTGCAACTTGCAGACCATTCCACAGTAACCACTAAGGGAATAGTGGAGGATGTGATGATCTCCATTGACTCCTGGGAGTACCTTGTAGATTTCTTAGTTCTCTAGCCTAAGCTAAGCTTACTGGTTATCCTCTCATCCTTGGGAGGCCATGGTTGGCCACTGTCGATGCTTACATTAGCTGCAGAGATGGGAATATGACCATCAAGAATGGGCATATGTCCAAGTAGTTAGTCCTATACCCTCCTGCTCAACCTTCTATAGAGCATGATTTATATTTATGGTTGGAGGAGGAGGAAGAAGATGAAGTTTATTCTGCCCAACTCTATGCGTTGGAAGCAACAATATAAGGAGGATGACAAGATGAGGATGACTTGAGTGAACACCTACTCTAAAGTCCGAATCTTGGTTCATTACCTTTAGAAGAAGCAGTAAAGCAACCCCAGAACAATCATCCAATTGAATTATGCTTGGCCGATTCCAACCAACTCCATGTCAAAACCATAGAATTCGGCCCACGAAGAACCTTGAAAATCAATCCATCTCTTTCTTCTCTCGAAGAGGAGAAGCTATGCAACATGTTAAAGGAAAATATAGAAGCCTTCACTTGGAGTTATAGGGAAATGAAGGGAGTACACCCCTAAGTGTGTATTCACCACATATACATCAAAGAAGGTTGCAAGACAGTCCGGAAACCACAAAGGAGGATGAATCCAGCTCTTAAAGATATAGTCAAAGAAGAATTGCAAAAACTGCTAGATGCAGGATTCATTTACCCTATCTCCAACAAAGACTGGGTCTCTCCTTTGGTGTTAGTTCCCAAGAAAAATGGTAAGTGGAGGATTTGTGTTGATTATAGGGAGTTGAAAAATGCCACAAAGAAGGATTATTTTCCTCTACCCTTCATTGACCAAGTGCTAGATGCCTAGCATGGAAAAGGTTTTTCTCATTCCTAGATAGATTTATTGGGTATAACCAAATCCAGATCTATGCAAAAGACTAGGATATGACCAGATTCACCTGTCCTTGGGGTACTTTTGCCTATAGGGTCCTTCCTTTTGGCCTATTCAATGCTCCTGCCACTTTCCAGAGAGCAGTCTTGAGTATTTTCGTCGAATTAGTCCATGATGTAGTGGAGATTTATGGTGCAGGAGCATGAGACTTGGAGGGAAAATCTTCAAACTTATTCCAAAAATCCAAAAAAATCTACAGGCAAAGGAATGGGTCCTTTAGCCAACAATTTCAATGCTTTTCTAGTTTAAGATAAGGATAGAATTAAGAATAAATCATGTTGTAATAAGTGCTTATGGATAAGATGTAACAAGATTTATGCATAATTGCTTTAAATCACTCTATGTAAAAGGCATTCTTTTGTATGGGATAAGGACCGAGAGGGCTTATCTATTATCTATAAAAAGGAAATAATAGGACGCTCTGAGTTAGTCAATCCCAGAGACATTGTCATATTGAAAACTCTCTTTGTGCATCTGAATTTATGATTCTCTATCAACTGAAATTTGTATGTGCTTATTTACTTTTGAACCATTGTTAATGGTGATTTGGCTTAGTTCTACCTACTATTATTTTCTTTAAGCTTATTAACATGTTTTCCTTTATATTGGGATGCAAGATTTCCATTATAAGCATTGTTGAGCTTCCAAGCAAAAACTATGGTTAACACATGAAAATCATGAATTACTTAGCCAGAATGGAGTTCCAGACTTGAAGTTTTATTGCATAGAGATTATACCTTCGTCAGATCCGGAACCTTTATCGCATCGCTGAGTGGGAATGGGACAGTGCTGAATCGTTGGAACACCGAATTCCAATAGCGCGACACTACCTGGGCTGAAACATTATAGGGAGGCTTTAATAACATATCAGGTCCGTGATTATTCTCGCATCGCAATTTTGAAGTGAAGGATCCTTATATTGGGAGCACTAGAATCGCCGATTGCGATCTTCGATAATTCTACGTGTTATCGCGTCGGAGAAAGAAATATTGGAAGGACCAATGGTGACCACAGATAGTCTTAATTTCATTAAACACAATTCTTGAATTTAAAGCGTCGATAGTTAATTCTTTAGAATTAACAATATATTGATAATAAGGCATCAATAGTGTATTTCCGCTCCTTTGGAACGAAAGCCCTCCGCCTGTGTGTATATCATTTTTAATGCATATCCTTTGTTTTAAAGCAACGGTAGTCTATCACTATAATTCCTATGGGATTATAGTTCTGATAGAGGAAAAACATTCCTAAGATATGTTTTGCACCGATAATGAAGGTTGGAGTGTATCAGAGGAAAACTCATGAATCTGTCAATAGAAGACTGACACACCTGTTGAAGAAGAAAGAGGAATTCAGCCAAAAATTGAAGAAATTATATCAGGCTCCGGCCATTTGACCACATCGCCTGCACTGAGGCCACCATTAGTGGTATCAGAGCAACTAGATGACATTGAATTGAATCTCAGAAGTACGAGAAGGAAAGTTACTATGGCTTTTAGAGTTGGAAGAGGATGACGACGTGGTGGAAGAGGACAACCTGTTGCAAACACTAAACTAATGGAAGTTGTGCAATAGATGCAAGCTAGATTGGATGCATTAACAACAGGAAGAAATATAGATGATGGAGATGTTAGTGAACCTGAGGTTGAAGTTGTAGAGGAAGAAGCTGTAGCAGTTACCTTTGAGATGAGATTCTTCCAGTCAGTGTTGAGATCCACAACTAGGCCAAAGACCGAAGTTTCAATATATGAAGGAGGACTGAATCCAGAAGAATTGATAGACCAGATTAATGGCGTGGAGAAATTCTTTGCCTATGAAGAAATATTAGATTAGAAGAAAGTAAAGTTTGTTGTCACCAAGCTAAAAGGCCATGCAGTGCTTTAGTGGGATGGTGTGCAGGCAGAAATAAAGAGACTTGGTAAGCAACCTATCAAGAATTGGAGCAGGATGGTAGCAAAGCTAAGAGGTAAGTTTCTACCAAGTAATTATCAGCAAGCCTTTTTTAGATAGATGCAGAATCTTAGACAGAGGTCTTTGACACTGAAAGAATACAGAGTAATTCTACAAGGTAAGAATAAGAGCTAGAGAAGCCCAAGATACAGATGAGAAGGTGGCTAGATATGTGAATGGCCTTAGGATGGAAATTCAAGATGAGATAAGTATACTGTCTCCTAAAACAGTAGAGGAAGCTTATCAGATAGCACTGAAACCTGAAGAAAAACCCATGAGGAAGCAGTATGCCAGAGGGAGAGGTACTTTTCGAGAAAGGGGAAGTCAAGGTGGTAGAGGAAGATCTACAACACCTAAAGATGGAGCTAGCAGTAGCTCAACCCAACATGCACCCACAAGAGGTGATGTAAGAGGCAGAGGGAGTTTTTCTAGAAGGGGAGGAGGTAGAGAAAGAGGAAGAGAAATAATATGTTACAGATGTAACAAGCTAGGACACAGAGTTGTTGACTGCCCAGAGAATGTAGGAATAAACCAGAGGAATGCAATTGTTGCTCTAGTTGAGGGAGAAGCACCGGTAACAGCAGTGGTAGAAGAAGAAAATATACGAGAGAGGGGAGAATATTTGGTAGTTAATAAAGTTTTTCTCAAGCCAGCAAAGGAGATAGTTGAACCATCACAAAGAAAGACTTTATTTAGAACAGTGTGTAAAGTTCAAGGGAAATGTTGTCAGATGATCATTGATAGTGGCAACACTGATAATTTTGTCTCTACAAAAGTGGTAGAGAAATTGAAGCTAAAGATAATTAAACATCCAACACATTACAAGGTGTCATGGTTGCAAAAGGGACATCAACTGTTAGTGAATGAACAGTGTGAAGTGGAATTTTAGGTGGGCAAGTATAAAGATAAAATTGTATGTGATGTGATGCCAATGGATGTGTGTCACATATTGCTTGGAAGACCTTGGAAATATGAAAGAGGAGCCATGCATGATGGAAAAAGAAACACCTACAAGTTTGGAAAGGATGGTGTCAATCATATGTTGTTGCCTCTGCAAGAAGAAGATGTACCAGGAAAGAAGACTGATCCAAAAACTCTATTACTAGGAGGAAAGGAATACTTGAAGCAAACTGAAGAGAATGAGTTAAATTTTGTTGTAATTTGCAAGCCCAAGGTAATAATGACTTCTACTAAAATTTCTGATTTACCCATTGAAATTCAAGAAATGTTGGAGAAATATTGTGATATTATTGTTGATGATTTGCCAAATGAGTTGCCACCCATTAGAAGAATTATCCATCATATAGATTTGATTCCTAGAGCAAGTCTACCTAACAAAGCAACTTACAAAATGACTCCTATAGAAAATGAAGAGGTTAGAAAGCAGGTGCAAGAAATGCTTGAAAAATGGTTGATCAGAGAAAGCTTGAGTCCTTGTGCAGTGCCAACAGTGTTGAGTCCAAAGAAAGATGGAGGCAGGAGAACGTGTATAGATGGAAGAGCCATCAATAATATCACAATCAGGTACATATTTTCTTTACCTAGAATTAAAGATTTAATGGATTTATTAAGTGGAGCAAAGTATTTTTCAAAACTAGATCTTAAAAGTGGGTATCATCAGATAAGGATAAGAGAAGGCGATGAGTGGAAAACCATTTTTAAGACAAATGAGGAATTGTATGAGTGGACAGTAATGGCTTTTTGGTTGTCAAATGCACCAAGTATGTTTATGGGACTCATGAATGAAGTTTTTAAAGCTTTTATTGGTAAATTTGTAATAGTATATCTAGACGATATATTAGTTTACAACAGGTCTAAGGAGGAGCACATGACGCATTTGAATTATGTCTTATAAAGGCCGCAATAGGAGAAATTATTGTTGAATTTGAAGAAGATCAAGGCAATCATGGAGTGCCCTTCACCCAAGAGTGTTTTTGAGGTAAGAATTTTTCATGGTCTTGCCAGCTTTTATAGAAAATTCATTAAGAATTTTAGTAAGATTAATGCACCTATTATTGAGATCGTAAAGAAGGACAAACAACCATTTAGATGGATTGTTGAAGTAGAAAAGAAAAAACAGCTTTTAAAGAAGAAAATCACTGAAAAGTCTATTTTGGTTTTACTTGATTTGACTAGGCCTTTCCAAATGAAGTGTGATGCCAGCCGAGAAGCAATTGGAGGTGTTTTAAGCCAGGAAGATAGACCTATAGCCTACTTTAGTGAAAATCCAAATGATTCCAAAAAGAAATATTCTTCTTATCATAAGGAGTTCTACGAAGTTGTACAGTCATTAAAAAATGGAGGCATTATCTAATGTCAAAAGAGTTTATCCTTTACTCGAATAACCATGCACTACAATATATTATGCAGCAACCGAAGCTTAGCCAGAAACATGCCAAATGGGTGGAGTATCTTCAATGTTTCCATTTTGTTTTGAAGCATATAAATGGCCAATCAAACAAAGTAGCAGATGCCTTAAGTAGGAGGAATGTATTATTTCAAGAGAGTCAAATCCAAGTGTTGGGTTTTGATTTTCTTAAATAATTGTATGAAACGGATCTAGATTTTAAAGAGGCATTTGAAGCTTGTAAAAATCTTGTTTTGATGGATAGGAGTAAATGGTTGGTTACTTCTTACAAGATGGACTGTTGTTTAATAAAAATCAGCTATGCATACCAAACTATTCTATGAGGGAGAACTTAATCAAAAAGAAACATAGTGGAGGACTTGCAGGACATTTTGGCATAGAGAAAACTTATGAGCAATTAAACAGATTTTATTTCTGGCCGAAAATGAAATTTGAAGTGGAGAAGCATATGAAAACTTGCAAAGTCAGTCAACATGTAAAGGGAAGGAGCCAAAACACATGTTTGTATGTTCCATTACCAATTCCAGATAGGCCTTGGGATATGGTAAGTATGGATTTTTTTTTGGGCTTACCAAAGACTCAAAGAGGTAATGATTCAATTTTTGTTGTAGTGGACAGATTTTCAAAAATGGTACACTTTATTCCATGTTATAAAACTGGTGATGCTTCTCACATTGCTAATTTGTTTTTTAAGGAGGTTGTAAAATTGCATGGGTTTCCTAAGAGTATTGTCCCAGAAAAGGATTCCAAATTTGTTGGACATTTTTGGAGAACATTATGGAAGAATCTAGGAACTAAATTAAGTTTCAGTTCTGCCTATCATCCACAAACTGATGGATAGACTGAAGTTGTGAATAGGAGTTTGGGCAATCTTTTAAGGAGCCTTACTGCAGAACATCCAAAGCAATGGGATCAAGTGTTGGCACAAGCTGAATATGCATATAATGACTCACCTAACAGGAGTACAAGACAAAGTCCATTCCATATTGTTTATGGAATGCATCCAAGAGGAGTATCTGAGTTAAGAAACTTGGGAAAGGATGAGATGAAAAGTGCAAAGGGTGAATATTTTGCTTCGGAAATGCAAGCAATACATGAACAAGTGAAACAGCAGCTGCAAGATAGCAACATCAAGTATGAAACTAGAGCAGACATGAGAAGAAGAGAGGTGAACTTCGAAGTTGGAGATCTGGTTTTAGCACACATCATAAAGGAGAGGTTTCCAATGAGGGAGTATAACAAATTGAAGTTCAAAAAAATTGGACCGTGCAGAGTGTTGAGTAAATTTTCTGCAAGTGCCTATGAGATTGAGTTACCCCCTGATGTTGGAATATCACCAATTTTTAATGTTGCAGACCTGTACAAGTATGAAGTGTTGAAAATGTGCAACAAGAAATGTTAAATTTAGAATGTGCTAAAAATAGATCTGCTAAAAATATCATGTCTAAAAATGGCATGTGTAAAAATAGCAGTTTGGCTACTGAGGTCATTGGCCACATTAGGTGAGAGGTGAAACTGATAAAAATAGAAAGTTCTAAAAATAGCATTTTTGGGTCCCTTCCTATTTATAGCAGTCCCTAGTCTATTTATAGGAAGTAAATTAATTTTGATCTTAACAGCAGTTGGAAATATTAATTAATTTATTTATTTAAGTTAATTAGTTAAGGAAATTTGAATTTGAGGTCTTTGTGGGCATGCACATGAGTTGTCCCACTAATTGAGGAATTTATCCTTAATTTCCTACACTGATTGAGGGAATAAGTATGATTTCTATAATGAGAGAATCAGTTGACTTAGTTCTAACTAGTCAAGTCCAGTTAGATTATTTTAACAAGTTGTTAAAATAATAAAATATAGTTTGTTAATGCTTGCATGCATGTGACAACTATTATTTTAGATAACTGAGAATTCACTCATGGATAACTGTTGCATCTCAGTTCTGTTAGAGACCCAGTTGAGATTAGATGTGGGATAGTGTACCATCAGATGCTTAGATATTTCTAGTAAGTATTCCTTGCATGGAGAAGGATCTATTATAGGAGATTGGAGGACTTGTGGCCTATAGATTGAGGCCTAGGTAGTCCATGATTTTCATCTTCTGATTAAAGATCATTAGGATCTTCTGATTACAGAGAGAGCAGGATAGCTATTGAGTTGATTCTTTTTGTATTCTGAAGAGGATTTCCACTTGATTGATAATACATGGTTGGGGTTTTATGCTAGTGCTTTCCCTTGGATATATCTTGTGTTATGTGTGATTATTTCTCTTGATCAGTTATGCATGTTTCTACTTGATGTTGCTCATGAATTCGATTATGCTTCCACTTAATGTTTTGTAGAAGTAGAACAAGTATTATGCTTTAGGACATTGCATTACCAGGTTGATCTATAGGTGGGAAATTTCTACATGGTATCAAAGCTAGCTAATTTGTAGAAAAAGTTCTACATGGTATCAAAGCTAGCTTATTTGTAGGAGAAATTCTACAAAATTCTACATGGTATCAGAGCACAGGTGATTGAGCAAGAACAATATACTAGCAGGAGAAATTCGAAGTTTATTATTCAGGATATAGATCTCAAGTTCTTATCACATCTATTTCATCAATGGTGTTCTATGGTTTGAGGCTTGAGTATGCCCTTGATGGCAGCTCAAACTATATAGCTTCGAAGGATCGCATGGAGGCAGTTTTGGAAGATAATGGCCTTAAGGATTTCATTGGTTAAGAAATTCCTAAGTCTACTAACAAGACTGAGCAGGTGGAATGGAGGAAGTGTGTGGCTAGAGCTAGGAGAATTCTCTTGGACGGAGTGCGAGATCACATTTTCTCGAGCCTCCAAGGGAAGGAGGCTCGGCATGTAATGTGGAAAAAATTGAAAGATTTATACTAGAATAGTAGTGATCAGAGGAAGCTGGCAGTGAAGGACAAACTTCGAAAGATCAAGTGTGAAAGGGATGAGATGATCTCTATGTATCTGACCAAGCTCATCACTCTCTATGTATCTGACCAAGCTCATCACATGCAGGGATGAGCTTGCAAGTGTAGAGGTCGTGACATCGGATGAGGATATGTTGAGTCTAGCACTCCTTGGCCTTCCTAAGAGCTGGCATAACTACCAGGACTTGGTGAATGGAAGGGAGAAACTGCCAGATTGGGAACAACTATGGTCGGATTTGATGTAGGAGGAGATCGGATAGAGCACTAGAGATAGTTCTCCATCCATGCATGATGAGGAGAATTGTGCCTTAGTGAGTAAGGTGAAGAAGGGGAAGGAGGAGGTTTCTCTTTCCAAATCTAGTTCTTCCAATGATGGGAAGAAGGTTGACAAATAGATAGTGCGATGCTTTCATTGTCATGAGGTGGGCCATTATGCTGCAAATTGTCCACAGAGGAAATCCAAGAAGGGAGCTGGGGAAGGATCTGAAGGTGAGGCACTTGCTTCACAGTTTGATTTGGAGTTCACACTTTTCGCATGCATGGTTTCATCCATGGTGGGAAGTGGTTGGTTTCTTGACAGTGGAGCTTCTTTCCACATGACCGACGATAAGATTTTGTTCAGTACTTTAGAGGATAAAGATCTCTAGATACTCATAGTGATGGGTAATGATGAGAAGTATAGTGTCTTAGGTGTAGGCACGATTATTTTTTAGAGGGAGCATGGAACTCGAATTACCTTGACCGATGTCAAGTATGTACTAGGACTGAAGAAAAACTTGGTGTCAATTGCGATGATGGAAGATAGGAGCTATGATGTAGTCTTCTGTAAGGGAAAGGTTATCCTTAGACACATCATCACTAGGTAGGTGAAGCAGATTGGTTCATGGGTCAAGAACTTGTATGCTCTTGAGGTTCAAGATGCATGCAAAGCCTTGAGCAGCAAGGCAACTAATGGAGACTTGGTGGTTGAGAGGGAGGGTATATTACCTCTCTACATGCAGAGCTAGAAGAATTCAAAGACGACTGTGGAGGAGCCACGATTGGTGCAGTAGCTTCAAGAGGTTGTGGAGCAGCCATAATAGGGGAAGCTGAGTGGAGATCGAGTAGAGACATCTACTCATGCAGAGACCTCCAATAGGGGGAAACTTTGAGCTAGGTGGGTTGAGGGATCACATGCAGCCATACCTCGAGGTAGGAGGTGGGGCGATATAAAGTAATCATCCTAAGGAGGAGAGGCAGGATCCTTGAGGTACCCAACCTCTTGGATGAGACCTTGCTACAAGAGCCTCGATGTGGAGTAGCAAGAACTGACTAATTGGGTAGAGAGAGATGCGGATGGAGCGACAGAGAGAGTGACAATGCAAGGAATCCCAAGAGAGCATATAGCTAGTAGGCAGTAGCAATGCAAGAGGCCCAAGTGTTTTGCACAGTACTAGGTGGCATAGAGAGGTGTGCAATGGTGTGAGATGCATGAAGATGTTGTAGTAGCACAGATGTCAGAGAGGGAGCACTTTTCAGCAGCAGGTAGAGCTTCAACATCAGAGTATGTTCCTAGCCCAACAGAGTGGTCAGTTGGAAGTGTTTTTGTTCCAAGTGTTGTTGGAGCAAGTGGATCGGGTAGATGTGTTGCATTCAGAACATTCCAGAGTTACAGGATCAGGTTCAAGAGGAAGCCTTTCTTGTTGAGAGGGAGTGTTGAAAAATGTGCAACAAGAAATGTTAAATTTAGAATGTGCTAAAACTACACCTGCTAAAAATATCATGTCTTAAAATAATAGTTTGGCTAGTGTGGTCATTGGCCACATTGGGTGAGAAGTGAAACTACTAAAAATAAAAATTTCTAAAAATAGCATTTCTGGGTCCCTTCCTATTTATAGCAGTCCCTAGTCTACCTATAGGAAGCAAAATTAATTTTGGTCTTAACAGCAGTTGGAAATATTAATTAATTAATTCAGTTGAGTTAATTAGTTAAGGAAATTCGAATTTGAAGTCTTTGTGAGCATGCACATGAATTGTCCCACTGATTGAGGAATTTATCCTTAATTTCCTCCACTAATTGAGGGAATAAGTATGAGTTCTATAATGAGAGAATCAATTGACTTAGTTCTAACTAGTCAAGTCCAGTTAGATTATTTTAACAAGTTGTTAAAATAATAAAATATAGTTTGTTAACGCTTGCATACTGTTGGGTATACGACCAAAGTCCCACATTGACTAGAAGTGGGGAGGATCATGGGTATATAAGGATGGACAAATATCTCCATTGGTATAAGGCCTTTTGGGGTAAATCCCAAAAACAAATGCATGAGGGCTTAGGCCCAAAGTGGACAATATCATACCATTGTGGAGATATGTGGTGTCCAGAGCCCTTACAAGTGGTATCAGAGCCAAGTTTGAAGTTAGCCAATGGATGAATCCTCGGAATGCCGAACGAAGGTGGTGAGCCCCGTTAATATCACAATGGGATCCGTGGATGAGCTCGGTTAGAGCAAGCTCTCGAGGCAGGTGGTGCTTCCATGTAAGGCATGTGCTTCCAATGCATTGGAGCGGAGAATCCTGGTTGGTAGAGAGTGGACGGATGGATAATCATTTGAGGGGAGGCTCGATAGTCCTTTATTCGAGGAGAGGATTGTTGGGTATACGACCAAAGTCCCACGTTGACTAGAAGTGGGGAGGATCATGGGTATATAATGATGGACAAATATCCCCATTGGTGTAGGGCATTTTGGGGTAAAGCCCAAAAACAAATCCATGAGGCCTTAGGCCCAAAGTGAACAATATCATACCATTGTATAGATATGTGGTGTCTAGAGTCCTTACACATACATGTGACAACTATTATTTTAGATAACTGAGAATTCACTCATGGATAACTGTTGCATGTCAGTTCTGTCAAAGACCCAGTTGAGATCAGATGTGGGATAGTGTACTATAAGATGCTTGGATATTTCTAGTAAGTATTCCTTGCATGGAGAAGGATATATTATAAGAGATTGGAGGATTTGTGGCCTATATATTGAGGCCTAGGTAGTCCATGATTTTCATCTTCTGATTGAAGATCATCAGGAACTTTTGATTACAGAGAGACCAGGATAACTATTGAGCTCATTATTTTTGTATTTTGAAGAGGATTTCCACTTGATTGATAATACATTGTTGGGGGTTTATGCTAGTGCTTTCCCCTGGATATATCTTGTGTTATGTGTGATTATTTCTCTTGATCAATTATGCACGTTTATACTTGATGTTGCTCATGAATTCGATTATGCTTCCACTTAATGTTTGTAGAAGTAGAACAAGTATTATGCTTTAGGACATTGCATATATCGGTTCGTTCTATAGGTGAAATTTCTACATGAAGGTGAAACTGCAGATGATACAACACAAGATCAAGAGACCCAAGAGATTGACTAGGTAAAACAATTACCCACAACAAAGAATTTGTAGCCAAAAATAATTTTAGACAAGAAGGTGTTTAAGAAAACAAGGGGACGAGAATAATTCCAGTATTTGGTAAAATGGAAGGATCAGCCAACTATTGAAGCTAATTGGGTTACAGAAGACATGCTACAGAAACTGGGCAGTTCTGTAGATGAACTCATGGACAAGAGCTCATGAAGAATTTTGTCCTTAGGAGTCTAATGCAGGAGCATGAGACTTGGAGGGAAAATCTTCAAACTTATTCCAAAAATCCAAAAAAATCTACAGGCAAAGGAGTGGGGTCCTTCAGCCAGCAATTTCCATGCTTTTCTAGTTTAAGATAAGGATAGAATAAGAATAAATCATGCTGTAATAATCAATTATGGATAAGTTGTAACAAGCTTTATGCATAATTGCTTTAAATCGCTCTATGTAAAAGGCATGCTTTTCTATGGGATAGGGATTGAGAGGGCTTATATATTATTTATAAAAAGGAAATAATGGGATGCTCTGAGTTAGTTGATCCCGGAGACATTGTCATATTGAAAACTCTCTCTGTGCATCTGAATTTATGATTCTCTGTTAACTGGAATTTGTATATGCTTATTTACTTCTGAACCCTTGTTAATGGTGATTCGGCTCAGTTCTACCTATTGGTATTTGCTTTAAGCTTGTTAATGTGTTTTCCTCTATACTGGCATGCAAGGTTTCCATTATAAACATTGTTAAGCTTCCAAGCGGAAACTCTGGTTAACACAAGAAAATCGTGAATTATGTAGTCAAAACAGAGTTCTAGACTTGAAGTTTTATTGCACAGAGACTATACCCTCATCGGGTCCGAAACCTTTATCGCATTTCTGAGTGGGAGCAGAACAAAGCTGAACCATTGGAACACCGAATTCCGATAGCGCGACACTGCCAGAGTCAAAACGTTATAGGGAGGCTTTAATAACATATCGGGTATGTGATTATTATCGCATCACAAGTTCGGAGTGGAGGAGCCTTGTATTGGGAGCACTGGAATCGCCGATTGTGATCTCCAATAACACTACGTGTTATCGCATTGGAGAAAGGAACATTGGAAGGACCAATGGTGACCACAGATAGTGTTAATTGCGTTAAACACATTTCTTGAATTTAAAGCGCCGATAGTTAATTCTTTAGAATTAACAATATAGTGATAATAAGGCGTCGATAGTGTATTTCTGTTCCTTTGGAACGAAAGCCCTCCACCTGTGTGTATAGTGTTTTTAATGCATTTCCTTTGTTTTAAAGCAACGATAGTCTATAACTATAATTCCTATGGGATTATAGTTCTGATAGAGGAAAAACAGGCCTGTGATATGTTTTGCGCCGATAACGAAGGTTGGAGTGTATCAGAGGAAAACTCATGAAGCTGTCAATAGATGACTGATACACCTGTTGAAGCAGAAATAGGAATTCAGCTAGAAATTGAAGAAATTATATCAGGCTTCGGTCATTTGACCATATCGCCTGCACCCAGGCCACCAATTTATATGGATGATTTTACACCTTATGGTTGTGATCTTCAAGAAGCTCTATCTAACCTAGGCAAAGTACTACACAAGTGCATTGAAATGAACCTGTTTCTCAGTCCTAAAAAATGTGAGTTCTTAATGACTGCAGGGACCGTGCCAGGTCATTCAATACCTGAGCAAGGACTACAGGTGGACCCAAACAAAATAGTCATCATCCAAAGGGTCCCACCTCCTCAAAAGTAGAGAGATGTCAAAAGTTTCCTAGGGCTAGCTGGATACTACCGAAGGTTCATAAAGGACTTCAGCAAGTTGGCCTTTCCTTTATTTGGTTTGTTGGCCAAGGAGGTTGAGTTTATATGGTCAAAAAGATGTCAAGAGGCCTTAGGCATCCTAAAGGATAAGTTAACCACTGCACCAATTTCTCGAGGCCCAAACTAGGCCCTCCCCTTTCATATTCATGTTGATGCTACACACAAAGCCATAGGAGCAGCCCTAGGTCAGATAGATGAAAAAATTCCTTATGATATCTATTTTATCAGTAAGAACTTATCAAAGGCTTAAATAAATTATACAGTGACTAAAAACGAACTCTTGGTTGTTGTGCATTCATTAAAAAAATTCACGCATTACATTACTGGCTATCAAACATTTGTGCATACTGACCATGCTACAATCAAATATTTAATGAACAAACTAGATGTGAATGCTCGAATTATAAGATAGTTACTTTTATTACACCAATTTGATCTATAAGCCTGGCAAGGAAAATGTTGTTGCAGACTTTTTATCTAGGGTAAATTTGCCTGCACCTGAAGAAGGAATGGTGGATGACCAGTTACCGGATGAGCACTTATTTTCTATTTCAGTTCTCTCTCCATGGTTTGTTGATATAGCAAACTATTTCGTATCAACACAATTCCCACCAAACTTGTCCTCCAAGGAAAAAAGAATGATAGTCACGAAAAACGCTCCCTTCACTTGGATTGGGATCTTTTCAAACTTGGCCTAGATCAAATCTTGACAAGGTGTGTCGGGGAAGACGAAGACTTTGGCATCCTTCTGACTTGTCATGATGGGCCTTGTGGAGGTCACTTTGCAACAAAGAGGACATCATTCAAAGTGTTACAAGTAGGCTATTATTGGCCCACTCTTCGATAGGATGTGAGAAAATACACTAGTTAGTGTGATTGGTGCCAGAGGATGTGAAGGCCTACTCCAAGTGATAAAATACCTTTGCAGCCACAAGTGACTTTCGAGCCATTTGACAAGTGGGGCATGGACTTCATTGGGCCCATTGAGCCTCCTTCAAAGAAAAAAGAGTACATTATTGTGTGCATTTTTTATTTGACTAAGTGGGATGAAACCAAGACAATTAAGGCAGCAACAAAAGAGAAGGTGGCTGAGTTCCTAAGGGAGAATGTATTCTACAAATTTGGGTGCCCTAGAGAGCTGGTCATAGACCAAGGCAGCCAGTTTACCTCCAACATGATTGAAGACTTCCTCAGCCATCACAAGATCAAGCATAGGACCTCCACTCCCTATCATACACAAGCTAATGGGCAAGTGGAGGTGACCAACAGAGCACTGGAGGGCATCTTAACCAAGATGGTGAGTAGCAGTAGGAAGGATTGGGTAGAAAGACTAGTTGAGGCCACTTGGGCCTATAATACCACATGGAACACCACCACTGGATTCACACCCTATGAGTTGTTCTATGGGAAAAAGGGCTTGACGTCCATTGAATTTGAATTTAACACATTAACGATGGCAGCCCAACTAGATTTGGATCTCAACAATGCACAAAAAGAGAGATTGTTCCAATTGAATGGATTGGATGAATTCAAAATGTAGGTCCTCCTACATACAGAGGTATTTCAACCTCATAGGAAGATATGGCATGATAAAAATATCTGGGAGAAGCAATTTCAGGAAGGCGATTGGGCATTGTTATATGATTCTAGGTATAAAGACTTCAAGGGCAAGTTAAGGACAAGATGGCTTGGACCTTATGTTGTAGAAAGATGACATGATAATGGTTTAGTGCAAATCAGAACCATAGATGAAAAAGCCATTCCTTTGCTTGTTAATTGATACCGATTGAAAATTTACAAGATACCTTTAACAAAATAAGAGTTCACTGATTATATCAATAATACAGTGATGATAGTGGAGAAAGTTCTAGCTCCTCCCTCATCAAATCACTGAGAAAAAGAGAAAAAAGAATAAGGGACTTAGGTGAAAACCTCCATGAGGCACCTGAGTCCCATCATTGGGTTGAAAACCTCTTGAGGCAGCCCAGTGATGAAAAAAAAAACAAAGAAAAAAATAGATAATAAGAAGATCCCTGGGTGAAAACCTTTCTTGAGGCGCCCGAGGAAAACAACTAGGGTGAAAACCTCTCTCAGAAAGCCTAGTTGTTTTTCAAAAAAAAAAATTGTCATGAAATTTCCATTTGTAGGCAGGTGAGAAGGACATTCAAGGAGAAAAAGAGGATCCCAAGGAGACCCCTGCCACTCACTTATTCATTTTTTCACTCCTTACCATGCATCCCTCCATCATTTTTGTCATTTTTCCACTCTATTACTTTGGCTTATACAAATATTGTGTTTTCTACAAGATCCCCTGTATTCCTACAGGATCACCTAAGAACCTACAAGATGATCCTGTAGGAATTATAGTGACCCAAAAATCATACAAGAATCAATCCGAAGGAAAATGATGGACTTGTTAGGTCCCTAAAATTCACCCTATTCATGATCTAGCACCTCACCTCATCTGTTATCATCATCCCTATAATCACCATTTAAAAATGATCAAGTTCAACAATTTCTTTCCAGTCTTCAAAGAGAAAAAAGGGAAACAGAGAGGAGTAAAGAGCATCACCTGAGTATACTTTACTCTCCACACTGCCACTCCTTCTTTCCATCCATGTCACCATCCTCATAGCCACAACAAGCAAAACGATTAAATGATTCTAAGGGAGAAGCAGCTATAGGACATCTTGTAGGAAATCATGTAGCAGCCTATCCCACAGAATATTAATCACACCAGCAACAAGTCTTCACCATGATGATCCAAGAGCTTCAAAGTAGCAGCATCAGATCTTCAACCATGGATACTTGCAAAAATAGAGAAGCCATTTGCAAACAATAAGAGGAGGAAGAAGAATGGCATGCAACAAATATACACATCAGCATCTCTGTTCTTCAACAACTACAACATAGCATTAAAACCACTGGTAAATATCTCACTCACTCTATCATATGCATCATGTAGTAAAAAATTGTAAGTGTTATGAGATAGTTGGTTTATAAGTGAAAAGGTGGCCAATTAACTTGGCCACCTTCGTTTAGTGAGCACATGCACACCTGGGTGTCCTCTCACACGTGGCTACAATCAACTCAAAGACAGAGAAGGAGTAGGACAAAAAGCGGTTAAAATACGGATTTACAAGGTGGGAGTTGATTATGAGGAGTGGGAAATGATGAGGTGGTATGAGGTGGTAGTGGGGACCAATGGTCCAAAAATGGCAACATACCTTTGCTTCCAGCACACCACCTCACCCCGAATCACCATAAGAGGAAATAAAACATCATTTCCATGAATTCATGCATTTCACCTCCTCAAAACTCCCTCACTCAATTCACTCTCATAACCCAGGAAACCCACCGAAAGAAAAGATACATCATTTACTACACAGGAATTCCTACAGGAGCATGCACAAGAATTCCTATAGGATACAGAGACTGTCTACAGGATACACAGAGACCGTTTTACAAGATTGGCAGAGAAGAATTCAGAAGGGATATCATGGGAGTTGGCCACTACAACTAGTCTAAAGATATAGGCTCTAAAATTACATTCCCCTTTACAATTAAATGAACCAAGGATACTCTCAATCTGAGTAAATTTAGCAACTGTGTGAAGGGAATTAAATACACAATCATCTTTTTTTTGCTCCTGCATTTGAAAAATTATTTCAACATTCTCATTTTCTCCTCAAGCTTCACTAGCAAGATGACACGAGGGTTTAATAGAAGAGAGCCCACAAACACTATGAGAATCCAACAACATCCCCAAGTGCTTGAAATCTTCACACGACATAATTGGATGGGTTTTTTTGAAAAATTCAGAGGGTATGATGATGAGGTGGCTCAAGAATTTTCTCTCTCCCTCACTCCACACACCAAAATCCATGCCACTATTGTAATAAGGGGCCTCACTATAGATCTCACCCCTGAGCTCATCAGCAGAGTCACCACACTTCCCCTAGGAATACCATGGAGAAAAGAAGACAAAGGAGATAGCCAAGTTGCGCAAAGAAAATTATTTTTATAAGGTGAGGAACCCACTGAGGACAAAAATGGAGTAAGGAGGGAAAGTCTTCCATATCCATTGAATGAGGTAGGCTACCAACTAATCAAATACATCTCATGTGAGGGTAGGTATAGTGTTATCTATGGCTATCATTTTAGGATCCTTGAAGAATTAAGGTTTGGGGTAGAAACACCCCCTCATCAAAGGCTTAACATACCATATTTCTTTCTTAAATCACTGATAGATTCAAGCATCAATGTGAAGGAGGGGAATTCCCAACAATTAGCTCACCATGGGTTGATTAGGATCCTCATTGAACATGCCCTCCAAAACCTTAGAACACCTATAACATGGTAAGTTTTCACAGACATGCCAGTAGAGGATGACATCAAAGCTCTCACTTATGGTGTTAGTCCTACTATTAGTGAAGAGGAAGTAAAACATGAAGAGTAAGATACAGAAGGAGATGAGGATGAGATGGATGAAGGAGTTGACAAAGAGGAACATGATGAGGATGAAGAAGAAGAGGAAGAAGAGAAGGAGGATGATGAAGAAACAAAGGAGGAAATTAAGGAGGAAACTGATAGAGATGATGAATATCTATAAGAAGAAGATAGGAAAGATAGAGAGAAAGAAGGCAATAGAACAGAGGGGATAGAACATAAGTAGGAGTCATATAGGGTGTCTCCAAAGGCCACTGAGTGAAAGGCAATAGCTTCCCTCACTTCTCTTATCACCCCAATCAAGCAAGAAGGAAAAAGGAAGAGGTAGACCCCACTATATTTTAGGACAAGAAAGAGCACAATAATAAGACAAGGGAAGCCACAAACATGAACCAAAATTCCTATTGATATTAAAGATTCCCCTACACAAAAAAACAAAATGCCTTCCCCTAAGTCCCTTATCACCTATGTGAGGAGGCCTACTGCTAGATCAACTTCCTCAAAGGGTAAGGAAATCTTACAGGATCCACAACAGAATCTACAAGAAGCAAAACCAGTCATACAGGATACTCTGTTGAATCTATAGGAGGCACAAAAATTGGTAAGGAAGGTAGGGGAGTAGAAAGAAGCTAAAGAGGAGGAACCAAAGACAAAAGAACCCAGCCCCCAACCTAATCTAGACTCCTATTACCAGTTTATTGAAAGAGGTAGGGTCATACCTCAAAAATTTTCCATCCTAGTGTTCTTCAATCTTGAGAAGGAGAGCGCCAGAACTCACCATGTCAAAGGATGGATGTATATCGCCATGTCAAAGGGGGTGGAATACATTGGGCACATGGAAAAGAAACTCAAAGAAATGGGCAGAGAGCTAAGTGGCTTGAGGGATAGAGAAGCTCTAATGAGAAATCAACTAGAGACAGAAAATGCATGGCTGAGGCGACACCTACAGGAGAGAGAGAACCAATTAGCATGTATGGCCAACCTCTCCTTGGAGGCAATCCATTGTAGGATTCTAGCTAAATCGTATGCTCTCTACCTCAAAGAACAATGGCTGCAGTTTCATATTAAGACACTAGAATAGAGGGGAACCATAACATTTCAGGACTGCATGTAGTTTATTGATCTTTGTAATCAAAGTACACTAGAGGGTAGGGCCAAACTAGCTGATTTCTATTTGCACAAAATGGCCCTCATAGACATGAATGTATGGGACCCTAATGCCAAGCTAGGAGATCTACAATTAATGGTTTTTGCATCATGGATGAACCATGAAGATTCAAGAGCTGTAGAAATGAAAAGTATATTGACAAGAGAGTAAAGTGAACATATTTTGATAAGAGCTAAACAACCAAATCCCATGGCCCTCTTCAGTACCCGTAATTTTATTGCAAATGATCCTCAGCTAGCACCTAGATATCTTTCTACCCAAGAGCAAGAAATTTCACATTTTGAGGACATGTTTAGGCTGCTAGGGGATGATAGTATACATACTTTCCTGAGGAGATGGAACACACTACCATACAACTTAAAGATAAAAGAATATCACTCCCCTCAAAGGTTGAGAGAGGCACTGAACATGACACATATGTATAAACAATACGCAAAGGTTGAAGGTCAATTGGATAGGCCTAAAACTCAGTCCACCACTACTCTTAGGAATGCTAGAAGGGAGAAAAGAAGAAGAAGAAGAAAAGAAGCAGTGGGAAGAGGTAGAAAAGAAAGCAAGCATTTATGAACAAGAAGAGGAGACCACAGCAGAGGCATGGGATGTCAAAGAGGCTACTAGAGCCATGAAGGATATGGATATTGACTAAGTTGCTCAGAGAATGAAAAACACTTTCAATAGGGGGTGATGATGAGCCTCATCATTGGGTAATTATATGGGGTTTAATTCACCTCCTAGCTTAGTCAAACCAACTATTCTCATAACTTATTGCATACTTTTGATTATATTTTGTTTATGAGATGATTTAGAGTTGGATATTTTGCTTTGTGGTATAATGTGCATTTAATGTAGAATTAAAGGAGAAAAGCAAGAAATTTTGGCAAAGACCAAGGTCAAAACTCGAATGGGACAAGGGAGAGGGATTATAGGAGATAAATCCTCCTCATTTACTACCCTGCCATTTGAATATTCCTCCATCAACTCTGAGTGCAAACAACCAAATCATAAGGACTAGAATGAAGCCGAGCAAGTAAAAGACAAATCACCCGTTTATCTCGAGTTTGGGAGCCAACCCTCCCTAATTTTAAGGAAGTCATTGGAGACTTCAGATGTATAATTAGAGAGGCATAGGACCTTAGTAGGATTCATATTTTCATTGTAAAACTCTACTCTATTTTCAAGCTGCAAGACTTGTGAGAGTTCTTTTGATGTAATTTGTTGTTTTGGCAATAAGAATGAGCTTTGTTTTGAGCCAACACTGAGTTAACTCAGAGGGATGAAGCTCTTGGGTTAGATCTCAACCCTAGCAACCAAGGCTCCTCTTTATTGTACATGTTTTCTTAGTGTAGATTCATATCTTAGATGTTAGTTTGCTTATTAGATGCATTTCCATTACAAGTAGTGTAGATTAGATTGGTACTATGGTAGTTTGCTTCCATTTGTGCCTTCTTTCAAGTAGCAGGTTAGCAAGGGGAAAAATGATCACCACAAGGTTATTAGTAGGTGTCTCGGCCTCACTTCCTCCCTCTGGGATCATGACTTGAGGAAGGGACCCTTCAGCCACCCCAAAAACAGAGATTTCTAGTTCTTTTATGAGCTTTGGAGTTTGTTGTCTTTAATTCAGTATTTGGTTAATGTTGCAAGGCGGATCGCATTGTCATATTTTTCCATCTCCATTTCTGCAATAAGATCTCATTGATGCTTTCATTCCCTTCAACAAATTTCTTCATACATAATATAGGCAATTGATTCATGCTTTTCTAGTTTATGAAAATGTATCTTGTTGCATAGTTTTTGGAAGACACACATGTTTTATGTAGAGTAGGTGCTTCAGGTGGTGACCAAGACTTCATAACCAGCTACCACCTTCCACTTCATCCACCTTAGCCATCCCTTGTTTCACCATCACCCTCACTAGTTTTTGATCATTTTTCTTTGAAATTATCATAAACAAAATGAGCGAATCTAGCCATCCCTTATCTTGGATATTGACTCCTCAGTTCTCCTAGACCTTCTAACACTCCATTCCACCCATCACACACCTTTCCTAAGCTTCTCAACAACTCCAACACCTCACAATTAGTTCTTGGGTGTATCTTGTAGGTTTCATGTAATTCTTGCAAGATCATCATGTAGGTTTCTAGTACATCCTATAGGTTTTCTTGAAACGGCTTGTTTTGAGGCCGAATTGATGGGAAACCCCTAGGAAGTCGTAAAAGGCCTCCTAGGACCCGTCCACACCATCCAATCACTCCATAAACCTTCTAGCCACCCTTAAAAACTTTCAGTCCACCTATCACATCCATAAGAACAATTAGTTTGCATACTTGATTTTGCCTAAAAAGACCAGAAAAGTGAAAAGAGAGTTAGTTTAGTTTCTTTACTTGCACATTAGTATTTTTTGATGCTTTTTACTTCTACAGCTTAGATAGTAGCATTTTTTTATTTTTGATTTAGAACATCTGTTTAGCATAGCTTCTTAAATGCTTAGTTAGGGCATGGTGTGGTTTCACATTACATGTTGGTTTTTTCCCATTACTGCATTAGAGTAACTCTTTTAGAGTAGATTTGTCTTTTTTCCATCAAAGAATCAAGCTTCTTCTAACTCTATAGAAGTCCGGCTTGGAACCCCAGTGGTCTCTGGCCAGCCAAACAAGTGACAACAGGTAGAAGCATCACTTTTACTTATGCATACATCACTGTCACCTCCAAGTTTGTACGAACCCAAGGTTGATAAGTAAAGCTGGTAGCCCAAGAGTTACAGCATCCTTGCTGCAATACTGGCACTCATCAAATTTTTTAAGATATTCTAATAATAATTTAAAATTTTTATAATTATCTACTAAGTTGAATGGTTAGAGAATTGAACAAAGGCAAAGTGTTATGGATTGAACTGCACAATGAAATTCATTAGTCTTTATGGACATGGTATAATGGTGTGGATTGGGGCCATCATTTGCAAACACCCTTTTAGCCTCTACATTAAATCCAAATACCAATGGCGATTAGTTATATCCAAATGGGAGAAAATGAGAACTTGCAAACATAAGAATGCTTGCAATTGATTGCCTATAGTATTTGTATACCTAACTGGCTCATTGAATTCACCATTGAACCTACATACTAGCACATCAAATTGAATAATGAACCTACATCACTACACATCGAATTACAGGCAGTGATCTATGATGCAAGAGAATGACCTACAAAACTTAATATTGCAAATGGATGTGAGCGAAGAGCATGACTTGTAAAACTGACATGCAATTTCCTCTAATGAAATTTAATTGGATGAGAAATAAACAATTTTTTGTTACCAATTCAAGATAATAAAAACATTAACCTTAGTATCGGGTAGATCTCACATTAACCTTAGTAAACGTAAATGTAAACATAAATTTAAACATTTAACATGTAATATTTTAACATTTAAGATTTTTAATATAATGTTGGCCTTGTTTAGAAATCAATCTAATTATTATTATGTATAAACCCAATACAAATTTAAAATATAAAGAGGTTTATGAACACTAAACAAATAGGTATAGTAAATAAATAAAAATGTAAATAAACTGGAGGTATGGCAAATAAATAAAACCTCTTTTTAGACTTACTCCAAAGGTATGGTAAATAAATGTGAATATAAATAAACTAGAGGTATGGTAATTAAATAAGACCTCTTTTTATATTTAGTCCATAAACCTCTTTTTATTACGAAAACTCAAAAAATAAGTTTTATTTAGGTGAAGTCTATGGGCCAAATACCATTTTAATACTGTGGACTAAATACCATGGGAAAAATACTATATTTATAAAAGAGGTATGGTAAATTAATAAAAATATAGATAAACTAGAGTTATGGTAAATAAATAAAACTTTTTTTCATATTTACTCCACAGTTCGCTCAGAAATTAGGTTTTATTTAGGTGAATCCAATGGGCCAAATTATTACTAGCAATTGCACTAGTTGTTACAAGGTAAGGCAATAACATATAGCACTAATTAATTATTTCTTCACAACTTAATTAATGATTCCTTGACAACTATTGAAAGGTAGAAAAATATCAGGAAAAGGAAATGACCATGCTATAGTGAAATTATACTACAATACTGTTTCCTTGAGCATTACAAATCACGAAGCCTATGTTGAATTTAAATACCTATCATCATTTGCTACCTTCGAAATTAGAGGTCGTTTTGGCATATTTCCTACTCATTTATTCTTGATCACTTCCTAAATCACACATCGTTTTAGTGCAATTCCTCCATCTTTATTCTTGATCATGTAATATACCTACTGAAACTCATGTAATTAAATAATTATTTAACTGGTTTACCTTTGGAATCAAGAAGTAGTTATGGAACGACTTGTAACTACCATTTCCGGTTCGAGAAGCACATCTAGAGCCCTCGACGCTTCTAGAACAGGAAAATAAAAGCCTCTATGTATTTTCTCTGAGTCTCTACCCTCCTCATGGAGTTCCGAAGGGCAATTTGTAATCATTCTTGGGAAGCGTCTGTTCAACCGATATTATTCGTCAAATTCGAGCTAGATATTTGAAGAATGGCAATGGATCCTTTGTTGAGCACTATGAAACAACTGCTTGGCATGTCAGACAAGCTAGAAAAGCTCCTCAATGCTCCGACCCGCTCTTATGTGCGCAACTCGAAGGCCATGGCTTCCACTCCTCTGGATGTTAAAGAATACCCAAACTCATACGTTATTTTTTATAATAGACATGTCGTGCCTCAAATCCAATGACATCAAGGTTCAATTTGAAGATGAGAATGTTATGAACATCAGTTGCAAGCGAAAGAAGAATGAAAAGGAGGAAGAAGCGGAGTTGAAATACATTCGCATGGAGCGTAGGGTGGGAAATTCACGAGAAAATTCACTTTGCCTGCTGATTGCAATGTAGAGGCCATTTCTGCTGCCTATCAAGATGGGGTGCCCATTGTTATAGTTCCCAAGCTTCCTCTGCTAGAGTTGAAGAAAACTAAGACTATTGAAAGGCACAGTGTTTTTCTCTTCAAGAGATTATCCAAATATATTACACCAACAGATAAGTAACTACGTTTTTTATAGAGAAGAATAAGTTGTTTTTTGGATTGTTGGAAAATATCATGTTTTTGTGTTTTGCAGATTGATTATTTTATATGTTTTCTTGGGAAAGAAAATATTTTAATGCATGTAGTTAAAGATTGATTATTTTATATGTTTTCTTGGTAATGAAAATATTTTAATACATGTAGTTAAAGATTGATTAGTTTATATGTTTTCTTGGTAAAGAGAATATATTAATGCATGCAGTATAAGATTGATTATTTTATATGTTTTCTTGGTAAAGGAAATACATTAATGCATGTAGTTATTAATAACTACCTTATGTGTGACTAATCTTCTTGTTTTTATATAACAATACAAATACCTTTTATCTAAGAAAAGATATGAAGTATACTCTTTTTTTATCCAAGTTATTTTCTTGGAAGTGAATATTTATCCAAGTTATTTTCTTGGGAGTGAATATAAATTAAAGACGGTAATTTGTGAAATATTCTCATGGGTAAGAAAGTTCTTTTGAAGAAGAATACTTAGCTATGAGAAATATAATAACCTTTGCGTAGATGAAATGCAAAGAGATAATATAAGTCATAGGAATCTTCTTTGGAAAGAGTATGTATTTCTCGTGCGTGAAAGATAAGTTAATTGCGTTAATTCCTTTACAAGAGTTTGCAAAAGTTACATGTTTTGGTGAGTAAAAAAGTAAAGGATTTGGTTATTGCATATTGGGTAGTTTGGTTTATTTGCATGGTTTAATGCATAAATGGTTACAGTTATTATTATCCTAGTTCTTATGCGCAAAAGAAAGGTTGATTATGATACCTTGTTGAAAACAAATGCATGAGGACTTTGTTATGATACTTTCATGGAAACAAATGTATAATAACTTTGTACATAAATGTTAGAGAAACTATGTTGGGTTCTTGAATAATAACTATGTGAAAATAACACATGTGCAAAAGCATAGAAAAAATAGTTTATTACATGTACGAAGATATAACTATGCTATTATATATTTAAAAGAGAAACATGGATTTGTAGAACTATTGGGTTGGATCTTTTAAAGAGAAATATGCATTAGTGTGAATAAGAATTGTGGAAGGTAAAACAAGTATTTACTTGAATAAATGTACTAGTTATTTATTATGACATGCTTGATAATTATTGGTGCACAACGTTGTTAGAAGAAGCTTATTGTGATATATATTTACAACGCATGCACATGAGTATATGTTAAAAGATCACTTTTAGAGACTGATTATTGATTGATTAATATTGTATCTAATCTTATTGCCAAAGCTTGTTGACGACAGCAATAACATGAAATGATGGCAGTTTGTGTCAAAGAAAAATGATGTTTAACATTGTGGTAGGTAAAGAACTAACAGCCAATGCTCATGAGTACAAGTTTTAGAATTGTACGTTGATAGAACAATCATGCCACAAGGATGTAGAGAGTGGTGATATGTAGGTAAAGGGTTTCATGGAAAATGTAATAGCTTTTAGCTAGTTATGTGACATTTTAATGATATTTCATTGTAATATTTTATAACAAGGGATAAGGGATGGAATCCCTTATAAGCCATTGAATGAGGGGTGAAAACCCTCACGAGCATTTAATAATAAGATTAAACGTTTGTTGGTTTTCACTCTACGAGGTTTCCAGGGTATATCGGTGTTCAACGTGTTCAATGATGTGATTGCTTATTGTGTCAGTTTGATAATATTGAATCCTTGATGATGATGATTCCTTATTTGATGTGATAATCATAATGTCAAGTATGTGATTAATTAATATGGTTAAGGAAATCACAAAATGGATGCAAAGTTCATGAGATAGTTTATGTTAATATACTACAACAGTAGTTGTCAATGGTTATGCAACTTATTGTCCTCTATTGCAATTTACTAATGAACATTATATCTAATGGTTAATGAGGAATGTGGAGTTGTGATTTGGATAATTACTTGTCGGTAATTTGTATAAAAAATTCAAACTTCCTACTTTTACATGTGAGGTTACTGGGGTATGTTACAAGTGGTATTAGAGCTAAAGGTTGCAGCATTGGCGCCTTTGGGAATTGGTAAGCGGAGAAGAAATTGAGGAATTCCACTAGTGGAAATTAACTCAGGTATGAGTTTAACAATCTACATATTGATTTATGTAGTACACTACTTTTGACATGATATGTGTGATTCATGTTTATAACCGCTTTGAGTAGTAAGTAATAAAGTTTGCTGCAAAACTATGTTCATGACATTGGATTCTTGATGAGGAAAAAAGACAATAAAACTTTTGTCACACTTAAGAACAATATTGAACACTCATTACACCTATGAACAATATTGAACACTCATTAAGGAAAGTGATAACCAACTACCAAATCTTGCTTTGCAAATGTGGCAATACTAATGATACATTTAATGAACATGATTGAAGTTACAATGAACTAACTTTAATCAGTCAATGCATGAATGTAAAATACATGGAATGTCCTTGAATATGACGATATAGTGTTTTGAAAGACATTGTAAGAACCCCTTTAGACTTCGAAAATAAACAATGAGTCGAGTAATGGGACTTGACTATAATAACTAATTTTTTATTAAGTCTTTTCATGGATGCATTAAGATGGTTGGTAGTTGTGATTGGTTAGTGTTGTATGACTAACTAATAGAACTTATATGCATTAATTGAATTTGATTTAAGATTATTACAATTCGTAAACAAGTGATTATGGTAGTTACTTCATGTATCGGTCTGTTGATGACAATACACTATGGGAAATTGGAAATGTTTAGATTGTTAACTCAACTATTGTTGACATTTACACAGTAATGAATATTTGCATATACTTTTATGCATGACAATATTGTATGCATGAAAACTAAAATGAATTGGAAAGTCAATACTTGTTAAATGATGCATATTTATAACTAACGTTGCTGATGGGATTAGGTCGTGGTAGCTTAATGGCAACAAGAAAACTCGTCACATAAAATGTTGCAATGGAAACTGCAATCATAAATGAGAAATTATAATGTTATATGATATGCATGATTGTGTTACTTGGAAAATCGAAATGAATACGAAATGTATGTTTCTTATCAATATAGATATTGTGGACCCATGTTAAGTGTAAATGCATGGTGTACATGGATGTTTCTTTTGTTAATCGTAATGTGCATATGTTTTACTATGTAAATTACTTTGGGTAAGAGTGGTAAAAGAGAAATTTAACATGTCAAACAGTCGTGGATAGATGTGAAAGGCTAGAATGCCTTGGGTTGATGGCTATTACCTTCCCAGAGGGGTTGATGGTACTTGCCTACCTAGATTTCCTCTCCCTTGAGATAAATGATCTTAGTAAGGGAAAAGAGTTTGCCAAGATGTTGAAGAGGGTAAAAAGCCTGAGGCAACTTTATTGATTTGGAGCCCGTTGGAGGAGGCCCAAAATTCCTCATAGACGGGACGCTATCAGAGGAAGAGGTAAGACACTGCCAAGAGGAATCTTATATTGGACCCTATGTGATCATTGGAATTCTTGAGCTGGTTAGCCAATGGAATTCCATGTTAGACCTTGTAAGGTCTCTGTCAAAGAAATTGTCTGGATGCAAAAATGACTTCATCTGGTTGTGGAAACTAGTTCCCATGGGTTGAGAAGATCCTTCTTCTTCCATTATGGTTCTCATAGGAGAACACATTAATCAATTAGTTATGTGTTGTATTAAAATTGAATTTTACATATAGTTGTGTAAAATATGTTACGCACATTTAACGTGAAAGGAGATTAGTGTTTAGTAAGGAATTATAGGAATTTTAGTTCCTTTATTTTATTACCAATCCCGTGAATGCCATAATAGGGGTAAGACAATTTTCACTTGGTGAAGTTATTGACTATTTTGATGATTAGAGAGCTAGGTGCTCTTTGGGTACTTTTAGAAGTACTGTGTGGATGTGTTTAGTGGGAACTAAGACAATGTGCATGCGGTGCATTGATTTATCATTTTGATGATTAGAGTGTTAGAGCTCTCTAAGTACTTGTAAAAGTACTGTGATTTAAATATCACTTGACATTGCATAATTGATTGATAGTTAAAAGTATTTCATTAAAAATGTTGTAACTAATGTGATTGAATTTGTTAGTCATACATTACAGGTTACTTACCATGGAGTGTTGATGGGTTGTCCAATCACTATTGTGAAGTGCTTGCATAAAAGTTACCATGACTTGTAAAAGTAATTGGTAAAAAAGGGTAAGTTAGTATAGAAATTTTGTTTTGTTTCTATATAATTGAATAGTGGCTAAGCTATGGAAAGTAGAAATTGCTTAGTTTTGTAGTTATAAATTCTTATGAATATAGATAATAATTATTTCTTTTTCTTATGGGTATTCCTTGGAAACAGAATCCTTCATTTTGAAGGGAAAGGATCTCGTTTTCACTTGTTTGGATCCTTTATAATGAGAAGAAATTAAGTCCCAATAATAGATGAACACCGAGGATGGTGTTCTCTTTAAGGTGGGGAGTATGTAATATACCTACTGAAACTCATGTAATTAAATAATTCTTTAACTCGTTGATGTTTGGAATCAAGAAGTAGTTATGGAACGACTTGTAACTACCATTTTCAGTTCTAGAAGCACGTCTAGAGCCCTCGATGCTTCCAGAACAGGGGAAAAAAACCTCTATGTATTTTCTCCAAGTCTCTGCCCTCCTCATGGATTTTTGAAGGGAAATTTGTAATCATTCTTGGGAAGCATCTGTTCAACTGATATTGTTCGTCAAATTCGAGCTAGATATTTGAAGAATGGCAATGGATCCTTTGTTGAGCACTATGTAGTAGCTGCTTGGCATGCCAGACAAGCTAGAAAAGCTCCTCAACGCTCCGACCCGCTCTTATGTGCGTGACCCGAAGGCCATGGCTTCCACTCCTCTGGATGTTAAAGAATACCCAAACTCGTACGTTATTTTTTATAAAGACATGCCCTGCCTCAAATCCAACGACATCAAGGTTCAAGTTGAAGATGAGAATGTTATGAACATCAGTGGAAAGCGAAAGAGGAACGAAAAGGAGGAAGAAGCAGAGGTGAAGTACATTCGCATGGAGTGTATGGTGGGAAATTCATGAGAAAATTCACTTTGCCTGCTGACTGCAATGTAGAGGCCATTTTTTCTGCCTGTCAGGATGGGGTGATGACTATTACGATTCCCAAGCTTCCTCCGCCGGAGCCAAAGAAACCTAAGACTATTGAAAGGCACAATGTTTTTCTCTAGTCTTCAAGAGATTATCCAAATATATTACACCAATAGATAAGTAACTCCATTCTTTATAGAGAAGAATAAGTTGTTTTTTGGATTGTTGGAAAATATCATGTTGTTGCGTTTTGCATGTAAAGATTAATTATTTTATATGTTTTCTTGGCAAATAAAATTTGTTAATGCATGCAGTTAAAGATTGATTATTTTATATGTTTTCTTGGTAAAGAAAATATGTTACTGCATGTAGTTAAAGATTGATTATTTTATATGTTTTCTTGGTAAAGAAAATATGTTAATGCATGCAGTTAAATATTGATTATTTTATATGTTTTCTTGGTAAAGAAAATATTTTAATGCATGCAGATAAATATTGATTATTTTATATGTTTTCTTGGAAAAGAAGATATTTTAATGCATGTAGTTAAAGATTGATTATTTTATATGTTTTCTTGGTAAAGAAAATATATTAATGCATGCAGTTAAAGATTGATTATTTTATATGTTTTCTTGGTAAAGAAAATATATTAATGTGTGTAGTTATTAATAACTACCTTATGTGTGACAAACCTTTCTTGTTTTTATATAATAATGCAAATACCTTTTATCTAAGAAAATATAGGAAACATACTCTTTCCTTATCCAAGTTATTTTCTTAGGAGTGAATATAAATTAAAGAGGGTAATTGGTGAAATATTCTCACAGGTAAGAAAGTTCTTTTGAAGAATAATACTTAGCTATGAGAAATATAATAACTTGTGGGTAGATGAAATGCAAAGAGATAATATAAGTCATAGGAATCTTCTTTGGAAAGAGTATGTCTTTCTAGTGCATGAAAGATAAGTTAATTGTGTTAATTCCTTTGCAAGAGTTTGCAAAAGTTACATGTTTTGGCAAGCAAAAAGTAAAGGATTTGGTTATTACATATTGGGTAGTTTGGTTTATTTGCATGGTTTAATGCATAAATGGTTACCGTTATTATTATCCTAGTTCTTATGCACAAAAGAAAGGTTGATTATGATACCTTGTTGAAAACAAATGCATTAGGACTTTGGTATGATACTTTCATGGAAACAAATGTATAGTAACTTTGTACATAAATGTTAGAGAAAATATTTTGGGTTCTTGAATAATAACTATGTGAAAAGAACACATGTGAAAAAACATAGAAACAATAGTTTATTACATGTATGAAGATATAACTATGGTGTTATATATTTAAAAGAGAAACATGGATTTATAGAACTATTGGGTTGGATCTTTTAAAGAGAAATATGCATTAGTGTGAATAAGAATTGTGGAAGGTAAAACAAGTATTTACTTGAATAAATGTACTTGTTATCAGGAAATCTAGAGTCTATGCAGAGCTGCTAGTCCCACTAAGGCTGGTAGCTACCTTAGAAACAAACAAACTAAAACCACTTTCGTTTTCCTTTATGAGAAGTAGATAAGAGGGGAACGAAGGAGACCAACCTCTGTCTTGCACTTGGCTCCTTGCTTGATTCCTCTCCCTTCTGATAGATCTTTGCCACTCGCTTCCTCGTCTACCCAGCTTCAAAGAGCACCTGTAGAATCAAAGCAGCATAAAACTATCCAAGAACATAGATCTACTATCATAAACAATATAGGACCAGATATATATTGACCACACAAATGCATATATCATCAATCATACAAGAATGTGGAGGAAAACTTGAATAGCTTTATTAATAATCAAGAATAGCAAAGAGGATTACAACCAATTGTTCTGACCCAATGGCATCCTCTCAGCAAGAAAGCCCTTCTTCACCTCATGAAAAGCTTAGATCACCCAACACTATGATGTTACACCAAGAAACCAGCAGCACTTCCTTACAAGATACAAAATTCCAGCCTTTGGATCTCTGGGATGAGGGATCCATATATAGATGTTTGCAAGGGGGGTGAGTCAGCTTTTGAGATTTGATTAGTGTCCTCTCTCTGATAGTTCTTGATTCCACTTGGATATTGATGATCTCTTACTCATCCCTGGGCGAATGCAGAGAGGAAAGTGTCATAAGAGAAATTTCTCAAAGATTCCATGATCCTCCACCTTGCAGATTGACCCTGCCATTTGTCCACTCTTGCCCATCACACCCCATAGAAGGGATTTTCAGTATGCATCACACCTCCTGTGTGCATTTAGGTGGGATGCAGCGCACTTTGACCATGGAGCAGGTGAGATGGTCCAGTTTTGACCAGTTCTGAGTAGTTTTTCATGGCGAACTTCTGGGAGATGCTATAATCAGTTGACCTTATTCTTTTAGGGGTTGGAACAACACTTTTAGGGACTTAGGAGCCCTTGGTTTATGGACATTTATGATTGGGGTTGCAGTGCCCAAAAATGTCTATAACAGTTGCCCCCTAAAGCATGAGGTCGTTAATATTTTGATGTCGGGTGAAATGCTTTATCATGAGGATCCGAAGTTTTTTCAAGCTGGAAGGCGACCTGTAATAAGATACAATAAAATACATTATCTTCATAATTCTTTCATGATCTAGCTAAGGCGGGCATTCCCATGCTCAGCTTTATAAATTCATTTTCATGTACATAAGACAGACAATCGTCTGAGTGCAGACTGATGATTCTGGTAGAGCCATCATCCCTTGGATTGGATGATTATCTGTGCAGTAATGATGTACATTTGATGTCTTTATTTTCCTGAATATATATCGCAGCCCGGATGGATGAAACTAGATCCAGGGTCTTCAATCTCATTCAATCTTCACTCAAAGTACAAGTCGATCCATGTGAGAGATGTTCTGGAGTCAAACATGGAAAGACATCGCTTGATTACCAGCTAATGATGTAAGTTGTTAACAAGCGCGAGAGGAATCACCGATAATGATGATGACCCTCAAGGTACTAAAGTACAATTCACGTGGTGTGAATAAGGGACTTGGCATCAAACACCACGCAAAATCGTTTGGTCAAAGGCCATTGACGTAAACCTGTCGTCAGAAGTGAGACACTTGCCATTGAGGCATGCAAGCTTCAAAGTACTGAAAGGGTTGTTCCTAGATCGACTTCCTGGATAATGAGCTGATGTCGACAAGAAGCGATCCGTCATAGGAGGGCCTTAGTGAATCCCACATCAATGACACGGAATGGAGCAAATGATTTTAATGGAGGTGAAAACGATCTGATGACATAAGGTTCAGGGTGGCGGTCATGAAAGAATGGAGAGTAAATGTATTGCAATGGATGAGACACAGGTGAATTCTCTGAGCGACTTCTCTTGAACATATCGGTGACACTGACATGATGGATTGGTAGTGTTAACCCAAAATATGGATGGTGTGATGGACCAATGGTGATATGACTAGTGAATGGAACAACCCAACCCGACTCGAATGCGAAGTGAAAGTGTCATGTTCAAGAGCGACTTGCTACCAATAAAGTTTCTTCAAGTTTTCTTCCCAATTTTTTCCCTAGTCATTGCTGACCAGTACCTCTTTATTTTTGTCAAGCTTGAGGAGGATAACATATGCTTGTTCTATAATCTACCCTTCGGGCAAACCCATCGCTATGTTTTAATGAGCCTAGCGATAGTGAAACTTGTTCTTGTCTGTATGGACAAGTTTGTCGCTATTCGGTTTTAACGAGTTTAACGATAAAGATAACTCGGTCCTTTTCAATTTTAGAGAGTCTGAAAAAAAACGTAAAGAAAACTCCAATAATCCTTTTTCGTCATATAATCCCTTGAGTCCGAAAAAGTATAAAACAATACAAAAGGGATGAATTTTCGGTAATTTTAACGAGCCGAACAAAACAAGCGCTCGATCCTTTTGTGTAATAATCCCTCAAATCCAAAAAGATTAAAATCTAAAGGAGGGATAGCACTTCCAGTCACTTTAACGAGTTGGAGAGGCCAATTACTCGGCAATCTTTTCATATTTTACGAGTCAGTTGAAAAGAGCTTAAAGGAGACTCGTTTTTTGAGGAACGAGTGATAAATTTGGGTAGCAGCTAATTCCAGGTAAGGTTTGGAATTTTCCAATCACGGTAGTGTCACAAGGATGGCTAACAGGATCACTCTTTGCAACTATTCCTCAAAAAGGGTAAACAATCAAATGGAAGTGAATGATCGGCCAATACAGAGTGGAGGTGATGATGAGAACACGACCAAGGCTTCAAAGGCTAATGATAATGCATTCACGATGGTTATTTACCGGAAATTGGTTCATTTTTTAATGAGCTTAAACTCTGGGGAAACATTTTCTCATTGCTTATGTTTATTTTTTAACGAGCTTGAATTCTGCGTTAAAACTACTCGATCCAGGCGTATAATAAGGATGTCTCATTTAAAATGGCATTTTTTCAAAGCTTTGCCCCACATCCTTTCTTTATGCAAGTTAGGAAACAACCAATCCTATGAGTTTAAAGGGTTAGAGGACCTAAAAATTTAAAAAAAAAATGGTCGCTCTTTGCTTGCACGCCAAAAGGTTTGCATGCCCCCAAGTATAGAAAACAATTTCCAAGTTACCAAAGATTGTTCTATCCACACCGTGGACAAAACACTTCCTCGGTGATGTCTACCGAAATAAACAAAGGTGAGTGGCGCATCTGGCTCGACTCACATAACCTTGACGAAGGTATCTTATTCCAGCCTAATCTCATAAACTAGTCATATATCCTTCGCGGAAACTTACCCTATACCCAAGGTTTTCCTGTTGAAACAGGCCAGGGTGCATGCCCCCTGGGTTTCAGTCATGTCCTCTGAATCACTCGCGCTCATCAGTGGACGGATTGGGGATTGATGAGACATTCCTTGCGTGAAAAGACCATTCAGGGATGGTATTTGACTATTTGCTATGTGTGAGCCGGGGAATGAAAGCTGGTCTACGAGCTTGACCACTTTTCCTTCATGCGGAAAACACATTACTCTAAAGAGTGAGGAGACAATGGCTCCCATGCAATAAATATAGTCGCATCCAAGGAGTAGATTATAATCCAGGGGTCCTTGGACTACCATTACATTCATGTGAACAGTTTTCCTTCTCAATGTTATTGGCACATTGGGAAGGATCCCTAACGGTCGACTGGTTCCTTTGTCAAAGCCTGTTAGATTTCTCATTTCAGGCAAAAGCGATGGCGAACCAAGCACTTTCCAAGAAGTTGAGGAAATGATACTCACAGAAGCCCCTTCATATATGATGGTATCGGCCATGACCATTCTATATATTTGAGCAATGATTCGAAATGGTACACTAGCCGGTAAGCGGGGTCTGCCTAGTAGATTCCAATCGAAGGAAACAACTAGGTTGCTTGGAGGTGGGACCGAATAGACGGCCGGATACGACTCTGAAGAACTTCCTTCCTATGGTAAAGGAACGGGTAGACTACCCCCATGTTCATCAGAGTCTGTGCTTACGAAGAGAATTTGGACAGTGTTGTTCTTGTTCTCTCTGGTGACTGTATCATCTAAAGATGGATCCTCTGAAGGCAAGACCGGGTCAACTGCCACCTCGACCTTTTGACTTTAATCTGGTGTGGATTTAGATGGTTTATCTTCAATGATAGATGCTTCGGCTGACCACAATGGCGTGTCTGCCGGATTTTCAACTAGTGATGGACTCGGCAAGAGCTTCTTATATCCAGGAGGAAGCCGTAACGGTGAAACTGGACGGTCGTCCAAAACTATTTTAGCCTCGTCTAAGAAGGGACAATGGTGGATGGTGTGATCGCCTTCACACTATTTACAAGGAAATTTACATTTTCCTTTTTTTCCAGGGGCTTCACTTTCACTAGTTGACGGTGTATTTTCAACATGATCATCAAAGGTTTAGGACACCAGATTGTGCAAACGAGGAGACCAGTCCCTTAAGATCCGAGGGATGCAAGAAAAATCTCGATGATAGTGGTCTCCTTTGCAAATGACACATGGCGATTTAGGCCTAGATGGTGCAGTGTGTGGAATTTCGCTAGACGATGCCTGGTTGCCCCTTTTCACCTTTGGCTCCTTCTTCTTCTTCTCTTTCTTCTTCTTCTCCTTCTTCTTCTCAGTTACTGGATCTTTGGCTTTACCAGCTTTATCAAGCGAAGAGGAAGGAGGAGAGGGAGAATTGGACGAAGTATAAGGTTGGGGGGTGACTTTGGTATCGTTTAGTTGCTGACTTGATTGTTCAGGAATCACGGTGTTCTGAACGACAGAGGTCGAGAGGAGCCATACGGGCAAGCCGATTGGCAATCCTGGAAGTGACAATGTGGCCATATGGGGTGCACCAACATCTCCCCAAGAGGAGAAAGGATTAGGATTTCCTCCAAGGGGAAATCCTTGGTTGGTGGACTGCATTTTTCTCAACCTAAGACCAACGCAGGAAAGGTGATGTTTATTCCAATTAAAATAAATTTTAGATGCTTTGACACAACTTGTTTTCTCAATTTTTAAGAGTCGAGAAAAAACAAAAGATGACTCTAGTCACCTTCGATTTTTAATGAGCTTGAAGTGACAAGCGCTCAGATGGACCTTTTCCTTTAAGGAGTCTGAAAAGGAATGAAAGAGACTACTATGGAAATCTAGACAGAGGGATTACCAGACCAATCGTAAAACTGCAGAATATTTTTATGGTACGGTAGTCAATCTTCCCGAAGGCTGTGTTCAGTGCATTGCGATCGATAGGGTGGCAGAAACAGCTTCCTATGGATCAAGCATAAAGCCTATTGTGGTCTCCCAATATATACTCGACGGTACGTGGGAGCACAAGTCCGTACTGGAAATTATCGTCTCAAAGTGGAGGAATCACCCAACCAGCAATGAAAACAACAGTTACCAGGCTTTACGACGCCGAAATACGTCTCTAGCCTAGACTTCTAAATGTTGTGCGTTAGGTTTCAAAGCGTTTTTAGATTCATTAAATTTATTTTACAGTTGATCTTGCTTAAGAAATTTGCCTTTCAGGTTCACCACGTGATGTAGATATACAATTTCCTAAAATGCAATCTAAGATGATAAATAATCGTTTAATCTTCTTTTTGCAATGAAAATCCTAGCTACTAAGGAAAGAGAGATGATATTCTTTCAACATAGAGTAGGGAGCACACACTATATGCACTATTCTAAATCAAACCAACAAACAGTCTAAATGCAAATGCACATGCATGTATTTGTTTTCAGCCTTCTTAATGTGTGAATGATAAAAAGAAAGCTAAGCGCAAATCTGAATTATTTTTCAAAGCCACATTACTAACAAGTTTCTTTTCAAGACAAAATGAAGACAATGACGACACTTCGTTATTTGGAATTGAAAACTTTCTTTCGACACTTGAAAAACTACTAATTCAAATCAAATGCAAGATTAACACTGTAATCGACTATCAAGAACAACCAGATTCTCTTCTATGAATGAAAACGACACTTGCGACACTTCCAAATCAAGAAACGACAGTTCAATTACGCTACTTCTTTGTAAAAGAGAATTGAAAATGGCTCACAATACATAAAAACATTTATAGTTCTTTGCATAATGGAGGCGGAATAATAGCAAGGAAGGGGGTTTCCAATAGAGGTATACTGACTATAGACAACAAAACTCCTGAATAGAGCTGAGAAGAGTGAAAAAACCAAAGTCTGAAGGTAAAATTAGCCCTTTTTTATCAGCGCACCTGTTACACAGGGATTCCAGTATGCATCCCACCTACAACACATGGGAAGTGCGATGAATACTAAGATCCTTGAAGAGAGGGTGCGATGGTACAGTGCAAGACTTTTATCCAGTTCTTGATCACATTTTGCAGCACAGTTCAGGGATTTTGGCCGAGCAAGTGGTAATCAGTAAATAAATCACAGGGGTAGATCTAAGGAGGTTACTAGAGCCACCACAAGGGCAATTAGAGAGCTTGTAAATTGATTGTTCAGTTCATAAACAAAACCTAGAGATAGACTGAAGCAACATTGATCTACTTTGCACTTGCATAGCAAATGTAGTTCGAAGGCTAGCCGGCTTGACTTCAGGCTCCGTCTGTAAGTTTATAAAGCAAACAAATATAGACACAAAAAAAATCTATTCACTCCCTAGTAGAGTCGTCATTTTGTTATCGGGAAATCTAGTGTCTATGCAGAGCTACTAGTCCCACTAACGCTGGTAGCTACCTTAGAAACAAACAAACTAAAACCACTTTTGTTTTCCTTTATGAGAAGTAGATAAGAGGGGAACGAAGGAGACCAGCCTCTGTCTTGCACTTGGCTCCTTGCTTGATTCCTCTCCCTTATGATAGATCTTTGCCACTCGCTTCCTCGTCTACCCAGCTTCAAAGAGCACCTGTAGAATCAAATCAGCATAACACTATCCAAGAACATAGATCTACTATCATAAACAATATAGGACCAGGTATATATTGACCACACAAATGCATATATCATCAAACATACAAGAATGTGGAGGAAAACTTGAATAGCTTTATTAATAATCAAGAATAGCAAAGAGGATTACAACCAATTGTTCTGACCCAATGGCATCCTCTCAGCAAGAAAGCCCTTCTTCACCTCATGAAAAGCTTAGATCACCCAACACTATGATGTTACACCAAGAAACCAGCAACACTTCCTTACAAGATACAAAATTCCAGCCTCTGGATCTCTGGGATGAGGGATCCATATATAGATGTTTGCAAGGGGGGTGAGTCAGCTTTTGAGATTTGATTAGTGTCCTCTCTCTGATAGTTCTTGATTCCACTTGGAGATTGATGATCTCTTACTCATCCCTGGGTGAATGCAGAGAAGCAAGTGTCATAGGAGAAATTTCTCGAAGATTCCATGATCCTCCACCTTGCAGATTGACCCTGCCATTTGTCCACTCTTGCCCATCACACCCCATAGAAGGGATTTTTAGTATGCATCGCACCTCCCGTGTGCATTTAGGTGGGATGCAGCGCACTTTGACCATGGAGCAGGTGAGATGGTCTAGTTTTGACCAGTTCTGAGTAGTTTTTCATGGAGAACTTCTGGGAGATGCTGTAATCAATTGAACTTGTTCTTTTAGGGGTTGGAACAACACTTTTAGGGACTTAGGAGCCCTTGGTTTGTGGACCTTTATGATTGGGGTTGCAGTGCCCAAAAATGTCTATAACAGTATTAGTTATTTATTATGACATGCTTGATAATTATTGGTGCCCAACATTGTTAGAAGAGGCTTGTTGTGATATATATTTACAACTCATGCACATGAGTAGATATTAAAAGATCACTTTTAGAGACTGATTATTGATTGATTAATATTGTATCTAATCTTATTACCAAAGTTTATTGATGATAGTAATAACAGGAATGATGGCGGTTTGTGCCAAAGAAAAATGATGTTTAACTTTGTGGTAGGTAAAGAACTAATAGTCCATGCTCATGAGTACGATTTGTAGAATTGTATGTTGATAGAATAATCATGCCACAAGGATGTAGAGAGTGGTGATATGTAGGTAAAGGGTTTCATGGAAAATGTAATAGCTTTTAGCTAGTTATGTGACATTTTAATGATATTTCATTGTAATAATTTATAACAATGGATAAGGGATGGAATCCCTTATAAGCCATTGAATGAGGGGTGAAAACCCTCACGATCATTTAATAATAAGATTAAACGTTCGTTGATTTTCACTCTACGGGGTTTCCAAGGTATATCGGTGTTCAAGGTGTTCATTGATGTGATTGCTTATTGTGTCAGTTTGATAATATTGAATCCTTGATGATGATGATTCCTTATTTGATGTGATAATAATAATGTCAAGTATGTGATTAATTAATATGGTTAAGTAAATCATGAAATGAATGCAAGGTTCATGAGACATTTTATGTTAATATACTACAACAGTAGTTGTCAATGGTTATGCAATTTACTGTCCTCGATTGCAATTTACTAATGAACATTATATCTAATGGTTAATGAGGAATGTGGAGTTGTGATTTGGATAATTACTTGTGGGTAATTTGTATAAAAGTTCTAACTTCCTTCTTTTACATGTGAGGTTACCGGGGTATGTTACAGATTACTTCCTCCTACTATAGTCTTTGGTACAATTCCTTCATATTCATTCTTCGTCACTTACCTTAAAAATACAAAGAATTTTTTTTTTATAGTTTGAAACGTGTGTCTACAAAGGACTATAACATTTTTGTTATTAAATTTTGAATTTCTATGTGAATTAAGATCTACCCTGAATATAAATGGACATATCTCCAATTTAGAAATTAAACCCAAGAATAGCATCAACTACACCTCTTCTATTTAAAATTGCATATGTTTCTCTTTTGAATGTTGACTCACCTTTGTATTGTTTCCCTTATGGTTCTTGAAACTATTCAAAATATCACATTTCTCTATATTGTTAATCTTCTTAGTGTCTTCCATGTTCTTTTTTTAATCCAAAAAAAAATTCTTAAGTAAATCTTGCCATGTTCTTTTTTTAATACAATAAATTTTGCTTAAGTAAATCTAACCCATGTCATGCAGTTGAAAATAATGTAGAGATCATTCAACAAAATTTAAACCATTTTATCTTGAAAATCAAGCAAGTGTGGTCCATAAGCGCCATAATGAAAATATTGTTTCCCTTATGATTCTTGAACCAGAATGAAAATATTGTTTCCCTTATGATTCTTGAAACTATTCAAAATATCACATTGCTATATATCCCACTAATCTCCTTTGTGTCTTCCATGTTTTTGTTTTAATCCAATTTTGCTTAAGTAAATCTAACCCATGTCATGCTTGAAAATAATGTAGAGATCATTCAATAAAATTTAAACCATCCATCCACTTGCTTACTTTCTTACGTGAGGGACCTGGAACCCCCACTTGCTTACGTAAGGGTTTCTAGAAACCTTGGTTAAAGTTACAAAAACTTGGAAAAATAGTTGCAGAAAAATACTGGACCCCCACTTGCTTACGTAAGGGTTTCTTGAATCTTTGGTTAAAGTTACAAAAACGTGGAAAAATAGTTGAAGATATAACCCCACTTTCATCCCCACTTGTCAAGCACCACACACTTGCCTACTTGCTTACATGAGGACCTGGATCCCCACTTGCTTACCTCCAATATTTGGTTAAAGCTACAAAAACTTAAAATAGTTGAAGAAAAATAGTGGATCCCCACTTGATTACATAAGGGTTTCTTGAATCTTTGGTTAAAGTTACAAAAACTTGGAAAACTAGTTGAAGAAAAATAGTTGAAGATCTATCACTGAAGTTTTATCCCTTAACTACCAAATACCCAAAACCAAATATCATTTTACCACTACACAAATTATATTCACATGTTCAGCACATTATCAACCATCCTATGCTATAATAATAATAATAATAATAATAATAATAATAGCAATAATAATGATAATTTGTTTAATTGTAATTGTAGTAAAAACATTGATTTTAAATGTAATTCTTTTGGATGTGTGGTCAAAATGACATTTATAATTTTCATTGATGTGGTGTAAAAATTAGTATGTGAATGTTATATTCGGTAAAATAAAAATGTATTCATTAGTTAAATATAAACAATAATTATTTATCTAAGCATTTAACCAATGAGATACCCATCTTAAAATTTGTTAAGAAATGAGAAAAGATATGGTGTAAAAAATAGTATGTGAATTGTTATATTAGGTAAAAGAAAAAATTTTCATTAGTTAAATATAAACAATAATTATTTATCTAAGCATTTATCCAATGAGGTACCTATCTCAGAATTTGTTAACAAATCAAAAAATATGTGGTGTAAAAAATAGTATGTGAATCTTATATTAGGTAAAAGAAAATGTATTCATTAGCTAAATATAAACAATAATTATTTATCTAAGCATTTAACCAATGAGATACCCATCTCAGAATTTGTTAACAAAACAAAAAAGGTGTGGTGTAAAAATAGTATGTGAATGCTATATTCGGTAAAAGAAAAATGTTTTCATTAGTTAAATATAAACAATAATTATTTATCTAAGCATTTAACCAATGAGATACCCATCTCAGAATATCTTAACAAAAAAAGATGTGTAAAAAATAGTATGTGAATGTTATATTGGGTAAAAGAAAAATGTATTCATTGTTTAAATATAAACAATAATTATTTATCTAAGCTCTTAACCAATGAGATACCCATTTTAGAATTTGTTAACAAACCAAAAAAGATGTGGTGTCAAAGGAGAAAAATGTGGTGTAGAAATAGTATGTGAATGTTATATTTGGTAAAAGAAAAATGTATTCATTAGTTAAATATAAAAAATAATTATTTATCTATGCATTTAACCAATGAGATGCCCATGTCAAAATTTGTTCACAAACCAAAAAAGATGTGGTGTCAAACCAGAAAAGATGTGGTGTAAAAATAGTATGTGAATGTTATATTCGGTAAAAGAAAAATGTATTCATTAGTTAAATATCAACCATGATTATTTATCTAGGCGTTTAACCAATGAGATACCCATATCAAAATTTGTTAATAATATGTGGCATCAAACCACAAAAGATGTCGTGTAAAAATATAAATATAAATTAATAATATTTAAAAAATTACTTTAATAATATATTATATCATTAATTAATTTACATCTTAAAAATATTATTATTGTTTATTATAAATTTTAATATGATAAACCAATATAAAAGCACTTCTTGTTTCAATAAATTTTAATTCTTGATATCGTTGTTCACAGGACCCTCTTTATTCTTCGTCTGCTTTTGTTGTCGCTTCTTCTTCAACTTGTTTCACCCTCGACAGATCCTCGTCACACGTTCAATACGTGTGGCATCCCATTACACCAAAAGGAGATGTCCCCATGAAGTCCATTCCCTATGCTCCCCCTAGGAAGACATTTATGTGTTCACCCACGAATCACCTTGATTCGTTCTGTTGAAGTATTCGTACAAATAGCAGTAGTCACTCCTTGTCCATGCATTCTCAGCTGAATGCGAGGAGATCTGCCATGAAGAATTCATTGGTAATGGATTGGCAGTGAGGAGATCTTGAAGCTCGCATTAGGATGACACCGCCCTTTTCAATGTTCCTTTTTTCCTATTTAGATTATTGTTTGGCTCACAAGTATAAAGGATGAGCCTTCATTTTTGTGTTCGACTTAAGTACTTCACCCATGCTTTTCTGTATCTCTCCAAAAGCCTATAGCTGAGAATCGTTGCTCATACATTGTCAAATATATCTTTGATGACCCAAAAAATATACCGCTCCAATGAATCGTTACAGTAACTAACTCCATAACCGCCCATGATGATATGATGGTGGGAATCATTCCAATTGTCTAATGCATCAAATTGAGGGCTGAAGACATTACATAGTGGCACATAAGGAATTCATTTCAGAGGCAAATGCCTTATAGCGTAATTAATACTATGTAAAAAAACATTATTAACCTTAATATTAATATTAATAAAAATAAATATGGCTCATGGTATTCACCCATGGTATTGAGAACCAATGGTATTGACCCATGGTATTCACATCAATGTAGCCTATTTAAAGGGGGAAATTAAACTAGCACAGATCCATATTTACTGTGGATCTACTAAGCAGTGAGAGAGATCAAATATCCTGATATGCAAACTAGAATAGAGTGAAAAAAGATTTGATCCCTCTTGGCGCTTGGTAGATCCAGAGTAAATGAAAACATTTTATAAGGAAATTTTACATCTAATTTTAGCTTCGGGGCTTTGCCCCCAATCCCCCATCATCGTCACTGCCCCCCCCCCCCCCCCCCCAACCCTCCCCCCGAATCCCCCTGGTGGTGCACATAAATGGGCGGCATTGCTACCACATTACGAAATGGGGTCCAATGTGGTGATATGTCTAAATAAAGAATATAATTAGGCTCGACACCCAACAATTGTGAAGAGGGAGAAGAAAAATATAAATAAACGTCAAAAGAAGAGGATATACACCATGAACCAACCCCAGAGAAAGAAAAAATGAATCTGACCATATCTTGTAATGCACTGGTAGGAATTACCACTCCTCAAACTCTCAAGATAGAAGGAAATATCAAGAAGAAAAAGGATAACCTCACTTCCATGTAGAATCAAATGAAAAAATAGGCAGATCAACATCGCAGCGAAAGAAGTTTTGATATCTAGGCAACTAGCTATTTTTACGAATACAACCATACAAACAAATATCCATCAAGCAAGCTAAGAGGGATAATAAATTATCACCAAAGTACTATGATCCTTACAAGGTGCTGCAAAAAATTGGTACTATGGCATACAAATTAGAGCTTTCTACATCTTCCTGAGTACCACCAGTTTTCCATGTTTCACTCTTAAATAAGGTTATAAGTGACAAGCTCCCAATTCAAACAATATTGTTGAAACTTGATGAGGAAGGAAAAATCATATTGGAACATGAGGCAGTCACAGAAACAAGAAACTCACAGCTATGAAATCACTTAATTTCAGAGTATCTCATAAAGTGGAAGAACTTAGCCACTGATGATTTCACATGGGAGGACTAGAATTTTGTACAGAAGCATCCAGAACTACTCAGGCGTTAAGGACAACAATTTTTGAAGGATCAGGGCATGTTAGGTCCATATACTACTAGTGTAACCCCTTATTGTTATTAGTGAAACCCCCTTATTATAATTTTGTGCCCATGTAGTCCCCATATTTTATTATTGTGCTCCATAGAAGCACACTATTGTTATTGTTTTGCCCTTACATTATTATTGTTATGTCAGCTCTCATTATATTATGACCCCTCAAACTCCTATATCTATAAAGGAGGTCTTGTCATTTGTATCATCCAAGAATTATTCATTTGTATAATGTAAAAGAGGTTTCCCCCTCGAAAAGGATGATTTTGAGGTCTTTGGTCTATCTTCTCTTATATTTTATGAGTTGGTTTCATAAGAGATCAATTTCAATCATGGAAAGATAACTACAATTCATCTATAACATCACAAAACTATGCAACATTGATGTTTACCTAACGAAATTAAACGAGAAATATGGATCATGTTTTTTTTCTATTATTACAATCATAATAGAATAACAATGATTTTTTTTAAATATTCTATTAATAATCTAAAATTTTCATAATTATCTGCTAAGTTGAATGGTTAGATAATTGAACAAAGGTAGGTGTTATGGATTGAAGTTTCACAATGACATTGATTAGTCTTTATAGAGATGGTATAATGGCGTGGATTCGGCCCATCATTTGCAAACACCCTTTTAGCCTCTAAATTAAATCCATCTACCAGAATCCACCATTTGCAAACACCCTTTTAGCCTCTATATTAAATCCAACTACCAATGGAGGTTAGTTATATCCAAAAGGAATTACACGAGAAACGAGAACTTGCAAACATAAGAATGCTTGCAATTGATTGTCTATAGTATTTGTATACCTAACTAGCTCATTGAATTCATCGTTGAACCTACATCACTACACATCGAATTAGAGGTAGTGATGTGTGATGCCATAGAATGACCTATAAAAATTAATATTGCAAATGGATGTGACCCAAGAGCACAACTTGCAAAATTAGCATGTAATTTCCTTTAATGAAATATAATTTGATGATCTTCTTCTCGATTGGATGAGCCGCGGGAGAGACGCAGTGGCTAGGGTTACGATAGTGAGCAGAGTTCAATTCTAAGGGAGAGTGGTAGGGGAGGGAGCTCGGCTCCCTCCTACAAAGATGCAGTGGCCAGCAGAAGTAAATCACCAACTGGGAATAGTAAAGGCAGTATGAAGTATAGAAACATGGACAATGAAAAGGAAACAGATGGGACCAGAACAAAAGAAAACAGTAGCACAAAGGACAAAGAGGAAGAAGACAAAAGTCTAGGTTCAAGAGACAAAAAACAAAAAGGACCTTGCAAACCAAAAGTAGAAATCACTCCTCGAGTAATATTAAATGATCCTGCTCTGCAAGAGCACAGGGAACATATGGGAACCTATGCCATTATCTGTAAATTCATGGGACTATGGCCCACTGAAAAGGATTTACAGACGTGGATCAAGTATCATTAGAAGCCCAAAGGAAGCATTGACCTACATATTGGGTCAAAAGGATTCTTCACAGTAGTGTTCTCTAACATTGAAGATAAAGACAGAATATTCGAAGGAGGACCCTATTTTTTTGCTGCATCAGGTCTCTATATGAGACCTTGGAGAATCAACTTTGTCCTAGAGAGGAAGACTTTCTATTTAGTTCCTGTGTGGGTAAGGCTTTACTCTCTACCTCTTGATTATTGGCAAACTGAATCGTTGGCTGCCATTGGCAATAAACTAGGACGCTATGTCAAAGCTTCTGAAGCCACAAGAAGGGGAAAATATACCTCCTTCGCTAGGATATGTGTGGAAATGGATCTATCAGGAGCACTTCCAGATGAAGTTATCCTGGAATTTTTTGATGAGGAGTGGGTGCAGACGGTAGACTACGAACATATCCCCTTCAAATGCCGAAGATGCCATGAACATGGGCATTTGTTAAGAGACTTCCCTCTCAGCAAAGAATATAACAAAGAAAAACTTAATACAATGAAGGACACTAAAAGCTTTCAAAAGTGGCTAGTAGAGGAAGGGGGGAAAAAAGGGATCAAAGAAACAACATACTGAGGGGCAAAAGGGTAGTCAGAATAAGTTTCAAGTGCTAGAAGAGCCTGAAGAAATCACAAGAGAGAATCAATATCAAGAGGAAAATGCTAAAGAAAAAGAAAAAAAAGAGGACACTAATCATTCTCCAGACATTGACTCTCAAAAAGAAGCCATGAGAAGTGAAACAGAAATGGAAATGGACCAGGAAATGACCCAAAGTGAAATAGATCTGGAAGATCATGAACTATAAGAAATTCTCGATAAGGAAAACTTGGATCTGGAAGGTTTCTTGATGCAAGGAACCAAAGGAGGAAAGAGATTCTCTGCCTCAAGAAGAATGCAACAGAATACAACAGTTGCTTTTATGGAAAACTCAGGAACAAGGACTGGAGAAAGGTAAAAGCATCCACAAACAGGAGCACAGGGGGTAAAAATAATGAAATTAAATCTAGGATTAACCACCAGAAATCCAGGAAAGAAGAGAGGAAGAAAAAAAAAATGAGCTCCTGATGGAGTGTGGAAAGCTAATGATAGATTTGGGTAAGATGAAAGATCTAACCAGTTACTCCTTTACAAATCTTTAATTATGAAGTTCATATCATGGAATATCAGAGGTCTAGGTAGTAAAAGAAAACAAAGAATTCTAAGTAACAGAATGAAACTAGCAATGCCAGACATAATCTTCATTCAAGAAACAAAATGCTCCATTCAGAAAATAAAACAAATCCATAGCAAATGGCTCAGTAAATTTGAGTTTCTAGAAGTCAAAGCAGAGAACACAGCTGGAGGTATTCTTACTCTTTGGAACCCCCAAAAAGTCAGCATTGTAGATGCAGAGGCAACGAGAAATTACTTATCAGCTATCATTCAACCAATGGGGATGTCTGAGACCTTCCTGGTTACGAATGTCTATGGTCCTCAGAGAATAGATGAGAAGCTTAGATTTCTGAACTCCCTGGTAGATCTCAGAAGCAGACATAAAGAAATCCCTTGGGTCATTGGAGGAGACTTTAACATGATTAAATCTCTTTCGGAAAAAAAAGGAGGCACCAGAATCCTCAGTAGAGATTCAGTAGGATTCCATTCTTTCAGAGAAGACATGAAAATGGTTGACTCTAAAATGCATAACGGTCTTTTTACTTGGAACAAAAAAAGAGGACGTAATGCTCAGGTTGCCTCCAAGTTAGACAGACTTTTGATCTTCGAGAAGCTGATGCTCACAAATACAGAAATATTTGCAAGTGTTCTCCCATTTGGAGGCTCTGATCACTGGCCGATTCAATTAGAAATCAATGGAATTGATGCTCCCAGGAACAGGCCCTTTAGATTTGAGAATATCTAGCTCTCCCACCTAGATTTCATTAGCAACATTGAAAAATGGTGGTCCGAAGATCTACAGGTTTAGGGCACCAAAATGTTCCTCCTCCATAAAATACTAAAGCACATAAAAATCAAACTCAAAGAATGGAACAAGAAGGATTTTGGTAACATTTTTGTAAAAAAAAAATCAGTAGAGATCAAAATGCAGGAACTAAACCAAGCAATGATCACAGATGGTTTTGATAAAACCAAAAGTGAGCAAGTTGAAAAACACAACCATGATTGGGAGAATTTATGCAAATAGGAGGAAATCTTTTGGAAACAAAATTCTAGAGTTCAATGGCTCAAAGAAGGTGAACGAAACACTAGTTTTTTCCACCGTTCCGCCATAGCCAATAGAACACACAATAGAATCTCCTCAATATTGAATGAATATGGGGAGCTTCAAACCTCTCACAAGAATATTGAAGTTGTGATGGTTCAACATTTCTGAGGCATCACAAATGAAAATAATCTAGACAGAGACCAACACATCAAGGAAATTATAAAGAATATTCCTAGGATGGTCTCTAGAGAAGATAACTTTAACCTGAACAAACCATTAACTGAAATAGAGGTCAGTATGATTATCAAAGATATGCAGAATGGAAAAGCTCCTGGTCCAGATGGTTTTAATGTTGACTTTTTCAAATCCTGCTAGAATGTTGTCAAACAGGATATTTTGGATGTGGTAGAGGACTCAAGAAGAAGCAGGTCCATTCTAACAGCCTCAACACCTCCTTCATCTCCCTGATCCCCAAACAGGACTCAACCCTGACTCCTGATAAGTTCAGACCCATTGCTTTATGCAATGTAGTTTACAAAATTATTTCCAAGATCTTGGCCAACAGACTCAAACCTCTTCTTCCTTCTTTGATTTCTGGGGAACAGTCTGGTTATGTTGAAGGAAGGAAAATCCTAGATAATATTATTCAGGCCCACAAGGTTGTTCACTCACTCACTAACAAAAGCCAGGCTGGTATGATCATGCAATTAGACATTGCAAAAGCGTATGACAAGGTGAACTGGATTTACATCAAAAAGGTCCTTTCTGCTTTTGGGTTTGATCATGACTGGATCAGATGGGTTATGGCTTTGGTTCAATTCTGGTGAATGGCTTGCCCTCAGAGATCTTCACTCCTTCAAGAGGCCTTAGGCAGGGAGACCCACTCTCTCCCTTTCTTTTTATCCTCATGATGGAAGGATTGGGCCGAACCATTAAAAATGATAAAGTCTTAGGAAAGATCAAGGGCCTCCAATTAACGGAGAATGGACAAGCCTTGACTCATCAACAATTTGTGGATGATACCATGTTGCAGGGTATCCCCACAGTCAAGGAAGCTACAGCGTACAAAAAAATCTTAAATGACTTTGCCTCGGCTTCAGGTATGGAAGTCAATCTCTCCAAATCAAATTTTTTTTCTTAAAAACTAACATTGCTATTCAAAGGAACATCTCCAGAATTCTGGGCTTCCAAAGGGAGGTCCTCCCTTCAAAGTATTTGGGAATCCCCCTTACAGATAAACCAATGCAAAAAAATATCTGGGAACCGGTGCTCAACAAGATGCAAGACAAGATCAAAAGATGGACTTTCAGAGCGTTGAACCTTGCTGGTAGATTGATTTTGATGAAGGCAGTTCTTCAATCTTTCCCTATTTTCTTTTTATCAGCGTTGCCAGCTCCCAAAGGGGTCTTACAGCAATTTAGGAACATTTAGAGAGACTTTCTTTGGGGCAAGGAAGAAACCAGAAAGAAATGGGCCCTTGTTTCTTGGGATAAAATCTGTAAACCCAAAAGTCATGCAGGCCTAGGCTTAGACGATCAGGAGATTCTAAGTAATGTATTAGGAGCCAAACTCTAGTGGAGATGGGTTAAGGAACCAGGGGCGCAATGGGCTAGCACATGGAAAGAAAAATATGCAAGCTCCTGGCAAACAAGTGATCTTATCATAATGTCAGGGAACATAAAAGGCTCTCACATATGGAATAAAGCCTGGGATAACAGAAGCCTAGTACAAAACAACAGCTTCTGGGAAATCAGAGCAGGAGAACAAGCTCTCTTTTGGGAAGATAAATGGCAACAAGAACCAATGTTGTTAAGGGAGGAATTTATGAGCATCAAGCAGGAAACTGATTTCCAAGGACTAATAAAAGTTAAGGATTTCTGGAATATTCCTCATGACACTGAGAAATTGAGAAGTTGGAGGAAAATAGAATGTAGAGGGGATGGCCCCATAAAAGCAAAAACAGAAGAAATCATGAACATATTAGAATAGAGGAAGATCTTGGTCACATATGGGCAGGATCAGTTAAGATGGGGCCAAAACAAAGAAGGCATCTTTAATATCAAGGAAGCAAAAAGAATAACCCTTAACCTAGATCCCTGCGTTTTGGCTAAGTCCTGGAAAAAACTTTGGAGCCACCAAGGATGGATGAAGATCAAATTGTTTATGTGGTTAGTTCATCACAAGAAAATATTAACTTGGGAAAACATTCAGAAGAGGGGGGTTATGGGGCCTTCTAGATGCCAATTATGTGAGGCTCAAGAGGAGACAATGGAGCATATTCTCAACAACTACACCTATACCACCTGGTTGTGGGATTCTTTCAACATCATTTTTCAACAGATAGATAGAGACAAAGGTAGCATTATTAACACCCTGAACAAGTGGAGAAAAAACTTTTCAGAGAATGAGATCCTTAATTTGGCCTAGACCTTTACACCAAGCTTCATTATCTGGAATGTTTGGAAGGAAAAGAATAAAATAATTTTCAAGGATGAAAAAACTACTCCTCTTTGCCTGATGGAATTGATCTTAAAGCAGATTAAGGAGACGGTTTCCACCACTGTGCATAGTTATCCCTTGAATCTCACACTGTGCTTGAGTTGAGAACTCTCAAGTAGCTGGGAATGCATGAGATCATCCACAATGGTCTTAACAAAAAAGAAAGAGTGTTGGAAAGGGAAAAGGAGTTCTGGCATCCTCCACCAAAAGGTTATCTGAAATGCAACATTGATGGGGCTTCAAAAAGCAACCCAGGGACAGCAGGTTATGGAGGTGTGTTAAGAGATGAAGAAGGAAAAATGATTTTTACTTTCCACTGTCATTTAGGCAAAGCCACCAACAACATGGCTGAATTAATGGCTTTGGAACAATTTCTAGAGCTTCTTAAACTAAATCACAGCTCAAATGTCCTCATCGAAGCAAACTCCGAGATTTCTATAAATGCAGTTAAGAAAATCAGCTATGGAACAACGCTTGAAAGGGTCTCAAAAAAATGGAGACTTATACAAGTGTACCAAAGAATCCAAAAACATCTCCAGAGCCTATGAATGGTTATCTTCAATCATGTTCGAAGGAAGGCCAATAAACTTGCAGATCTGCTAGCCAACCAAGGAGTGACTAATCTAGATTGCAGGATTGAAATTAAATGGCAGGAGATGCCTCCAAGTAGGCTAAAAGCACTCTGCGATGCTCAAGCCGCAGAGGACAAGGAAATTTTTTATTATTGGGCACGAGGGGCAGGCTATGATTAAAGCTCTTTATGCCTGTTCATACTTTATACGGTGGTCGGCTCCTTGAAAAAGGGCTCACTCTGCATGGTGATAACTTCCTTTGGGGTAAGGGAACTTATCTCCTTTGTTTCTTGAATGGTGACACAAGGTTTTATTTACAGTTACAGAATGTTTCGGCGGCAAGCTCCATTGTCAGTTTCAGCAGGATGAAAGGCTGGATCGCTCCCACAAAGGAAATTCCACGGCACTTTTCTTTCGGTTTGGAAAACCAAGCGTTAAGCAGTTTTCTTATGATCGCAAGGCTCACAAATGGTCAGTGGTTTTGGTTCGTTGAGAGCGATTCCACTCGTCTCTCAACACGTGGCAGGGGTGGGGGTCATCTTACCACCCTTCATCACGCCTTAAAGATCTTGCATCTTGGCTCTCCGATATCTCTCCAAGCTGTCATTTTTTATGGTGGCAATCGATGGTTAGATCTAGTCGGGCTAGTTTGTGGGGTCAGGAGTTTGTTCAATCTTTGCGAGTAAATGATGGGAGGTCTTGCGGATTTTGACTTTGGGTCAACTTGTAATCGTGGGGACAATTTGATCGGTTAGCTTGTCCTTTAGTCTATTTAGTGGGTCACATCTTTGATAGTACAGTCTCGTTGGTTTCGTAGGCCTTGAGATATTCAGGCCATTTGTACTTATTGTAACTTTACTTTTGGGTTATTGAAATTGAAGGAAAGTCTCTTGCTTCACCAAAAAAAAATATAAATCTTAATCTTAATTTCTACAGTCCAATATGGGATAGCTCTCTGATGTGGATGGTTACCAAATTTGATGTGGTAGTCTAGAATTAGACTAATGGTTCACTTAAAAACCAATGGTGCACATTGAACATATTTTGTATGTGTATTCCCTCCCTAGGGTTCCGCTTGTCTGATCAATCACCATCGGTCCCACTTTGACTTTTCCACTCCGAGTGCTTCAATCTGCATCATTGATTCGTTTACCCAATCCTACGGATATCGCGACATATCATGCGCCAACTAGCCCGACCAATCTCCACCATATATCTATCTCGTCTGATCTAATGGCTACTGCGCAATATCGCACGCTGTCTAGCACGATCAATATCAGGTCGAGAGCACACGAGAAAAGTGGTTTTCCTTTGCTACATGTCACCATGTTAGGTTAATCGTGTGAATTTGACAAATACCATTTACCATTCTTTAAGCACACGAGATACCCCTTACCACTTGGGAATATTGCTCATGTGCTTAATACGGGCTTTTAATAAATACATTTTAGCAAAGGTTTAGTGCTTAAACCTGGAATAACCCTTAATGCTAACCAACCGTGACTTATCAATAAAATTCATAAACATAAAATAATACCAGATGAGGGTCCAGAACACAGATTAAGGAGAAATTATACACCAGGAATAACATGCAACACCACACTTAATCAATTATTCAATAACATAGAAATTACAGAGTCTTGGCCATTTTTCACTCACAAACCCTCTCTCTCTCTCTCTCTCAATTTCTTACTCACTCTTCTATTCCATCCAATCTCTATCATTACATTTTTTTCCTTTCTTTTATGGATCAAATCATATCCTAACAACATTAACAACTCAATCTCTATTTTTATCATCTCAACTATTAAATCCTTATTCTTAAGCTCTTATACACACCTATCCTAACACTTATCTCATGTTCTAAAAATAATACAATAATTGAAGTAAGTACTATTAAATCCATATTCTCAAGCTCTAATACACACCTATCCTAGCACTTATCTCCTATTCTAAAAATAATACAATGATTAAATTGTTACAATAATTGAAGTAAAGATCTAATGTCCCCAAAAAGCTGTAAATATTTTATTTACCACAGTAAGAACAAACTAAATAATTATTGTTATTATTTGTTTCAATTGAACAATATTTTTAATTATTCAAAATGAGAAATTATTTGAGTATTAGAAGATCTTGTAACTTCTCATGGAAGGAAATTGAAAAAGGCAGTTGCCAAAAAAACCCTAACTACCTCCCCTAACTGTCAAATGCTTCCAAAGAAAAGGAAGTGGGGGAAGGAAAAACCGTGTTGAAATGTCAAGCGGTAAGGGGAAAATTTTCTAAGTCTGGTGATGACCAGATAGCATAAGCACTGTGTGTGAGCAACTTGCAGAAGATAGAGGTTTTGTGAGCAAGCTAGGGGGGAGATTTGGTCCCAAAAGACAAATCTCACGGACGGGAGGATGACTAGCAGCGGAAAACAAAGGTGACCTCTACCATTGGAGTTCTTTACTTTAAACCAAGTTAGGTAAGAGGTACCTTCTGGAAAATTAAATTGTTTCACAAAACTAAATTATGTGTCTTTTACTATGAATGAAAAGATGTAGAGGAGCACTTAGGCTGAAGTGATACTTTGAAATATTAATAGTAGGGTTATTGTTTGTACTTTATCTATCGAAAACCAAAACAATAGAGTCGGAACGAACTGGTTACCTTAAGTATTAGTAATATTTTACAGTAGAGTTAATAACTGTCAGAGCAGGAGAATTCCCTGTAATCTAGAACATACTAGTTGTATAATTATGATTTGTACAGGTATTTTAATGCTGGAAAATTGATTATAGTAGAACCACTGTTGTAATGAACTGGTAAACAATTTCTCTGTTGATTATGTAAAATTTTAGAACTACAAATTAGAAATTTGATCAAGAATGCTAAGAATGCTAGTACCCAAAAGAGGCAAAGAGTAAAACCCATAGGTTAGGTAACCCCGGATTAAACCCCAGATAGCTGAGGAATGATGCCATAAGAGGGGTCAATATAGTAGGGGTTATAACGATAGATACCAGGGAGTGGACTATTAAATAAACTCTAAATCTCTACCAGGTCTTCCTAAACCCTATGTGGGAGTGAAACCCCATAGTATTAACACCCACATCACAAAGCCCCGAACAAGTTAACTAAAAGTACTAGATATTAAATCGAAAAGCAGAGAACTGTAGACATCCTATTCTCGCAAATGAAAAATAACAAATCAATCTCAACTCAGAGCTACGTAATTTGAATGAAATGAGATTAAGTGAAACCCTGACTCGGGGTTCCCACACCAAATTCTATCCATTCCAAACAGTACTAAAATTGTGAACAAGAATATCATGGATAGATCAAGGAATAGCAAACATATATCATTAATACATCGAACCAGACTTCAATTTACATTCCATATAACATATAGCATTAATACATCGAACCAGACTTGAATTTACTTTCCATATGGAACCAGAATCGTAGGACATAAGGAAAAACATAAACAGCTTCGAACCCTAAGAAGTCTTCCAAATTAGATTAATAGGTCTTAATTAAAGAGATGTAATTCTTTCACAAAGAGCTTAGCATGGAAATTATGTGGTGCTGCCATAGTCTCAATACCTGCAGCCGGTTAATAAAATCCTCAATTATACAGAGGAAAAGTTTTCTCTTACATCTCAAAACAATTGTAGGCATTCGCCTGATAACTATTAACTAATAACTGTGCAATGAGATCTCGTTTTTACTTCAAAACTGGAAAAAGAAAAGCTAGTAATACTCAGGAGAGCTAAAGCTTTAGCCTCAAGCAACCAAACAGTTCCTTCTCTGTCAAACAAGCACCAGGCCGGAGATAAACCTTACCCAAAAACCCTCGGGCATCCAAAAACATGCAAGGGAACCACCTTACGACCATAGTTGTAAACTCCAAACCTAAAGCCAAGTCTCCTATAGATTAAATACACTACAATTCTTGTTAGCAACAGAGCTACAGAAGTAGGGAATAAACAATCAATTGTAAAAGAAAATATAACAGAGTCACATCTGCAAGCAACGCTTACTCGGGGTGCACTTTTCGGAGAGAAAACCATAACCTGGTTTCTAAGAATCCTCCACCCGCATTGTAGCTCTGGATTGACAGACTGAGCATGCTTGCGAGAGGAGAAGTGGAACCAGAGAAAGTGCCGAGGAAAGAAAGAGTAAAATGAGGTACCACTTTTGCAAACAGGGATGTGTAAACCCCCAGAAGGAGCCCAGCCATAGGATCATGAACCCAAGTCTTCCATTGTCGATGAAACCATAGACCCGAGATGTGCAGCTGCAGTAGGACAGGCCTGCTTGTGCCACGAACCAGGAAGGAGCAACAAAATTTAATGCCATAACTGAAATATCAATAGCAATGTAAAGTTTAACAAGTTGTAAGCACTGAGACTATCAGCAAGTGATATGGTTCGAATTCCCATGGCATGGATAAAATTAATGAAGCCCAACAAACGATGGCACTTAAATCCAAAAATTGATAACCTAGAATTTAATCAGGGATCATATCATATATATACGATTGTACTTACACCCTAAAAGGTATAGTATAGTGCTATAACAATTGAAACATAGGTGTATATAAATAAAAAAATTTGTTTTATTGTTTTATTACCATATGTATGATGTGAAGCCGTGACAAGTGGTATTAGAGCCAAGTTACCAAAATATGGCCTCTAGCAAATATACTAAGTAAGAATACTCAGTTATCGTGTTTATCTTTTTGCTTTCTACCTATTGTTAGCCCACTATTTTGTTGAGAACAGGAAACAAGATGACAACAGATTATGAGGAGAACAGACAGTGTTCCACATAGGAATGTGGTCAGTCTAGGACCTGCAACAGTCCCTGAAAATAATCTTGAAACATGGGTGCAGTTAGGAGAGAAGGCCCGCAACACCAATCTTACAATATTAGAGACAGTCCAGGAATTAAAGAATGAGATGACCCGCCTATGAGAGGACAATGCAAGATTAACTATGGAACAGGAAAAAATCATGAAAACTCTGTTTGACAAGTAGAATCAACACTAGTAGAACCCTAGCCCTGAATAGGTACGAGTGTCAGAAGAATAGGGCTACCACATGGGTCAGGAAGAAACAGAAAGAGGGGAAGAGAATCGAGAGGAAAAGTCGGATAATGCCTCTGAACACCCAACATCAAAAAGGCAAGTGGATAGAATTACAAGGGGACTTTCGGAAAATAAAACCGTCAATCTTCGATGGAGAGCTGGAGGAGGCAGTCGAAGCTTAGTTGATTAACATGAATAAATATCTCCAATTATATGAATATGATCACAACCTCAAAGCGTGGTTGGACATTTTCCAATTGCAAGGGAAGGCCACTTTATGGTGGGAGGAGGTCAAGATTGTATGAGGGGTAAGTGAAAAAAATATAACTTGGGAAAAGTTTCAAAAATATTTCAAGGAAAAATATTTGACTGAACAATTTTACGATGAGAAAGCAAGGGAATTCCATGACCTGTGGCTTTGACAAAAAACAATGGATGAGTTTATCACCCGATTTACCTCATTACTCTGTTATGTGCCTTACATACGGGAGTGGCTTATCCTATCACTTCCTTGTAGAAAAAGCGGAAAAAATTTAAATGGACTGCAGAATGCCAAAAAAAAATTGAACAGCTCAAACATCTACTCACCACTGTGCCTATATTAAGCATAGTAGATCCAGGAAAGGACTATGTGGTGTGCACAGATGGCAGTAAGGAAGGAGTAGGAGGAGTGTTAATGCAGGAAGGTAAGGTAATTGCTTATGAATCTAGGAAACTAAAGGAGCATGAGCAAAAATATTCGGCTTACGATTTGGAGTTGGCAGTTGTAATTCATGCTTGAAAGATGTGGTGTCACTATATAATGGGAAAAAAAATTCTTTTGATGACGGACAATCACAGCTTGACTAGTTACTTCAATCAGCCTACCTTAAATGCTAGGTAGGTGTGGTTGGTAGATTTCCTAAGCGGATTTTATTTTGAAATCAAACATCTGAAGGTGAAAGAAAACTGGGTAGCTGACGCTTTAAGTCGAAAAGTGCATTGCCTCTACAAAATTGCTTGCAGCAAGGGGCGGACTACTCTCAATGAGATGATTAAAAAGGTAGCAGAGCAAGATCTGAATTATCAACAAATAGGACAGCAAGTTTGAAAGCCAACCAGTCACGAATATCAGCAAGGATATGCGATGGATGTTGTCGACATGCTGAGATACAAAAACATACTATACGTACCCAACCAAAGTAACATTAAAAGTTTGATTTTAGATGAATTTCATAAGAGTCCCTATGCAGGACACCCGGGATACCAAAAGCTGATTACAACACTTCGAAAGGAGTACTACTGGCCAGGCATGAAGAAAGAGGTAGCAGAATATTTAACACATTGCTTGGAATGCCAACAAGTCAAAATAGAGCATCAACACCCTACTGGGTTATTGCATCTGCTACCAAATCTAGAGAGGAAGTGGGAGACCATCTCTATGGATTTTATAATAGGACTACCCAAATACAAGAGAAATAACGACTCCATCATGGTGGTGGTTGACAAATTATGCAAATCAGCCCATTTTATACCAGTGAAGTCCACTTTTAGAGTGGCATAGATTGCCAATATTTTAATGCAAAACATTTTTAGGCTGCACGGGTTACCAAAAACTCTAATTTCTAACTGTGATGTAAAATTTACATCAGTGTTTTGGAGAAATCAGTTTGAGGGATTGGGGACTCAATTAAATTTCAGTACCACTTATCATCCTCAGACTGACATACAAACAGAATAGGTGAATCAGGTTGTAGAAGATATGCTAAGATTAAATGTGATGCAGCAACCATCCAAGTGGGAAGACTATCTGCACTTGGTCGAGTTTGCATACAACAATGGCTATCATACGTCCCTGTAGATGAGCCCGTTTGAAGTGTTGTATGGATGAAAATTCAGCACACTCTCCAGTTTGGGGGGACCAGAGGACAGGCTGATGGTAGGCCCTGAAATGCCTAAAGAGATGGAATAAATGATCAAGAAGGTATGATCCAATTTAAAGGCAGCCCAAAATAGGCAAAAGAACTTCGCCGACCGAAAGAGAAATTTTAGAGAATACTAAGTAGGAGATCATGTATATGTGAGAATTCAAGCTAAAAGGAATTCATTACAATGGAGTGGGTGTGCCAAGCTGGCACCCCAGTTTTGTGGACCATTTCAAATCTTAGCAAGAGTTGGGCCGGTGGCATACTAGCTCACCCTGGCAAGTCATATTCGGTCCACAATGTCTTCCATGTATCAGTACTAAAAAAATACATTTATGATCCTAAGCACGTAGTCAGTTGGCATGACATATAGCTAAGAAAGTATATTAGGTAGACCAATCAGTTTTGTTGTTAAAGGAAAAACTAAATCAAGTATTGTGTGTTTCAGGTCAAGCCAGAAGGAGAATTATTGGTTGAGCCACTGAATATACTCGATTAGAGAGAAGTAATGTTGTGGAAACAAGCCATAACCCAGGTTAAAGTGCAATGGAAGCACTTTGGGCCAGATGAGGCCACCTGGGAGGATGAACAACTCATGAGAGAAGCTTATCCAGGGCTCTTTGTGGCTGGAAAACATTGGGACGATGTTTGATTTCAGGAGGGGGAGATGTAATGTCCCTAGAAAGCTATAAATATTTTATTTACCACAGTAAGAACACACTGAATAATTATTGTTATTACTTGTTTGAGTTGAACAATATTGTTAATTATTGAAAATGAGAAATGATTTGAGTATTAGCAAATCTTGTAAGTTCTCATGGAAGGAAGTTGAAAAAGGCAGTTGCCGGAAAAACCCTAACTACCTCCCCTAACTATGAAATGCTTCCAAAGAAAAGGAAGTGGGGGGAAGAAAAATCGTGCTGAAATGTCAGGCGGTAAGGGGAAAAATTGCTAAGTCTGGTGGTGACCAGATAGCATAAGCACTGTGTGCGAGCAACTTGTAGAAGACAGAGGTCTTGTGAGCAAGCTAGGGGGGAGATTTGGTCCCAAAAGACAAATCTCACAAATGGGAGGATGACTAGCAATGGAAATTAGAGGTGACCTCTACCATTGGAGTTCTTTGCTTTAAACCAACTCAGGTAAGAGGTACCTTCTGGAAAATTAAACTGTTGCACAAAACTAAATTATGTCTCTTTTACTGTGAATGAAAAGATGTAGAGGAGTGCCTAGGCTGAAGTGATACTTGGAAATATTAATAGTAGGGTTACCGTTTGTACTTTTTCTATTGAAAACCAAAACAATAGAGTCAGAACCAATTGGTTACCTTAAGTATTAGTAATATTTTATAGTAGAGTTAATAACTGTCAGAGCAAGAGAATTTCCTATAATCTGGTACATACTAGTTGTATAATTATGATCTGTACAAGTCTTTTAATGCTGGAAAATTGATTATAGTAGAACCACTATTGTAATGAACTGGTAAACAATTTCTCTGTTGATTATGTAAATTTTTAGAACTACAAATTAGAAATTTGATCAAGAATGTTGAGAATGCTAGTACCTGTTGAAGCCCCGAAAATCAGGTCTACAACAAGGGGGATACCCGCCCTATCCGGACCCTGGTTGGCAGCTCCTTTTCCGTTTGTTATAGCGGGTCCGACTGGGGATATGGGACTAGTTTCCCAATTTGTGTGTGTCTATGAGAAAGATGAATATTTCTGTTTCTAACAGTTTCTAAATGGAATACTTCTTAATCTAATTCTAATCTACGAATAAGGAAACTATATTCTAATAACAGGAATATGTAAATCTACACTAACCCGAGGTGTGATTTTTCTTCTATGCGATGTAAAATGATTTCAAACAAAAATTGGTAATAAAGATCATTCAGCTGTTATGAGAAAAGAATTAAGTACAGATGAACCATTTCATATAAAAGGTTATACGAAACAGTTGTGCAAAAGATATCGCATAATGAGCCACTCATACACTAAGCATAAATAAATAGCTATCACCGTACAAAAGTGCCAAATGATAACTCAAGCATTCATACATTAATATATAAATAACTGAACTGGAAATCACTCTAACACAAGGTAGAAATAGTTAAGAGATAGAAATACCATTTATAACTAGTCATACTCATGAGCTTCAAGTGATCACAATTTATCTCTCCTTGATCAAATATCGACTAAGAGTACAAAAGTGCAACATCAATAGCAGATATCAAATGCAAACATTAATAAATCTTGTTCCATTCATTCATCAAAACCTCCTCAGAGGGTACAGAAGTGCATGTTCTGGGATAAGTTTTTGATAAATTTCAGGACCCTTCTCTAAATGCATGAGAAGGGTTTAAATACAACTTAACTAATTCTAAAAACAAACTATTACAAAAATGTAGGATGCAGTTTAAATGACCGTCCTCTTTTCAGGAAAATAAAACAAAATTAAAGCTAAAACTAAATCTAACACTAAACTACTTCTGTATTTGGTCCTTGAAATCGCACGCATGCAGCATCTGTTTAAGCAGAGTCAGCTGGCTGACTTCCACTTTTAGCTGAGCTGAGTAAACAAAATCGACAAGTGTTGGCGCCATCTTTTCGGCCGAATTGATGATACACTTAACAGTCATCCATTGGCTATGTGTCATAACCAAGTAAGCCAAATAATAATCCCAGTTCAATCTAGTTAACCCTTGGATTGATTGTGCCTTTTCTTGAGCTCTTTGTTTCCAATCTGCCTGTAGTTTTACTTTCTTGCGATTTTTGGGACTTGCAGGTGGCTGGGCAACTAGTAGCTTTCCTTTTTTAGAAATTTTTCTCAGCGATGCGCGATTACATCGGAAGCTGCCTTTGTTTCTCAATCCGGGTTTAATTGATGTGTTTTTCTCCTTTTGCGCTTTTTCCTTCCAACAGGTATAAAGTTCAACATTTGTAAAACTAATACTTCTGTGAACTCTTGACCTTGAGTTTTAAACTATTTGTTTTTTATTTCTGCACTGTCCAGTATCCACTTCACCATGTCTGTATATGGGAGGATTTTTGGCCTTGTTGCTATCCAGTGTAAGAATGAGCAGGCTAGCTCTGAAATGGACGCTTCTAAAGAACCATTTGAGCGCGTGCTAGCAACTATTTCCATTACTATGGGATTTTCCTCTTCGAGCAGATTATACATGCCTTCCTACGTAGCTATTCCCGCGTCTCTATTACAGGCCATGTCTGTATATAAGGGCGCCATTTCCTTTTCTTCTGAGCTCGGGGCTTTGCCTTTCTTTCCCATTTCAACCTGCGTAATGCTTTGTATCGGCCTTTGTCCTCCATTCCTGTAATTCACGAGTGAAGCGAAAATGAATGACAAGGAAGGGTGATGGGAAAATTTTTAAATGCCGCAGACATATCAAGCATATCACCTTACGTGAAATGATTCTTTCGATAAGCACGCACCCATAATCCATTAAAACTGGCAACTACCTCATTTATTAGCATTAAAGTGCATGACTATGTGTCAGCTTAGGGAAAATACTTTTCTTGAATAATGCGCCCAAAAGATCTGCGATGAAGTGATTTTGCGATTTGCTTCGCAACATCGCAGATCACAACATCGCAAATCGCAACATCACAAATCGCAATATCGCAAATCGCAATATCGCAACATCGCAATATCACAACATCGCAAAATCGCAATATTGATCGCTCGTGACATCACATTATAGTATTATCACTGCATCGCAAAATTGCAATATCGCAACATCGCAATATCGTAAATCGCAGAAATGTTATGTATGACAGACTTCGTTATCCTGTTTTCTACGATATGCAATCTTGCGATCGGCATTATCGCATATCGGCAAATTGAAGTGTTTTAATATAAGTTATGTTGAATGTGATGCGATATTTGTTCATTATCGCATATCGTGATCTCGCAAATGTTGGAAGTGTGCTTGTAAGGTGGCATCCCGCTATCTTATGCGATGCGATATTTCCTAAGGAAAGATTTTATCTTACCTTATCATAAAACTTAGCTTTTTTGGATTTTCCAAGGGGGTTTCCTAAGTTTATGATGGTAATTTTATTCAAAAAGGAAATTTAAACACTACTTTGATTTTTTAGATTTTTAACAAAGGGTCCCCATTTATTTAGTATTAGGGATAACACTAAATAAGAAGGTGGGTTGTTGTTGGCCACAACAATTGGCGATTCACTTTGAAGAACCAGTTATCTCTGTTGTTTTTCGAATTTTCAAAACTTCCAAAACAGAAAATTTTCCAGAAAGTTAAACTTTATTATAGAAAGATAAATTACATTATATTCTAACCTGTCAATGACATTTTGTTTCAACTATTTTCAACTTTTGATTATTTTCTCCCTCAAGCTAATCCTTGTATTTACATCAGTCATTACTTGGCTTATAAAGATAAAACAAATATTTCTCTATAAACTAGTTTTAAATATGCTCATTTGTCGTAGGTAGAGACCCTGCTGCCAGCAGGCGTTTATAGCCTCGATAGGGTTACCTGTTACCCAACAATGATCCTGTATCCTACTTAAAGAAACCCATAATTCCCAAAAAATAATCCATATCCACACTTATTACTTTAATTTTTCTTTTTTATTCTTAAAGAGCAATGTCTTGGTTTGGTGGCCAATTCATGACACAATCATTCACTGATTTATAACTTTGCTGAACAAGCTGGCTTGTGATGAGACCCCTTGCCTTTTGAATGCAACAATATTAAGTCTTTGCCTTGTTGTGGTATGCAGTATTGGCAAAGTCAGCAAGTTATAATATATGTGATTATGATAAGCCGGCTCGTGATGAGACGTCTCACTCTTTAAGACAAAGTGTATCATTGGATTGTTCCTCTGAAAGTTGTGATTTCCTTAGTAGGGAGGAAGTCATTGTTTCCTTAAGATAGCTCTGGACGATAATAGTAGAGTTTTTGGAAATAGCTGTTCTACAGAGAATCTTTATTTTGTTATTGATACCTTTCGTTGCACTGATATAAAACAATTTCTCACTAAAGGTTGTGTTCATCAAATTTTTATGAAGTTGAAACTAGTATCATATCTAGGCTAGAGTTTTTAACTGTATCTTTCAATAATAAAGATCAATTTTCCAAAAGATTTGCTATTTATACAAGCGAAATATAAAAATTTTAAAAAGAATTGGTGTATTTTTCATAAATACCTATCGTAACCACTCACAACTGGTTTTATTATGAAAAGAAAAACAACTATTCTACAAAAATAGAAGACTGATCTTCTATGGAAAATATTTCTTGAGAATTTTACCATTAACAAGCAAAGAATCTTTCTTCCCTTCTAAATCTTGTAACATGAAGGTTGATGGACCTATGATTTCTACAATTTGAAAAGGACCAAGCCACATTCTTTGAAATTTTGTATGTTTTCCCTTTTCCTCATGAGCCTTGTCCCATTTTAAAACTAAATCTCCTATCTGAAAATCTTTTCTGCATACCATATTGGAATCAAAAGAGGCTTTCACCAATGCTTGATGATGAGTGTGCGTAATCTTAGCCCTTTCTCATTTTTCTTCTAATTTAATTAATTCCAGCTGCCTAAGTTGTAAAGACGAAGTTGGTACTTCATCAATGTACTGAATTAAGGCTAGAGAGGGAATTGCCAGATGCATTGGAAGAACCACTTCTTTCCCATAAACTAAATTAAAGGGAGAAGTGCTGATAGAGGCTTTCTGTGTTATTCGGTCTGCCCATAAAGCATATATCAAAGACTTATGCCAATTTTTATGATTTTGGTCAATGGTTCGCTTGATGATTCTAATCAAGTTTTTATTTGTGGATTCAGCTAATCCATTTCCTTGTGGATAGTAATTGGCAGAATATTTAAGTTTGAAACCTCTTTTGAGTGCAAACTCAGTCATTGCATTACCAGAAAAGTATGATGCATTATCAAACATTAAAGCGGAAGGCAATCCAAACCTGGTGATTATGAACTGATCTATGAACTCAATGATATTTTCAGCATTAGCCGTCTTGAGTGGAACTGCTTCTACCCATTTAGTAAAGTAATCTGTCATTGTGAGGATGTATCTATGCCGTTTAGAAGAGTGAGGAACAATCTCACCTATTATGTCTAATCTCCATTGATCGAAAGGTTGTTCGATGGTAACTGGTTGCAGTGACAAGGATGGTTTCTTTTGTCTTCTGGCAGCAGTTTGATAGACTTGACATTTCCTTATGTAGTTATGTGCGTCTTTGAATAATGTGGGCCAGTAGTAGCCTGCGCGTAAAATTTTGTGAGCAGTTGCATCTCCAGCGTAGTGTCTACCTGATGGCCCATCATGGAGTTCCTGCAAAACTTTTTCAGCTTCAGCTTTCTCAAGACATCTAAGTAGAACAGAATCATAATTTATTCTGAAAAGAACATCATTTACAAGTTGATATTGTTTCGATTTTAACCTCGGGGCTCTTTTCTTGGTGTGATCAAGGTTTGGAGGAGCATATCCATTCTTTAAATAATAAATAATATCATCATATAATGACTCAACATCGTTTAGTCTTACCTCGTATACTTGTACCTCTTCAGATGGATTTTCGGGCATTAGCGATGCTCCTACTAGCAGTTTGCAAAAGTCTTGACCTTTTACAATGTTTGCTGGTTTGATTTCAATATCATATTCTTGTAAAGAAGTAACCCAATTTTCCCTTTTCTCACCCACATCCTTCTGTACTAGAAGATTTCTTACCGCTGGGAATGGTACTATGATCTTGGTATGTGTTTTGAGTAAGAAAGCTCTGAAATATTTAATTTCTTTAAAAACAGCATAAGCTTGTTTTTCCACATTTAAATAATTCAATTCAACACCTTGTAAATTGGAACTAAAAAGAAATTGGGGCTTTCGCCTTCTCTTGATTTGCTTGAGTGAGTATCGCAGCATATGATTTATCTGAGGAAAAAGTGTACAAAATAAAAGGATCGGAAAAATTCGGAGTTGCTAACGATGGAGCGTTGATAATGGCTTGTTTGATCAGGTTGAAGACCTCATGTTTGTCTTTGCCCCATTTAAAGTTTGCGTTCTTTTTAATCATGGCTTGTAGAGGAGACACGATTCTAGAAAAATCTAGAACGAATCTCTTTAGAAAGTTGATCGAGCCAAGGAAAGATTGCATGGCTTTCTTGTTGTGAGGTAGGGGGATTGCGGAAATTTCTTTGATTCTGTCAGGATCAATGTGAATTCCAGATTTTGACACTATGAATCCTAGAAGCTTTCCTTCACTCAATGCGAAAAAGGATTTTTTCAGGTTAAGTGAAATCCCATACCTTAAACAACGTTGGAAGATTTGTTTTAAATCCCTGAGATGGTTGTTTTGTTTCTTGGAATAAATAGTAATATCATCCAAAAATATTACTACTAACTTATTAACTAACCCTTTGAATGCAATGTCCATGGCTCTTTGAAATGTGGCACCCGCATTAATCAAACCAAATGGAATCTTTTGATATGCGTATGTACCCCATTTAGTTCTGAATGTAGTTTTCAACTAATCATCGGGATGTACCAGCACTTGGTTGTATCGTGAGAACCCATCCAAGAATGACATTAATTCTGAGCCTACAACTGCCTGCAGTATTTGTTCGACGGGAGGTAAAGGAAAATTATCCTTTTGGTAGGCCTTGTTAAGGTTTCGAATGTCAATGCAGATTCTGATATCTCCATTTTTCTTTCTAACAGGTACCATATTAGAGACCCATTTAGAATGTCTAACGGGAAAGATTATTTTGGCTTTCAATAACTTGTTGAGTTTAGTTTTAATCTGATTTTCTAAATTTGGATGGATCTTTCTCAACTTTTGTTGGACAGGTTTTTCATTATCAATCATTGGGATAGTATGTTGGATGATGGAGGTGTCATATGTTTTGAGTTCATCGTAATTCCAAGTAAAGACACTTTTGTATTGTTTCAAGAGACAAATATAAGCTAATTTATCTTCAGGGGCTAGGCCAAGGCCTAGGTTGATGTTCTGTGGTTTAGCATCAGTTCCTAGATTTACCAATTCATAATTCAAAGTTGAACTTTGGAGTTTTGAATTGGTAGATCTTCTAAATCGATCTTTTAAATCATAAAGGTCCTCTAATTTGACTACTGATTTAGGTATAGCATTGTTAGTACTATCCTGTTGCAATTATTGGTCATGTTGGTCTTTGTCAATTATTTGATTGGTGTAGGATCCTTCAGATGTGAGAAAACTCACAATATCAGGATCGTCATTGAAAATCCTCCAATTGGTGATGTTATCAGGGATAGATGGTCTAAAAATTAACTCAATTGAAAATCGGTCAAGGCTAAAATCTTCTGAAGGAATGAGCTTGGAAGCTACGTTGGCTAAGAGGTCTGCGCTAACATTCTGGAGTCTGGGAATTGATGAGATATTAAATGCTATAAAATGTTTAGTCAGATCTTGAACTAAATATTAGTAATTCTTTAAATGACCTAATAAACAGTGTATAGTATTGTGTACCTGTCTGATTATTATTTCAGAATGTCCGAAAACTTGCAAGTATTTGACGCCTAATCTGATTGCCTTGTACAAGCCTTGGACTAAAGCTTCGTATTCTGCGGTATTGTTGGTGCACTCGAATTCGAGTCTACAAGTTAACATGGTTTTATCTCCCTCTGGGGTTACTAATACACATCCTACTCCTGCTCCTTCATTAGACTTAGAACAATCAAAAAATAATTTCCAAAACAAAGATTTATTTACAGGACTATCTATAAAATCAATACATTTAGAACTATCTGTTTGAGAAAAAATTTCTACTTGAGACAAAACAGAATGTTCTAAGTAAGGTGAAGTATGAGCATTAAAATTTCCTAGGAAAGAATCTACTAAATAATTGCCAATGATGTTAGAATTATATGCTACTGGTTCATTTTCTCCCTCGCGTTTTGTTACTATATATTTCTGATGTCGTTCACATTCAACTTTTATTTGGTTTGGTTTACCATTATAAGCCAGCCACATATGTGACCAGTCAGTTGCAAAGTATCCATGAAGTTTTTCTGACCAATCTCTACTAAGAATTAAGCCATAAAATCCAGGAATATCGGCAAATAAAATGTCGATAACTTGACATACCTTTGGATTGGATGACAGCCTTATGGTAACCTGATTTAACTCACCAATCACTTCAACTTGCAATGGATCTAGCTGAACTATGCGCACAGTGGATTTCTGTGGTTGAACATTCAATTTTGCACAAATTGATCTTGGTAAAATATTCGATGAAGCTCCAGAATCCACTAAACAATTATGCACATTTTTATTGAACATTTCATAAGGAGAAATGGGGGAGTATGCGATCTTCATCTTCCTCCAATTAACGCGATATCGTTTAGATCAACTTTATTTGTCGTATTAGTTGGAGGTCTTCCCATGTCATGGGAAGCTTGAGAGATTACAGCAGCAGGTAAAGGTGCAACTGGCACAGCATGTAATTCTTTTAAAAGTACTTTCTGCTGGTGTTTTAACTTGCTCAATTTGAAAAGAGTAATACTTGCCCTAGTCTTTTTCATATCTTCAACAATGTTATACTCCATTTCATCTGAAATGATTAGCGTTTTAGATGGAGTAGATGTGTCTGTTTGGATTGGGCTGGTTTGAGTCGCTTTAGGTGATGTTTTCTTGGCTGTGACTTTATCCTTAGTCATTGAGCTTGCGCTCTTTGGCTTAGGTGTAGGCTAAGGAGGATCAAGTTGATTTCTGCTACGAGTACTAACCGGGAATACCTCTTGATCTTCCTCATTTGGGAGGATGAAATCCCACATACCTTGCAATTCTATAACTTCCTCTTCATCAGTATGCTCTTCAGTAGCGTTTTCCTCTTCTTCTTCTTCTGATTCAGCATTTGAAATAATGTTAGGGGGTTTGGAATCAATGGAAGGATTTCTTTAAAAATGCTTGTATGGCTTTCTGGAAGAAGTTTCTGCTACCTATTTCTTGATGTCGACCATTTCGTTAGACATGGTCTTCAAAACTTTTTGTAATCCTTCTAAATGGAATGGATCTTTCATTTGTTTTTTCTTGGGATCTTCTTTGAAAGAGACCTTCTTAGATTTTCATTCTTCCATCACATTTTTCTTTTCTAAGGCCGTAATACTTTTCTCTATTGTTATTGCTTCTTTCATATTTTCAACTAAGGTTGTTTTGTTATCCCTATCAACAAAGAGTGCTAAGTTTGCTGGTAAGGCAGTAATATACCATTCACATCGCACTTCTTCACTCGGCTGAGAAGCAGTAGGTATTTTGTTTAGGATTTTATTGAAACGTAAATTGAAATCTTTGATAGGTTCTCTTGACTCAGCTCTAAGATTAGAAAAGTCATTGATCAGTGTCGCTGTAGACCTATCATCACCAAACTTGGTCAGGAATTGTTCTTGGAAGATGTCCCAACTAGTAATAGATCCAGATGGTAATGAGAAGTACCATGATCTGGTTGTTCCTTGCAAAGTATAAGGAAAAAGTCGAACAACATCATCCTCATTGGTAACTCCATTGAGATTTATAGATAGCATAAAGTTATTTATATGTTCTTCTGCTAGCATGCCTGCCTCAGGGTTAAACTTAGGCAGCCACTTTTCAAGATGGGCCGGTATTTGACTCAAGGGTGCAGGCATTAAGACTGCCCCTAGATTATTCCATGGAGATTGGGCCATTGCTGAACTACTAACAGAAGAAAGTGCAGAAGATGATCCTTTTGGTTGAGAAGATGAGGATATTATAACTCCAGATGTCTGAGAAGGAGTTGAGGAAGTTGCGATAGGCTGATGGACGATGACCTGAAGTGGAGGAGTGGATAGTTGACGTCGCAGTGAAGAGGTTGAGATGGATGATGATGATGAAAGAGTCTCACTATCAGACCCTTTAGGAGACTTCCTTGCTCTCTTCCTAGAAGGTAGAGTTAATTCAGTTGGCTGAATACCAAACTTTTCGCTCTTTAACTTGGTGAGAGGATGAGCAGGGTTATATTGCAAAGTCATGCTGCCTTGAGTTTTATCAGATTTTTGAGGAGATATAGAAAATCACTTAAGTTTGTGAATCAAAGATTCAACTTCAGGAGGTTCAATACTGAAATGTCAGGGTTTGTAGCAGCAGCTGTTGATCCAGCGACTTCTAACTCTGGATTTAAGGTTTCTGAATGCAATGGAGAAGTCGGAGGAGATGGTGAGGGCGATTTACTCTCAGAATGGTATTTAGATTTGGATTTTCTTGCCATTCATAGTTCAGGCCCTCCTTCTAGCGCCAAATATGTTGAAGCCCCAAAAATCGGGTCTACAACAAGGGGGATACCCACCCAGTCCAGACCTTGGTTGGCAACTCCTTTTCTATTTGGTATAGCGGTTCTAACTGGGGATATGGGACCAGTTTCCCAATTTCTGTGTGTGTGTGAGAAAGATGAATATTTCTGTTTCTAACAGTTTCTAAATGGAATACTTCTTAATCTAATTCTAATATACTAATAAGGAAACTATATTCTAATAACAGGGATATGTAAATCTACACTAACCCGAGGTGTGATTTTTCTTCTATGCGATCTAAAATGATTTCAAACAACAACTGTAATAAAGATCATTCAGCTGTTATGAGAAAATAATTAAGTACAGATGAACCATTTCGTATAAAAAGTTATACGATTTTGTTGTGCAAAACATATCGCATAATGAGCTACTCATACACTAAGCATAAATAAATAGCTATCACCGTACAAAAGTGCCAAATGATAACTCAAGAATTCATACATTAATATATAAATAACTGAACTGGAAATCACTCTAACACAAGGAAAAAATAGTTAAGAGATAGAAATACCATTTATAACTAGTCCTACTCATGAGCTTCAAGTGATCACGATTTATCTCTCCTTGATCAAATATCGACTAAGAGTACAAAAGTGCAACATCAGTAGCAGATATCAAATGCAGAAATTAATAAATCTTGTTCCATTCATTCATCAAAACCTCCTCAAAGGGTACAGAAGTGCATGTTCTGGGGATAAGTTTTTGATAAATTTCAGGACCCTTCTCTAAATGCATGAGAAGGGTTTAAATACTACTTAACTAATTATAAAAATAAATTATTTAAAAAATGTAGGATGCTGTTTAAATGAACGTCCTCTTTTCAAGAAAATAAAACAAAATTAAAGCTAAAATTAAATCTAACACTAAACTACTTCTGTATTTGGTCCTTGAAATCGCACGCATGCAGCATCTGTTTAAGCAGAGTCAGCTGGCTGACTTCCACTTTTAGCTGAGCTCAGTAAACAGAATCGACAAGCGCTGGCGCCATATTTTCGGCCAAATTGATGATACACTTAACAGTGATCCATTGGCTATGTGACTTAACCAAGTAAGCCCAGTAATAATCCCAGTTCAACCTGGTTAACCCTTGGATTGATTGTGCCTTTTCTTGAGCTCTTTGTTTCCAATCTGCCTGTAGTTTTACTTTCTTGCGATTTTTGGGACTTGCAGGTGGCTGGGAAACTAATCGCGCATCGGAAACTGCCTCTGTTTCTCGATCCGGGTTTCCTTGATGCGTTTTTCGCCTTTTGCGCTTTTTCCTTCCAACAGATATAAAGTTCAAAATTTGTAAAACTAATACTTCTGTGAACTCTTGACCTTGAGTTTTAAACTGTTTGTTTCTGATTTTTGCACTATCCAGTATCCACTTCACCATGTCTATATATGGGAGGATTTTTGGCCTTGCTGCTATCCAGTGTAAGAACGAGCAGGCTAGCTCTGAAAGGGACGCTTCTGAAGAACCATTTGAGCCCGTGCTAGCAACTACTTCCATTACCCTAGGATTTTCCTCTTCGAGTAGATTATACATGCCTTCCTACGTAGCTATTCCTGCGTCTCTGTTACACGCTGTGTCTATATATTGTTAGGATATTCCGACACATAGGAAATAGTTAAGTACAACTTGGTCTAGTGTAGAGTTAGGTATAGAGTTAGGTAAAGTGTGTTTCTTTACCGTTGTACATTTTGTAACTTACAATCCGACGGTCACGATATGTAGTGATCTGACGGTTCATTCTCTCCTCGGTATTACCGACACTTGATCCGTGGCTTGGCACCCGATTGGTCCATGAATTCTATTTAAAGCGCATGGAGGGTCATTTGTAGGGAAATCCATGCATGAGAGAAACATAAGTAAATTTTCATTCGTTTATTAATAAATTGCCTGAAGTGGTCGCATTGGCTTAGGGCATGGACTGTTTCCCTCTTTGAGGGTTTTAACCACATCAAAATACTGGTGTATTGATCTGCGATCTAGTTGTGAGCGGTGTCCTTTTGGTGTTCTGTCTGAGGAACTTACCCTGTAAATTCCTACATGGTATCAGAGCTATTTGAGGGCCTCGTCCGTTGGTGATCCAAATCTGAAGCCAGTAGAACTGCATCCGACTGCCGTTTCCTAGATCTGTTGTTTCTAACCGCTTTCAGGCCGAGAGGACTGCTCTGTTGTGTTGGGAGCATCTGTTCCAGTGAGGAACCCCTTTCGTTTCACGCGAAAAGGTTTCCGGTAGTCCTAGCTACGTCATTTTTAAGATCTGGAGGTATACAGTGTTTATTTGCAGTTTACTGTTATTTTCTCTCTGTTTATTTCGATTTCGGTTTATTTAGCTTTTTTTATTACCGGATCTATACCTTTCATTTCTGCATATGCTCTTTGCCCTGCGACTCTGTGCGATCTGGGCAAATCAGAAATAGAAAGGAAGGATTATTCTCATGCGTATGCTCTTTTCCCTACGCCTTAGGGTGATCTCGGAAAATCAGAAACATTGAGGAAAATATTTAGTTTCCGGCCAAAGCTAACTTTGAGCCGCAAGGTTCATTTTTTTAAAATATTTAGTTTTTCGACTAAAGCTAACTTCGAGCCATAAGGTTCGTTTTCTTTGCATGTCCGTGTTGGGTTTTGTGTTTTTTGTTTTGTAGGGAAAAAGATCTTTCTCAAAGCAAGCACGCAACCCAAAGCACCCCCCCCCCTCTCTCTCTCTCTTTCTCTCAAATTTTTTGTATAGATCAATTGATTCAAAGCTATTTTAAGAGAGTAGAGGTCTTGGGTTCAAGTCTCCATTTTGTGGGGGCGGACTTTTTCATTTCCGCACATTCCCACACTTCGTCGGCAACTTCAACAACTTTTTTTCAAAAAGCCATAACTTCTTCATCCGGAAGCCGTTTTCAGAGCCGTTTTTTTTAAACCAACCTAATTTTTCGAGATCTATCCATTGGAACACTTATTTTCAGCATCTTTAGCTTCAGTTTCCATTGAAATGGAAATTCAATACCAAGTTACCCTTGACAGCACCAACTACTTCCAATGGTTGGCTTACATTGAGGATTTACTTAGAAGTAAAGGTCTCTACAGAAGAGCCTCAGGCCAAGAAAAGAAACCGAAGGATGAAGATAAGGCTGCTAAATGGGAAAATAGGCAAGATCAAGCACGTGGATTGATAGGGATGTCTATTTCTCCAGATCTTAGATTCCATATTGCAGAAATTGATTCTCCTGATGAAGCAATGAAACAAATCAATAAAGTTTTTGGGATTAAAAATGAAATTAGAGCCCATCAACTTGAAAATGAGTTGCTTACATTGGACCTTAATAATTTTTCTTGCATTGAAGATTTCTTGTCCAAGTTCAAGACCCTTAGATATCTTTTGGAAGGTGTTAAAGTTAAGAAAGAAGATAGTAACCTTATCTATTCCATTCTTACAAAGTTGGGACCAGCCTACTCTGTGTTTGTTTCCACCTTCCATTCTACAAGAGAAGCCTTCATTTCTCAAGGAACAGACTACAAGTCCCCTTCCTTTTACTCTTTTTGTGATTCTTTAATAAGAGAACAAGAAAAACTCTTACACCTTGGTCTTCTTAATCTTGGAAACTCTTCCAAGAAAGCGTTAGCCGCCCAGCAGCAACCAAATTCAAAGAATCCTAAGAAGTCATATCCTAAAAAGAATGGTCCTAAACCAAACAAGGGTCCTAAGCAATTTCAGCCCCAAAATGAAAAATCATTTCAACAAAATGATAAGACAAATAAAAACAAAGGGAAGAAGACTGATAGACATTGCAATTTTTGTAATCGAGATGGCCACTTAGAATCAAAATGCTTTAAGAAGATGGAAGCCTTAGAAGCAGTAATGAAGAAGCATAACATCCATTTGGGGCAATCTTCAACTTCAACTTCATCTTCAGGAATGGCACTTTCTGCATGTGGTTTTCAAGCATCTCAGTCTGGCTATGCATTAAATGTATCTTCTTCTTCTCATTCTCATGAGTGGCTCATTGATTCTGGAGCTTCTTATCACATGGCCAAAAACAAAGCCATGTTTTCTTCTTTAAATGATTGTAACACCAAAAATATATATGTTGGTGATGATAGATCTCTTAATGTTGTAGGGACTGGAACTATTCATCTAGACAATGGTCAATTTAATGATGTATTATGTGTTCCAACCTTATCCTGCAACCTTTTATCTGTATATCATATACCTCATTCAGGTGAAGGTAAAATTGTTGAATTTTCACCTCATGATGTTGTAATCAAGGACTTCAAAGATCCTAAACAGATTTTGGCTACTGGCATTGCTGATGATTCTACAAGGTTGTATAAGTTTCACAACTTTGGGTCATCAAATCTTCCCTCAGTATTTGTTTCTCATAACGATGAAGTGAGAAAACTTTGGCATGAGCGATTTGGTCACTTAAACTATCGCTCCCATCAGCATCTATGTAAAGAAAATATGGTGACAGGTCTTCCTATGGTATCTTGCAGAGATGGTGTTTGTTCCAGATGTGTACTCGGAAAACATCATCGGGACAGTTTTGAAAAATGTGCCTCTTGGCACGCCTCAGCCCCTTTACAGCTTGTGCATAGTGATTTATGTGGTCCACTTCTAGTTGTGTCATTCTCTGGCTGCAAGTATTTCTTAACTTTCATTGATGATTTCTCCAGATGCACTTGGGTATACTTCTTAAACCTCAAGAGTGAAGTATTTAACACTTTTTTGGCCTTCAAGGCCTTTGTTGAAAAACAATCTGGACATCAAATTCTTAAGTTAAGATCTGATAATGGCGGAGAATATGTTAAAAACACATTCATAAACTATTGCACTGAGAATGGAATTCAAATGAAACATACTGTTCCATAGACTCCACAACAAAATGGTGTAGCTAAAAGGAAGAATTGCACCTTAAAGGAAATGGCTAATTGTATGCTACAATCTAAAGGACTTGGTCTTAGTTTTTGGGCAGAAGCAATTAACTGTGCAAATTACATAATAAATCGCACTCCTACTAAGGCTTTAAAGAATATCACTCCAGAAGAAGCATGGATCTCAATCAAACCAGATGTAAGTCACTTTCGTGTTTTTGGAAGTGAAGCGTGTGCCCATATTCCAGATGAAAAGCATAAAGCTTTAGAACCTAAGAGTGAAAAGTGTACTTTTGTTAGATATTCTGAAGATGTCAAAGGCTATAGACTTATTCCATTTAAGTCCAAAAATTTTATCATTAGAAGAGATGTAAAATTTGATGAAAATATATCGGCCTGCGAGCCTAGTCCGGCGGATGTGCCACCTCTCCCTATCTCTTCTACCTTTGAAAACATTTCTTCTTCAGATGATGAAAGTGAGGATGACAATCCTCCCCCACCATCTCAGGATCTTCCTTCAGCTCCTGAGCTTCCAAAATGGGTTCGTGCTACTCGAGATGCAGTAGGTGATCTTGCCGGTGATCCTACAGATCAGCGACGTACACGTTCTCAGTTTGAGAGAGCCTCTTCTTTACTGGCTCAAGCTCCAGTAAATTATGATCCTGACACCTTTGCAAAAGCTTCAGGCCATCTAGATTGGGAAGCAGCTATGAATGAAGAATATCATTCATTGTTGGCAAATGATACATGGGATCTTGTTCCTCTACCCAAGGGACGAAAACTTTTCAGATGCAAATGGGTTTACAGAACCAAGTATGGGCCAGATGGGAAAGTTGATAAACATAAAGCTCGTCTTGTTGCTAAGGGTTTTTCACAGGTTGAAAGCATTGACTACACTGAAACCTTCTCCCCTGTTGCCAAAATGAACTCTATCCACCTTGTTCTTTCCCTTGCTGCCTCTTTAAAATGGGCAGTCCATCAGATGGATGTTAAATCTGCCTTCCTGCATGGGGACTTGCATGAAGAAATCTATATGGAACAACCCATTGGCTTCATACAAACAGACTCCAGCCTTGTATGTCGACTTAAGAAATCCCTTTATGGTCTCAAGCAAGCTCCTCGGGCTCGGTATGCCAAAATGGATAGCTTTCTTTTAGAATCTGGCTTTTCTAGGTGTCATTCTGACAATACTGTCTACACCAAGAAAGTGGGAAACTCTCTTATCATCCTTTTTCTTTATGTTGATGATCTTATCCTTACTGGTAGTGATCCAAACCTTATAAACCATGTGAAGTCTAGCCTTAAAAGGAAATTTGAAATGACAAACTTAGGACACTTACACTATTTTCTCGGTCTTCAAGTCTTGCAATCCAAGGAGGGTATTTCCCTTTCCCAATCCAAGTATGCTTGTGATATTCTACGTCATTTTCACATGGAAGACTGTAAGCCAGCCCCTTCTCCCTTTCAATATGGAGTCAAACTTTCAGTCACTTGTAATTCTCCTGAAGTTGATGCTACCTTATACCATCAACTTGTAGGAAAACTTTTGTATCTAACCCATACTCGTCCTAACCTTTCCTTTGTTGTTGGCCTTGTTGCTCGGTTCATGCAAAACCCCGGTGAAAGTCATTGGAAAGTAGCTAAAAGAACACTTCGTTATGTTCAAGGTACAGTTCATTTTTGGATTCATTACAGTGCTGAAGCAGGTCCTCTATTGGTTGGTTTCACTGATTCCGATTGGGCGGGTGACCCTGATGATCGGAAGTCTACTGCCGGTTATGTGTTCACTTTTGGTTCAGGACCTATTACATGGGCTTGTAAGAAACAAGCTGCCATTTCTCTTTCATCAGTAGAAGCAGAGTATCGTGGTGCCGTAGAAGCTAGTAAGGAAGCCTTGTGGCTTCATCAGATCGTGTCAGAGTTTGGCTTTCAGCAGCAGCATCCGACTACACTTTGGTGTGATAATCAATGTGCCATTCAGCTATGCAAAGATCCAGTCCAACATCAGCGCAGCAAACACATTGAACTGCACATGCACTTCATCAGAAAGCTCATTCATGACCATGTTCTTGAAGTGCAATATTGTTCAACAGATGATCAAGTGGCAAACATCTTTACAAAGGCTCTCATAGAGGCGAAGTTCACTAAACTTTGATTTCTAGTTGGAGTTCAGGAAGTTGTCACTAAGGGGGGATAGGCTCTAGTGCCTCCTTCCTTCTCCTATTGTGTCATATTTGTAAATCCTTCAATCCTATCCCAAGTTGTTCTTAAGGGGGGATGTTAGGATATTCCGACACATAGGAAATAGTTAAGTACAACTTGGTCTAGTGTAGAGTTAGGTATAGAGTTAGGTAAAGTGTGTTTCTTTACCGTTGTACATTTTGTAACTTACAATCCGACGGTCACGATATGTAGTGATCCGACGATTCATTCTCTCCTCGGTATTACCGACACTTGATCCGTGGCTTGACACCCGATTGGTCCATGAATTCTATTTAAAGCGCATGGAGGGTCATTTGTAGGGAAATCCGTGCATGAGAGAAACATATGTAAATTTTCATTCTTTATTAATAAATTGCCTGAAGTGGCCGCGTTGGCTCAGGCCGTGGACTGTTTCCCTCTTTGAGGGTTTTAACCATGTCAAAATACTGGTGTATTGATCTGTGATCTGGTTGTGAGCGGTGTCCTTTTGGTGTTCTGTCTGAGGAACTTACCCTGTAAATTCCTACATATATACGGGCGCCATTTCCTTTTCTTCTCAACTCGGGGCTTTTCCTTTCTTTCCCATTTCAACCTGCGTAATGCTTTGTATCAGACTCTATCCTCCGTTTCTGCAATTCACGAGTAAAGCGAAAATGAATGACAAGGAAGGGTGATGGGAAAAGTTTTAAATGCCGCAGACATATCAAGCATATCACCTTACGTGAAATGATTCTTTTGATAAGCATGCACCCATAATCCATTAAAACTGGCAACTACCTCATTTATTAGCATTAAAGCGCATGACTATGTGTCAGCTTAGGGAAAATACTTTTCTTGAATAACACGCCCGAAATATCTGCGATGAAGCGATTTTGCGATTTGCTTCGCAACATCGCATATTGCAACATCACAGATCGCAACATCGCAAATCACAATATTGCAACATCGCAATATTGCAACATCGCAAAATCGCAATATTGATCGCTCGTGATGTCACATTATAGTATTATCATTGCATCGCGAAATCGCAATATCGCAACATCACAATATCACAAATCGTAGAAATGTTTTGTATGACAGACTTCATTAACCTGTTTTCTTCGATATGCAATCTTGTGATCGGTGTTATCGCATATCGGCAAATTGAAGTGTTTTAATGTAAGTTATGCTGAATGCGATGCGATATTTGTTCATTAACGCATATCGCGATCTCGAAAATGTTGGAAGTGTTCTTGTAAGGTGGCGTCCCTCTATCTTATGCGATGTGATATTTCCTAGGGAAAGATTTTATCTTACCTTATCATAAAACTTAGCTTTTTTGGATTTTCCAACAGGGTTTCCTAAGTTTATGATGGTAATGTTATTCAAAAAGGAAATTTAAACACTACTTTGATTTTTTAGATTTTTAACAAAGGGTCCCCATTTATTTAGTATTAAGGATAACACTAAATAAGAAGTGGGGTTGTTGCTGGCCACAACAGTACCGAAAAGAGGCAAAGAGTAAAACCCAAAGGTTAGGTAACCTTGGATTAAACCGCAGAGAGCCGAGGAATGATGCCATAAGAGGGGTCAATATAGCAGAAGCTATAAGGTTAGATACCCTAAAGCTGCCCTGGTCTAGCATACCAAGGAGTGGACTGTTAAATAAACTATAAAACTTTGCCAGGTCTTCATAAACCCTATGTGGGAGTTAAACCCCATAGTATTAACACCGACAGAACAAATCTCTAAACAAGTTAACTAAAAGTACTAGATATTAAATCTAAAAGTAGAGAACTGTAGACATCCTATTCTCGCAAATGGCAATTACCAAATTGATCTCAGCTCAGAGCCGTGTAATTTGAAAGAAATGAAATTAAGTGAAACCCTGACTCGGGGTTTCCACAGCAAATTCTAACCATTCCAAACAGTACTGAAATTGTGAACAAGAATACCATGGATAGATCAAGGAATAGCAAACATATATCATTCATACATCGAACCAGAATTCAATTTAAATTCCCTATAACATATAGCATTCATACATCGAACCGGACTTCAATTTACATTCCGTATGGAACCAGAATCATAAGACATAAGGGAAAAAGTAAATAGCTTCGAACCCCAATAAGTCTGCCAAATTAGATTAACAGGTCTTAATCAGAGAGATGTAATTCTTTCACAAAAAATTTAACATGGAAACTATGTCGGTGCTGCCATAGTCTCAAGACCTACAGCCGGTTAATAAAATCCTTGATTATTTAGAGGAACTATTTGTGCTTACATCTTAGAACAACTGTAGGCATTCGCCTGATAAATATTAACTAATAATTGTGCAATGAGATCTTGTTTTTACTTCAAAACCGGAAAAAGAAAGCTAGTAACACTCAGGAGAGTTGAAACTCTAGCCTCAAGCAACCAAAGAGTTCCTTCTCTATGAAACAAGCACTAGGCCAGAGATATACTTTACTCGGAAACCCTTGGGCATCGAAAAACATCCAAGGGAACCACCTTATGATCACAATTGTAAACCCCGAACCTGTAGCCGAGTCTCCTACAGATTAAAATACACCACAATTCTTATTAGCAACAGAGATACAATGGTAGGGAATAAATAATAAATTTTAAAAGAAAACATAACAAAGTCACATCTGTAAGCAACGCTTACCCAGGGTACCCTCGCTGGAGAGAAAATCATAACCCAGTTTCTGAGAATCCTCCACCCGCACTGTAGCTCTGGATCAACAGACCGAGCAGGCCTGCGAGAGGAGAAGTGGAATTGGAGCAGGTGCCGAGGAAAGGAAGAGTAAAATGAGGCACTGCTTTCACAAACAAGGATGTGTAAACCCCCAGAAGGAGCCCAGCCGTAGGATCGTGAACCCAGGTCTTCCACCATCGATGAAACGAGAGACCCGAGAAGTGAAGCTATAGTAGGACAGGCCTACCCATGCCATGTACAAGGATGGAGTAGGAAATTTAGTTCCATAACCAAAATATCAACACCAATGTAAAGTTTAACAAGTTGTAAGCCGGGTTGAATCAGAAAGCATGAACGCCTAGCACTGAGATTGTCAGCAAGCGATATGGTTGGGATTCCCATGGCACGGATAAAATTAATGAAGCCCAACAAATGATGGCACTTAAATCCAAAAACCGATAACCTAGAATTTAATCAGAGATCATATCATATATCTACGATTGTAGTTACACCCTAAAAATTATAGTATAGTGCTATAACAATTGAAACATAGGTGTATATAAATCAAAATTTTGGTTCGATTATTTTTTTTACCATATGTATGATGTGGAGCCGTGACAAAAGATCAATTCAAGAGATCCAACCCTCTCTGAAGAATTGATTTTGACTACTCAGGTCAATAAAATCCATCTCTTGTTAGCCACAACATGTGAACATATGATCACATTGCTGGCTAAGTCTGGATGCTCCTGCATCAATCTCACATAAACATGTAAATGTAAATGTAAACTTAAACTTAAACGTAAAGGTAAATGTAAATGTAAATGTAAACGTTTAACATTTTTAATCTATAAACCCAATATAATTTTAAAATATAAAGAAGTTTATGAACATTAAAAAATAGGTACGATAAATAAATAAAAATGTAAATAAAATTGAGATATTGTAAATAAGTAAAATCTCTTTTTATACTTACTCCAAAAGTATGGTAAATAAATAAAAATATAAATAAACTAGATGTATAGTAAATAAATAAAACCTCTTTTTATATTTAATCCATAAACTTCTTTATATTTAAAGAAGACTCAAAAGAGAGGTTTTATTTAGGTGAAGCCCATGGGCCAAATACCATTTTAATACCGTGGGCTAATTACCATAGACCAAATACTATATTTATAAAATAGGTATGATAAATTAATAAAAATATAGATAAATTAGAGGTATGGTAAATAAATAAAACATTCTTTTTTATATTTACTCCATAATTCACTCAAATGAAATTTTATTTAGGTGAAGCCTATGGGCCAACTACTATGGGCGTAATTACTATTAATACAATGTAAAAAAACATTATTAAACCTAATATTAATATCAATAAAAATAAAGATGGCACATGGTATTGACCTTGGTATTGAGAACCAATGGTATTGACCCATGGTATTCATCTTGAATGTAACCTATTTAAAGGGGGAATTAAGCCAGCATAGATCAAAGATTTAATCCATCTCTTTGTGTTCTCTTTGTGTTCGCAAAAAATTATCAGAATCTGTTATCAACAAGTAGACCTGAGATTTTTATTTTATTCAAAATCAATTAAATGGAAATAGAAACGACAGTGCAGGAGTGTTGTTCATCCAAAGTGGAAACACAAAGGTCACTGCAGGAGTGTTGTTCATCCAAAGTCGAAACAAAAAGGGAAGATGGAGAGGAGTGCTCAGCGTGGTGGTCTCAACTGCCCAACAATCTAAAAGAGAAAGTGTTGGCATGGTTGCCTGCTGAAAAATTATGTAGATATTGTTGCGTCTGCAAAGAGTGGAATACCCTCTTTCTGTCCACAAGGTTTGTTATCACTTAAGAAAAATTTCAAAATTTTGAGCATTAGTTTCTTTTCAAAAGATTGGTTTCAGTCTCGGTTTGGTCTTTCCATAGTGTCTTAGAGTCTAAAGATTTAGAATAGAGTCTTGTTGGTATGGTCAAATAGGTTCAATACTTTGTTCTTGCCTATCCCTGGTCCCACATCACACATAAATTCCATGTGTTAAGCTTGTTTCAAGGTTCTCATGCACTATGAAACTGTCTAGGAGTTTTCGTAGTGCAAAACCCAGTCTAGGTGTTTTCATAGTGCAAAACCCAGATTGCAAGTTTCAAAAAGAATCCAAGTATTCACAGTCATGATTATGTTTGGGTTCATGCATGAGGAGCAAATTGACAGGTGTTTAATTAGAATTTCTTGAAGATCAAGCGAGGCAGCTTTCAAGCGAGGCAGTGATCAAGATTGAGACAGTGCAAGTTTTTTTCAAAGTTTCACTTTGCTGGAATTTCATGGAGGGGTCTGCAGAAAGAAAAGATCTTAGGTCAGGCAGGTGTATGCGGAATGAACCTGAGGGTTTAGATATCATCCTAAAGAACAATGAAGTTGAACAAGCCTTCAAACAGGTTGGTTGTTGGATATTTTGCGAAAAAACTTCAAGGAGGCCATATGCAAGTCACCGGGGAATTTTCTTTAAATTTCACAGGATTGAATTCGAAAGTTGGGGTGCTTGAATTGCCAATATCTCCAGAGGTTATATCTACAGTCACTGAGATTCCAACGGGACAAGAGAGATGGTTTAAAAATTTCAAGTTTGATATGAGCCCCTGCAAGGAATTTATGAAGCCGGAGTTCATTGATTCAGACTTAAACAAGTCAGTACCCAGGAGTTTTGTCAAAGATTCATATGCTAATTTACTTACCTGCATATAGAGGTACTTAACCTGCGAGGGGAGCTATCATAAGGTGTATTCTTATCACTTCAAGCTTCTAATTCATTTTACTGGAAAGATATCTCTTGATTTGCCTTTCTATTTGTTTCGTAGCCTAGGTAAAATGTGTGACAAGGTTCAATTGAAGAAGGAAGCCTGTGAGACCTCGTTGTTTCATCACGGCTTAGTAAAATTGATCGTTTTGCATGAGCTCCAGAAAATAGATAGGGAATGGTCCATGTTCATGTTTATGTCTGGCTTCAAGAATGAAACTGGTCTTAGTCCTCAGGCTACGAAGAGTTCTCCACCAGCAGTTAGTCACCGTGCAAAAACAAGATCGAGGAGATTCATGAAATTGAAGGCTAGGAAACAGGTAAAGGATCCCACAAGACCACTAGTAATCCAAGACACACCCCAACAGTCACAGAAAGAGAAAGCTCAGATCAAAGAGGGTGTACATGAGAAATCTATAGGTGAAGCAGTCCAGAGAAGAATAACCAGGAGCTAGTTAGCTAAAGAAAAAAGCAAGAAAGTGGTTACTGAGGGAAGCCCAGTTTCAAAGGGAATTCTGAATGACTTGCTTCAAGCTATTTATATTGATGAATCTCCTCTGGTTCGAGTAGACTTGATAGAAATAGGTAAAGACAAAACCAAAAGGGCCAAAGCCTCTAAAAAGCTCAAATTTGATGATCAAGTTTCTAAATTTGTTTTTAAGCCAAGAAGACCTGTGACGAGGCGTTCAAAAGATGTACAAGAGGCACTGCCAGAAGCAAGTGAAATAGAGGAGGTAGCAAAATCTCATGAAGGACCAGTGACTTCATCATAAACATCATCACAACTGCATAAAAACGTTAGAGGTAAGGTAGTTATCTCTCAAGAGGAATGTAGTTTTGAAGAGTTGAAAAAGAAATTGAAGTTAGAAAATCTTGAAATTGCCAAACTAATAAAAACCTCAAGGAAACATGCAATCAAGGAAGCTTATTTTAATAAAATGGAGGCTCTGTGGGAAGACAAAACGATTTCAATACCCGAAGTGGTCAACTATCCTGCTCAATACTACACCTGGTCAGTCTCTACAATAAAGGAAGCAAAATACATCAGGAAAGTCAATACAAAACTGAGAGCTGGGATCAGAATTATGAAGAGACAAATCGAAGATCTGAAGATACAACTAAGCCAGCGTGAAGGACATCCTTAGCTAAAGGAAATCCCATAGCAAGTAAGGCTAAGTCCTAAATTTTGATAGATTACCTTTGAAGTTTACCTTGAAGAATGGTGCCTATCTATTCAGTTTTGAACAGCTTCATGACAGATGGAAAAGCCGTTTCAAGAAAAAGGAAACTCAAGAAAGTCTAATTTTGCCCTTAAAACTCTGTTTTTGTAATTACACAGCAGTTTTGTAGCACGCTACGAAACTACTGTAGATGATGCCTAATGCATAGCAGTTTCATAGCGCACTACGAAACTGTTGTAGCTGCATATTATGACTCGGTTGACCAAATTTTGAGAGACAAAGGGGAAATGTTTTTGAAAGGGAGTTTTTGAAAAGGATCATTTACAAAGTGTAAGCATCCAGCAAGGGAAAAACAAGCAGAGGAAAGACATATATGAGCTTTAAGATATTTGTTATAAAAGTGATCATTATGTCATAGCTAGTATTGTTCATGATGCTTCAGGCAGCATTAAAGAGGTTTTGTCTTCACACGTGTAGATGGGCAAGGTCTATAGTGCATGAAAAACAAGGTAGTCCAATACATTTTTGTGTAATTAAGAAGATCAACAGGGATAATTGATTTAAAAGATCCTTGTGGAGACCAAAAGCAGAAAAACAGGAGCAGTTTCCTAGTTTCCAGGAGCAGTAAAGGGATGAGGCATCAAGGGCCAGCAAGGAGTTTCAAACCTTCACCAAAGATAAAATGAAGAAGGCCATTTGTCAGAGAACGAGTTTGGATTGTAATAAATGCTACTACCAACATGATGAGTAGTTATACTCCTAATTGTTTTAGGTCCCTAGAACTACCAGTTAGGAGTCAGTTGCATTTAATAGTTAGTTTTAAGTGTTAATAGGTGTCATAGTAGGAAGAATTTGAGTTCCCCTCATGCTGGAGGAGGAATCTCATTTATGTAAGGAGCTCTATATATATGAGAAAATCTAATGTACAAAAGGTTGGAAAATTTCAGAGAAATTGGGATATTGTGCTTTGTGTAAGACTCTATTTTAGTAATACAGTATTTGGCTTTGTTTCTCAGGAATCAGAAGGAATTCAATGTTCAGAATGTCTTGTATTGTCCTCCTCTCAATATTTGCAGTGATATGAATGTGTGATTACTTAGAAATCACTGATTGTGCTCTAATTTCCTTCATACATTTATAAGTTGTGTTGTCCTATATGTTTCTGGTGTGTTCTAAATGCGTTGAATTCTAGATGCCCTAACTTCCATGTAAAGCTAACACTATTGTCATACTAAAACAATTTTGAATCCATAAGCCCAATGGACATTTTCTAATTGTGTTTCCACCATTTACACTTTTTCATTTGTTTCATAGAGTTAGCCATCTTATTCATTATCAAAATCTTTAATCTTGTGAGAGAGCCCTCTCAGGTTGGGGAGGCTAAGCCTCAGCCAAAAGTAGGTTTGAAACAGTTACTCAAGGTCTACCTGATCAGCAGTCTATCAACGGTTGATTTTGTGATAACATTTTGGTGCGCCTGTCGGGAACCGAAAGATTATTCATTCCCGAAAGCAAGAGGCTGAACTTCTGAAGGTAGCAGGAGCTCAGAAAACTTTTCGAGGCTACAATCTACCTTGGTGACTCCATACATTTTCAAAAAGTTTAAAAGGTGGTTTCGAGAGGGAGATATACATGGAGCAATCCTGACCCAAATCCACCTACTCCTGTGGACAATCCAAACACACTTTCAAGGAGAAGACAAAGATTTACTGAAACACTAGGTAGTCCATCTTATTCAAAATCTTTTCTCTCTGAATTTTCAAGAAGTCCTGAGGATAAAATAGTTTATGACAAGATTCATGAGGTGTTTTTGAGATCAGAAAATGAAGAAGAACTCATTGGAATTATTTTAGATTTGCAAAAAATAGGGATTGATACTTCATCTCTAGTATCACAAAAAGATAAAGAGGAATTTTGGGAAGTTGTTACTTCTAAATTATTGTTAGAAAGGGAAGATTTAGAAAAATTTAAAGAACTTGAACCTTTTGAAGTCTTACTCAAATATAAAGCTGGCCTACCCCTTCCAAATTGGAGTACATTTGTCACTGGTTTGCAATGCCCAAGTAGTCCTTTTCATATCAACACATCATCATCTGCTTCTACTAGTCCTAGTGGTTTTCAAACACCAAGCAATCCGCTTCATATCAGTTTTGTTCCCTCTGTCCCTTCAGTAATTTTCATCACTGTTACTCCATTAATCATGGCTGTACCTGCTAGGTATTCTCCACTAGCACTCCCTGTTATTTTACATGACCTTCCTAGCAAATATGCTGCAAGAATTCCAACATGGGGTGGTGATGATGAAATCACAGCAGAAGAACATGTAGATAGATTCAATGATTTTGTTAACAGAGAGGAAGTTGATGATGAGGATGTGAAACTAAGATTATTTGCACAAACCTTAATTGGAGAAGTTAGAAAATGGTTTAAAGCCCTTCCAGCTAGAAGCACTCACAATTGGGTAGAGTTTGAAGACAACTTTCTAAGGAAGTGGGGAAATAGAACTAATCTGGTTCAAGCTCTTTCTGAATACAATAATCTTAGAAGGGCACCTGATGAGACCATTCAAAACTTCTCAAAGAGGTTTAACAAAGTGTTTAATTCCATCCCAGTTCGTTTGAAACCTCTGGAAGCTTTGGCACAAATGAGATATGTTGAAGCCTTTGATTCTGATTTCTCTTTGTTGCTTAGAGAGAGACTCTGCTACACTGGATGATATGAAAAATAATGCAATTAAGGTGGAAGTAAACATGGTTGCTGCCAAAAAATCAAATATGGGAAAAGCTAAATTGAAAGAAGAAGAGAAACCTTCCTCTTCAGCTCCAGAAGATAAGATTGACTCAATGATGAAGACCATGGAGAAGCTGATGGATCGGTTGGCTCTTGGAAATACCTCTACTCCTCCTACGCAGTAGGAGCCTCAATTTAGAAATCCTCAGTTTAGAAGACCTCAAAACCAGCAAAGGCCAAGAGAAAATAGGAATCAACAGCCTGATCCTCCAGTAAGGCCTCCTTTTCAGCAAAACTTGGTTGATGAAGAAAATGAGCCTGAAATTCCTAAAGAATCCATCCATTGTCTTGATGAAGAAGTGTTAGGGATTTTCTTGACTAGGGAAGAACATGATGAGTCCAATGTGACCAAACAAGGAGAGGAGCCTTCAGACTATTTAAAGGGTTATCAACATGCTATCTTTGAAATGCAAAAATAGTACAATCTCAGGAATAGAAATGTGCCAATTACAGCAAACAAAACACAGCCCGGGAAGGATGCTCCAAAGGCTATTGAAGACAAGAAAGACAACACAAAGGTTCCTGAAGGTAAAAATGATTCTCCACTTGGCAAAAAGGACATTCAAACTCCATCTCCTACTAGAGAAATTGAGAAAACTGTTTCTGTTTTCAACCTTGAGAATGAAATTGTGAAAATCAAAGTATCAGTTCCATTTAGTAAAATTCTCAAGGTAGATAAATACAAAAGTAAGATTGTAGAGAAGCTTATTTCACAACCAGGAGTGGCTGATATCTTAAACGTATAAGAAGATAATCCTATTATATACTTGGGTCCAAGACTTGAAGATGATCAGAATGAAGAATTTCCTCCTTTCTATGTAAGCATTAGTATTCATGATATGACCTTACATAATGTTATGTTGGATTCGGGGGCCTCTCATAACCTCATGCCCAAGGTAATCATGGAGAGGTTAGGATTACAGGTAACAAGACCATATAACGATTTATTCTCTTTTGATTCGAAAAGAGTTCAATGCATTGGGTTAATTAAAGATGTTGTTATTGGTCTAACACAAATTCCAGCAAAAGCAATTGTCATGGACATTATTGTAGCTGACATTTCACCCAAGTTTGGGATGTTGCTATCAAGATCGTGGGTAGCGAAAATTGAAGGCACAATGCAGATGGACCTTACCTATGCTACTATCCCTGTTTTTGGTGAGCAAAGGAGATTGTATCGGGAGACCAGAATGGCTTATATGGTAAGCAGCAAAGACAAACCTCAAAATTTTCCCATTTATTCATTTGATACTGGACTTGGATCAGCCATCCTTTTCAATGAGGCAGTTGATGGTGAATCGGAGGAGATGCTTTCAGAAAATCAACACCTAGGAAATCAGCAAGAAGATGAAAAAGAGACAATGAGCTGGTGGTCATTGTACTTTGATGGATCAGCAGGAAGAGAAGGGGTAGGAGCTATAATTTGGATCACAAGTCCAAATGATGACAGCAAGTTTTACTCCTACAAACTATACTTTGATTGCACAAATAATATGGCTGAATATGAATCTCTGATTTTGGGCTTAGAGGTTTTGCTAAAATTGAAAGCGAGAAACATTTCTGTTTTTGGAGATTCTAAATTAGTGATCAAACAAGTAGAAGGTGCTTATCAAACAAAGGATGTAAGGATCAGAGCATATAGAAATTTAGTGTTAGACATGTTGGAAGAGTTTCAAGCATATTCTTTCACTATCAAAACTAGAGATCAAAACTCCATTGTAGATTCCCTTGCTATTTCCACCAGTCTATTTGTTATTCCTATTCATTCTTCTGAAAAGTATGAGGTGGAGGTTCGTCATCAACGAGCTATACCAGATAACGTCACTAATTGGTAGGTTTTTGAAGATGATCAACAGGTAAATAATTTCATTGAATTGAAAGAAGAATTTGAAAGCACTCAAGTAGATCAACAAAATATGTTTTTGGAGTCAAAGGAGAAGTTTGAAGTCTTACAATTAAAAAACAATTTAATACCTAAGGGTCTCATTCCTCTTGAGAAGCTGTTTGATCAAAATGATGTGTTCAAAGCTCCAAAATTACAGGTTGATGATGAGGAAATAGAGAGCTGCAATTTAGGGAATTCAGTTGTGCCTAATATGGTTAAGATGTCAAAGTTTCTTTCAGCTGAGATGAAAACTAAATATGTTGAGATGATGAAAAGGTTTGTTGATGTTTTTGCATGGAGCTATGCTGATTTAAAACAATATGATTCTTCTATTGTTCAGCATACTATTCCTATTAAAGGGAATGAGAAACCTTTCAAGAAGAAGTTAAGAAGAATTAATCCTCCTCTCATGCCAATGATTGAAAGGGAAATTAAGAAACTTTTTGATGCTAAAATCATTGTTCCAGTCAGGTTCTCAAATTGGCTTGCAAATTTAGTTCCAGTTAGAAAGAAGAATGGAGAGATCGGGATTTGTATAGACTTCAGAAATTTGAATAAGGCTTCATTGAAAGATAACTATCCTCTTCCCGAGATGGATTTAATTCTGCAAAATATTTTTGGTTCACAAAGGATGTCTATGCTCGATGCTTTCTTAGGGTACAATCATATTCTTGTGCATCCAGGTGATCAAGAGAAGACAGCCTTCACAATGCCATGGGGAACGTTCATGTACACCAAAATGCCTTTCGGTCTCATGAATGTAGGGGCCACTTTCCAAAGAGCAATGGATATTGTCTTTGCTGAAGAAAAGGACAAATCAGTGGTGTTTTATCTTGATGACATCACATTTTTTTCAAAGAGAGAAGAAGATCATTTGAAGCACCTTGAAAAAATTCTGCTAAAATGTAGAAGGTTTGGTATTTCTCTTAATCCCACTAAAAGTGTTTTTGCTTTAACATCAGGCAAGCTACGTGGTCATATTATTTCTGAAGAAGGAATTAAGATTGATCCTAATAGAGTCAATGCAATTCTAAAGTTAGATCTTCCAAGAAGCAGGAAAGAGATTTAATCTTTTCTTGGAAAGGTGAATTTTGTTAGGCGCTTCATTCCAAATTTTGCTAAAATATTCAAGAATATAACAAGGATGTTGAAAAAAGGAGTTGACTTTAAGTGGACAACAGAAGCAAAGAAATATTTTGATGAAATGAAGAAGGCACTTACACAAGCATCGATACTTATCAGCCTAGATTTTACCAAGGAATTTCTTGTTTTTACATTTGCTTCTCAAGAAACAATTGCTGGAGTGTTGCTACAAAAAGGAAAGAAAGGTATAGAACAGCCTACTTCTTTCTTTAGTAAGACATTAGAAAATTTTGAACTAAAGTACAACATTTTAGAAAAGCAAGCTTACGCCTTGGTGAAAGCCATAAAAGATTTCAAAATCTATGTTTTAGATTCTCATATTGTCGCTTATGTTCCAAGTCTTGTAATAAAAGATATCTTAACACAAGTAGATCCTGATGGAAAAAGAGGCAAATGGATAGCAAAGTTGCTGGAGTATGACATTGACATCAAACCTACCAAATTGGTGAAGGTTCAAGGCTTGGCAAAGCTGATGACTCAGTCAACTCTAGACTGTCTTGACATTAATTTGGATGCTAAAATTTCAGAATTTTCTGAAAATGAGGATGAATTGGTCCAAATCAATGAGAAGTTCTTGGTTTCAGAATGGTACAAGGATGTGGCTTTTGTTCTTCAACATAATAAGGCCCCTGCCAATTTAACAAATTACAAAGCACGGTTTTTCAAGCTGAAATCTTTAAGATATTTTGTGTATGAACAAAATTTGTTTTGGAAAGATGCAGGAGGGATTTTGTTGAACTATCTCCTTGAAGAAGAAGCTGATAAAGTGATTGAAGAATTTCATAAAGGAGATTGTGGAGGACACCATTATTGGAAATCTACTGTAAACAAGATCCTAAGAGCTGGATATTTTTGGCCAACTATGTTTAGAGACATTTACAAAAAGGTAGCTACATGTCATGAATGTCAGATATTTGAAGGAAAGAGGAAACTTGTGCCTTTTCCTTTGGTTCCTATATATGTTGAAGCACCTTTCCAGCAATGGGGATTGGATTTTATTGGGGAAATTCATCCTCCTTCATCAGGACAACATCATTGGATTCTTACAGCCACCGATTATTTCACCAAATGGATAGAAGCGGTTCCAGCAAGGCATGCTAATGATTCAGTGATTATCTCTTTCCTAGAAAATAATATATTGTCTAGACTTGGCTGCCCAATGAAGATCATAACTGACAATGCTCAAGCTTTTAAGTCCAATAAAATGATTAGTTTTTGTCACCAATATCACATCACTCTTGGACATTCTACTGCTTATTAGCCGAAAGGAAATGGACTTGCTGAATCATCAAACAAAAGAATTGTAAGGATCATTAGGAAGGTGTTGCAAGAAAACAAGAGAGCTTGGAATTTGAAATTGAAGTATGCTTTCTGGGCTGATAGGATTTGTACAAAGAGATCTATTGGCACTTCGCCATATGAATTAGTGTACAGTGCTGAATCTATATTTCCAACATCACTTGGAGTACCCGTAATGAAACTAATTCAAGGATTAGAAGAGGAACCAAATGATGTACAAAGTAGAATCAATCAGTTGATAGCCCTACAGGAGAAAATAAATGAAGTGTATGACAATCATCAACACAGACAGAACAGAATCAAGAATACATTTGATAAATAGATCAAAGAAGTTAGTTTCCAGATCAATGGAAAAGTGCTAAAATGGGAGGCCAAAATTGAAGAAAAGGGTAAGCACGGTAAGTTTGAGAATTTGTGGAAATGTCCTTATCAGATTATTGCTTTCCATGGAAACAAGAGTTACATTTTGTAGGAAATTGATGGAGAATCATATGTTGGAGGACCTGTTAATGGTAGGTTCCTCAAGCACTATCATTGTTGAAATATTATCAGTTTCTCATAACATTGTATATATCCATTTTATCAGTCTTTATTTTTTGATAATAATGAAAAGATGAAACAGAAGGCTTAAGCTTGAGGTGAAGGCCCAAGAAGCCTAAAGAGGATGCTTGTCAAATAAATTTATGTTTACAATAAGAGGATAAAAGCACTGGACCTGCGAGTTATTAGTGTACCACAAGGGCACACTATCCCAAGTGGAGCCACTGTTATCACTTAAGAAAAATTTCAAAATTCTGAGCATCAGTTTCTTTTCAAAAGATTGGTGTCAGTCTTGGTCTGGTCTTTCCATAGTGTTTTAGAGTCTAAAGATTTAGAATAGAGTCTTGTTGGTTTGGTCAAATAGGGTCAGTACTCTGTTCTTGCCTATCCCTAGTCCCACATCACGCATAAATTCCATGTTTTAAGCTTGTTTCAAGGTTCTTATGCGCTACAAAACTGTCTAGGAGTTTTCGTAGTGCAAAACCTAGTCTAGGTGTTTCCGTAGCACAAAACCAAAAATTTGCACTGGCTGTGCTATGAAATTGGGGATTCGTGTAGATCCATAGAAAATCTCATCCGACTGTCAAATCTATCAAAATCCGTTATTTTTACATCATCAGTTGTCAGCCCATACACTTTGCCTATCACATTCAACTGCTTATTCTCATCATTAGGGTCGTTAGGTGTCTTGGTACACTCAAATTGCAAGTTTCAAAAAGAAGCCAAGTATTCACAGTCATGATTATGTTTGGGTTCATGCATGAGGAGAAAATTGACAGGCATTCAATTAGAATTCCTTGAAGATCAAGCGAGGCAGTTTTCAAGTGAGGCAGCATTCAAGCGAGGTAGTGATCGAGATTGAGACAGTGCAAGTTTTTTTCAAATCTTCACTTTGCTGGAATTTCATGGAGGGGTATGCAGAAAGAAAAGATCATAGGTTAGACATGTGTCTAAGGAATGAACTTGAGGGTTTAGATATCATCTTAAAGAACAATGAAGTTGAACAAGCCTTCAAACAAGTTGGCTGTTGGAGATTTTGTGAAAAACTTCAAGGAGGCCATATGCAAGTCACCACGGAATTTGCTTTAAATTTCACAAGATTGAATTCGAAAGTTGGGGTGCTTGAATTGCCAATCTCTCCAGAGGTTATATCTACAGTCACTGACTTTCCAAGGGGACAAGAGAGATGGTTTAAAAATTTCAAGTTTGATATGACCACCTGCAAGGAATTTCTGAAGCCAGACTTCATTGATTCAAACTTAAACGAGTCAGTACCGAGGAGTTTTGTCAAAGATTCATATGCTAATTTACTTACCTGCATACAGAGGTACTTCACCTGTGAGGGGAGGTATCATAAGGTGTATTCTTATCACTTCAAGCTTCTGCTTCATTTCACTGGAAATATATCTCTTAATTTTTCTTTCTATTTGTTTCGTAGCCTAGGCAAAATGTGTGACAAGGTTCAGTTGAATAAGGAAGCCTGTGAGACCTTGTTGTTTCATCACGGCTTAGTAAAATTGATCGTTTTGCATGAGCTCCAGAAAATAGATAGGGAATGGTCCATGTTCATGTTTATGTCTGGCTTCAAGAATGAAACTGGTCTCAGTCCTCAGGCTACAAAGAGTTCTCCACTAGCAGTTAGTCACCGTGCAGAAACAAGATCGAGGAGATTCGTGAAATTGAAGGCTAGGAAACAAGTAAAGGAGCCCACAAGACCACTAGTAATCCAAGACACAGCCCAACAGTCACAAAAAGAGAAATCTCAGATCAAAGAGGGTGTATATGAGAAATCTACAGGTGAAGCAGTCCAGAGAAGAATAACCAGGAGCCAGTTAGCTAAAGAAAAAGGCAAGACAGTGGTTACTGAGGGAAGCCCGGTTTCAAAGGGAATTCTGAATGACTTGCTTCAAGCTATTAATATTGAAGAATCTCCTCTAGTTCGAGCAGACTTGATAGAAACAGGTAAATACAAAACCAAAAGGGCCAAAGCCTCTAAAAAGCTCAAATTTGATGATCAGGTTTCTAAATTTGTTTTTAAGCCAAGAAGACCTGTGATGAGGCGTTCAAAAGAGGTGCAAGAGGCACTGCCAGAAGCAAGTGAAACAGAGGAGGTAGCAAAATCTCATGAAGGACCCGTGACTTCATCAGAAACATCATCACAGTTGCATAAAAATGATAGAGGTAAGGTAGTTATCTCTCAAGAGGAATGTAGTTTTGAAGAGTTGAAAAAGAAATTGAAGTTAGCAAATCTTGAAATTGCCAAACTAAGAAAAACCTCAAGGAAACATGTAATCAAGGAAGCTTATTTTAATAAAATGGAGGCTCTGTGGGAAGACAAAACGATTTCAATACCCGAAGTGGTCAACTGTCATGCTCAATACTACACCTAGTCAGTCCCTGCAATAAAGGAAGCAAAATACATGAGGAAAGTCAATACAAAACTGAGAGCTGGGATCAGAATTATGAAGAGGCAAATCAAAGATCTGAAGATACAACTAAACCAGCGTGAAAGACATCCTTAGCTAAAGCAAATCCCATAGCAAGTAAAGCTAAGTCCTAAATTTGGATAGATTACCTTTGAAGTTTACCTTGAAGAATGGTGCCTATCTATTCAGTTTTGAACAGCTTCATGACAGATGGAAAAGCCGTTTCAAGAAAAATAAAACTCAAGAAAGTCTAATTTTGGCCTTAAAACTGTGTTTTTGTAATTACACAGCAGTTTCGTAGCCCGCTACGAAACTGCTGTAGATGATGCCTAATGCATATCAGTTTCATAGCATGCTACGACACTGCCGTAGCTGCATATTATGATTCGGTTGACCAAATTTTGAGAGACAAAGGGGAAATATTTTTGGACAGGAGTTTCTGATAAGGATCATTTACAAATTGTAAGCATCCAGCAAGGGAAAAACAAGCAGAGGAAAGACATATATGAACTTTAAGCTATTTGTTATAAAAGTGATCATTATTTCATAGCTAGTATTGTTCATGATGCTTCAGAGAGCATTAAAGAGGTTTTGTCTTCACACGTGTATATGGGCAAGGTATACAGTGCATGAAAAACAAGGTAGTCCAACACATTTTTGTGTAATTAAGAAGAGCAACAGGGATAATTGATTCCAAAGATCCTTGTGGAGACCAAAAGCAGAAAAACAGGAGCAGTTTCCTAGTTTCCAGGAGCAGTAAAGGGATGAGGCATCAAGGGCCAGCAAGGAGTTTCAAACCTCCACCAAAGCTAAACTGAAGAAGGTCATTTGTTAGAGAACGAGTTTGGATTGTAATAAATTCTACTACCAACATTATGAGGAGTTATACTCCTAATTCTTCTAGGTCTCTAGAACTTCCAGTTAGCAGTCAGTTGCATTTAATAGTTAGTTTTAAGTGTTAATAGGTGTCATAGTAGGAAGAATTCAAGTTCCCCTCATGCTGGAGGAGGAATCTCAGTTATGTAAGGAGCTCTATATATAGGGGATAATCTGATGTACAAAAGGTTGGAAAATTTCAGAGAAACTAGGATATTGTGCTTTGTGTAAGACTTGTTTTAGTAATACAGTATTTGGCTTTGCTTCTCAGGAATCAGAAGGAGTTCAATGTTCATAATGTCTTGTATTGGTGTTGTGGGGAAAAATTCCTATGCAGGACGATCCTATCCACCTAAGGTATGACAGTGCCTTAGCAACAAACAGATACAGCTATTCTGGTTTCTTCCTTTATGAAATGTGAAAGAGGGGAGATCAATAGACTTACCGGTGTCTTCTGTTTGTCCCTCGATCTAGATCCTCTTCTCTTTGGGTGTTCACAGCTACTTGCCTCCTCGCTCGCCCAAGAGAACAGCTACTTGATTCCAGCGAGATCACAAGAGAACAGCTAACTGCGACAACAGAACAGCTACTTGCAACAAGAGAAGAACACAACACAAAGGCAAATATTCATATTCATAAATGATTCAGGATTAGAAGTAAATCAAATACACTAATGCAATCATACAAAATACACCAGTATATAGGAGAAAACCAAGGTAGCTTTATTGATAAATAACAAGGTTCAGGAAGAGATACAACCCAGAGGGCTCCAATCCAGCATCTCCTTCCCAGCAGAATGGAATTCCTATCTTCACCACCCTTCAAAGCATTAAGCACCCAATGATTCCAGTCTCAAACCAATAGCAATTCTTTGCAATAACAAAATTCCAGCCCCCTAGATCTCATGGAGGAGAGATCTATATATAGTTATTTTGGAGAGAGGATGAGTTAGCTTGAGATCTGACTAGTGTCCTCTCCCTCTCTCAGTTCTTGAGTCCACTTGGAGGTTCTTGCTTCCACTTGGAGATTTGGAACCTCTTACTCATCACCAGTCAAATTCCCTGAGGCAAGTGTCATTTTGGAAGCTTCCTGAGCATTGACACCTTGAGGAATGAGTCTGCCACTTGTCCAAACTCGCTCAGCGTAGGTGGCTAGTGTTGGAGTTGAAATTCAACGTAGGTAGACAGTGGAGCCACTGACATTCAGCGCAGATGGTCAATGGAGCAGTTGACATGATCCTGCATTGACTTGTTTTTGAGCAGTTTCAGGTGGAGAATTTCTGTGAATTGCTGTGGTTTGTTAGCCTTGTTCCTCTAGGGGTAGGAACAACATGTTTAGGGACTTTGGATCCCTTAGCTTATGGACATTTCATGCTTAATGTTGTAAGGCACAAAAATGTCTATAACAGTTGCCCCCTAAAGTATGAGGCCGTTTATCGGGTGAAATGCTTTATCCAGGAGGGTCCGAAGTTCATCCATTTGCTGAGAGGAGACGTGTAATAAGATACAATACAATACATTATGATTCATACTGCTTTCATGATCTAGCTGAGGCGGGCATTCCCATGCTCAGCTTTATAAATTCATTTTTTTACATAGAACAGACGATCGTCCGATAGTAGACTGATAATTTTGGCGAAATTATCATCCTTTGAGTAGGATGATCATCTGCTGTAATGATGTACATGTCAAATGTCTTTATTTTTCCTGAATATATATCGCAGCCTGGATGGATGAAATTAGATCCGGGGTCTTCAAACTCGTTCGATCTTCACTCTAAGTACAAGTCGATCCATGTGAGAATTGTGCTGAAGTCGAACATGGAAAGACATCGCTTGATTACCGGTCAATGAGGTAAACCGTTAACAAGCGCGAGAGGAATCACCGATAATGATAATGACCCTCAAGGTACTGCAGTACAATCCACGTGGTGTGAATAAAGGACTTAGCGTCGAACACCACGCAAAATCTTCTGGTCGAAGGTCATTGATGTATACCTGTCGCCGGAAGTGAGAAACTTGCCATTGAGGCATGCAAGCTTCAAAGTACCGAAGGGGTTGTTCCTAGATCAACTTCTTGGATAATGAGCTGATGTCGAAAAGAAGCGATCCGTCAAAGGAGGGCCTTAATGAATCCCACATCAGTGACACGGAACGGAGCTAATGATTTTAATGGAGGTGAAAACAATCTGTGACATATGATTCAGGGTGGCGGTCATGAATGGATGAAGGATAATGTATGGCAGTGGATGGGACCCGGTTGACTCTTTCTGAACGACTTCTCTTGAACATATGGCGACACTGATGCGATGGATCGGTAGCATTACCCCAAGTATGGATGGTATGGCGAGACCATGGTGATGTGATCGGTGAATGAAACAACCCAACCCGATTGTGGTACGGAGGAAAAGTGTCATGTTCAAGAGCGACCTGCTACCATCAAAGTTTTCTTGATTTTCTCCCAATTTTTCCCCAGTCATTGCTGACCAGTACCTCTTTATTTTTTTCAAGCTTGAGGAGGATAACATATGCTTGTTCTATAACCTGCCCTTCGGGCAAGCCCATCGCTATGTTTTAACGAGCCTAGCGATAGTGAAACTCGTTCTCGTCTAAAGACAAGTTTGTCGCTATTTAGTGATTTTAATGAGTCTAACGACAAAGATAACTCGGTCCTTTTCATTTTTAGAGAGTCTGAAAAAGGTACATAAAGTTAACTCCAAGAGTCCTTTTTCGTCATCTAATCCCTTAAGTCCAAAAAAGTATAAAACAATATAGAAGGGATGAGTTTTCGATAGTTTTAACGAGCCGAACAAACAAGCGCTCGATCTTTTTGTGCAATAATCCCTCAGGTCCAAAAAGATTAAAATCTAGAGGAGGGATAGCACTTCCGATCGCTTTTAACGAGCTAGAAGGCCAAAACTCGGTAATCTTTTCATGTTTTACGAGTCAGTTGAAAAGAGCTTAAAGAAGACTCGTCTTTTGAGGAATGAGTGATGAACAGGGTTAGCAGCTGATTCCAGGTACAGGTTGGAATTTTCCAATCACGGCAGTGTCACAAGGATGGCTAGGTGAAATCACTCTTCGTAGCTGTTCCTCAAAATGGGTAAACAATCATATGGAGGTGAACGATCAGCCAAATGAAAAGTGGAGGTGACGGTGCAAACACGACCAAGGCTTTAATGGCTGATAAAGTCATATACACAATGGTTATTTACCGGGATGGGTTCATTTTTTAACGAGCTTGAATGCGCCAAAACACTGCTCAAACTTATGTTTATTTTTTAACGAGCATGAACTATGTGCTAAAACTACTCGGATCTTGCGTTTATTTTTTAACGAGCATGAACTTTATGCTAAAACTGCTCGAACTACTTGGTTGATCTTTACCTTTGTCGTTCGACAGCGGCAGATTCCCGTAATCTTTGTTCCTTGTCGAAATCAAAGCATCATTTTGTTGCTTGGAGATCGACAACATTAGCACTTGCGACGGGGAAGCATTTCCACTATCAACCAGATTTTGACCTGGATTGGGAAACGGATCAGTTAACACAGCTGAAGTTTTCGGACTCTTAAAGAATCTTTTAATCTCAGCTCTGTACGGACAATTGGTTGTCCGATGATCCTCATCGCATATCTGACATGGATACTTTTGTTTCCCTTTCCCAGGAGGGTTTGAAGAAGTTTTTTCAGGGGATGACTCACCCTGTTTCTTCTTCTTCCCTTTGTTTTGCTTCTTCTTGCTTCCTGGTTGATTGGTTTCTTTGCCTCTATCTCCTGATACGGCATTTACTTCCGAAGCAAGAATCTCTTCTTTTGCATTTTGATCCGAAGTCTTACGGGCTTTTTTAGACAAAGCCTTTGTCGATTTCGCGTTTGCAGTTCCAATCACACCATCGCCGGCATGAGAGTCACTATTTGATTTTGGAGGAGGAGGAATTGAAAATTCTGGTCTAGGGGCGTCAGGTATTTTGTCGTAGAGCGTGCCAGACTGAGTATATACTAAGTCTAGATACTGTGCATGAGCAATAACTTGCTCCTCCGTTACGACTCCCCCCTTGGCCACATCTTCCGTTATGGCAGGAAGTAATGACTTTATAAACCATTCAGCTAATAGCTGATCGGGAACGTAAGTCTTCACCATCCTGCGACGATGACACCACTCATGTATATGATCGGATATATGGGTGGCTGTCGTCTGCTTGAAGTTGGTTAAGATTTTTGTTCCAGTTTAATACCTTATTGGTAATTGAAAATGGGTTAAGAAAGTCGTGGCTAGGGAACTGAAATTGTCGAAAGAGGCTCTAGGTAATTCAATATACCATTTATCCGCTGGACCTGTCAATGTCCTCTGAAAAAGGCGAAGCCTTATCAAATCATTGTTTAGGGTGTTCGACGAACACCACAGATGAAAAGTCATCACGTGATTCGACAGGTCTTCGCCTGGATTTCCATTGAATTTAGGAATGTCCGATGGAAGTTTGTGAGGAATCGCTGGCCACCAAGGGGCATAAGCAATTGGATCGTTCGTTAATCGGTGTAAATCCGGTAATTCTAAAGTTGCCACGAATGGTAACTGTTGATTCAGGTTAGGTGAGGTGTACCCAGGATACGATGGAATCGCCTGAGCAGTAGGCCTTTGCATACCAGCATAATGTAATTGATGTTGGTATGACTGATACGGTTGGTGGACTTGACCACTGCAAAGCGATTGGTTTTGACCGTTTTGAATATACGGTTGTCCATTGTTCGCAAAGATCTGCTACTCAGAACCTTGGTACACTTGCTGGAATTGTGGTTGTTGGTATTGCACCAGCCACGGTTGTGAAGCCATGTTCTGCTACGCTATACTAACCGTAGGACCAAGATGTGGGGTAATTGTACCCGTCTGGACCTGTGTTGCCCCACCAGTTGGCGATTGCGGTTGTGTCACAGGGTCAAGGGGCTATTGCATTACAACCTGAGAAATCTGAGGTTGACATACAATAGGCATCGTTTGAACTTGTGACACTGTTACAATAGCTGGTGTTGTCGGGATGCTTGACACAGGTACACATTGTTGCATAGAATACACAACTCTTGGTTGTTGGGGTAGCATAGGTACCCAACCACTTGTCGTAACTCCAGTATAACCTAAATACTGTTGAGAACTGCCGTATGGATATCCTCCCGGAGAGGGTAATGAAAGGGCATATTGCCCCCCATACGGTAGCAATCCGGAACTCAAGGGGATTGTTTGCCCTTGGGGATTAGATGGCCCAAATTGACCTCCATAGGGATCAATCTGTTGAGTTTCAACATAAGAGTTATCGGATATTATTCCGGAGGAACAAACTGGAACAGACCACACTGTCGAAATAGTCCCTGGGTGGACTCCTTCTAGCATTTGCAAGCTAGTTGAGACAGATGGTACACCGGCAAACATCGTCGGAGTGACGGCAGGGGGTTTTGCTGTCGCTGTGTCATTCGACATAGTCCTAGATGTCGACGGTTGCTCAGACATTTTGAGTCTATCCAATAGATTGCCTAACGATTCTACAGGAACTTCCACTAGTGATGGACTAACTTCTGATGTAGAAGGAAAAAGAGTGACCCCTACTCCAAAATGGGTTGGAGTACTTGCTTGCGGATCCTCTACAATTTCCTCTATCGCAATCAAACCAGGTGGAAGAGGAAGACCGTCAGGTCCGTAAAATATTTCTGGTGCCGAAGAAGGGGTTGTTTCGACAGCGACAGTTGTTTGAGGAACAAGACTCTCTGGACCGGTTACAGATGGAACTGGTTCAGTAACACAAGTATTTGTTCTCAGACTAGGATCAGTATTACTGTCCCTCTGTGGCTGTTGAACTTCTTCAATAGAGGCAGGGTTTCCAGAAATGTTTGGAGTAACCGGAATCTCAGATGTTGTCGGAACACTTGTTCTAACTTTGATAGGAGATTTCGAACCGGTTAAACGAGTTCGCTTTGTCCGTACTATTTTCGATTCCGGAGACAAAGACGGTTGACTCGCAAGCCTCCGCGAATGATGGGGTTTCAATTGACTTTCTTCCACGATTGCGGATTACTCGATCAACTAAAATACAAAAGGGGAAAGTGTATTTCCGAATTGAATGAATTTTATTAGACACTTTAGACACAACTTGCTTTTTCACTTTTAAAGAGTCGAGAAAAAGCTAAAGATGACTCTAGTCTCCTTCGATGTTTTAACGAGCCTGAAGTGACAAATGCTCGAATGGACTTTTTCTGTTATAGAGTCTAAAAAAGGCCAAAAGAAACTGCTCTAAAGTTTTAGGCAGAGGGTGTGCCAAACTTTTCGCAAAACCGCAGAATACTTTTTAAGGTACGGGCGGTCGATCTTCGTGAATGCTGTGTTCACTGCATTGCGATCAGTAGGGCGGCCGACACGGCTTCCTAAGGATAAAGGATATATGCCTATAGGGGTCTCCCAATATATACGCGACGGTACGTGGGAGCACAATCCGTACTAGCGCTATCGTCCCTCAGGAGGAATCACCCACCTTCCACGAGATCGACAGTCACTAGGCTTAACGACGCCGGAACACGTCTCTAGCCTAGACCTCTATGTTGTGCGTTATGTTGCAAAGCGTTGTTAGGTTCATTCAGTTTATTTTAAGTTGATCTTTTTAGAAGTTTTCCTTTTAGGATCACCACGAGATGTATGGTACAATTCCTAAATGCAGTCTAAGATGATAAGCAAGCTTTATTATCTTTTCAACGTTGAAAATCCTAGCTACTAAGGGAAAAGAAAGACACTATCTTTTCTCAAAGAGCAATCAGCACACTCTAATGCACTCTTTCCCAAATCAATCATGCAAACTTATCAAAATGCAAATGCACAATGCAGGTGTTTGTTTTCCGCTTTCTTAGTCTTGATGCCTACAAAGAAAGCTTTTTGTACAACTTTGAATTTGCTTTTAAATGACAGATGCAAACAAGTTTACTTTTTTCGAAATCAACAAGGGTAGAAGAGATTACAATCACTTTGCGACTTTTGAAATGAATACTTGTTTCGACACTTAAAAGAGACAAACCCAAACCAATAAGCAAAAGCAAATGTATAATCAATTGTAAACAGCCAATGAACTCTCTCCTAAGATCACAATCAATCAGATCTGAATCAAGGGCTACAGGATGATTATTTCGCTCATGCAAAGGAAAACTGTAAATGACGCCACAAACACATAAAAACACTTACAGTCTTTTTGTACAAAAGGAGTCGGAATTCAAGCAAAGAAAAGGAGTTATCAGACTGGTACCTATGCTGGTTAAAGGCTGCAAAAACAGAGATCAAAACAGGGCAACAGACCGCAGAGAACCCCAGCTGCACAAAGCCAAACTGGTTTAGCGCAACCTCAACACTGTGGGTTTGACATTTAGCACAGGTAGCCTTCACGGGACCTGCGTTGAAATGTAGACTGCCTTCACAGCAGTTGCGCTGAAGGAGAAACTCTCGTTTCTCCTGGGTTCTGGGTCACAAAATGCTCAAAAATCAACAGTTTTAGGCCAAATCAGAAACACAAGCAAGGTATAATCAAAGGGATTCTTTGAGAGGGTACTAAAGACTATCACAAAGGATCATCAAGTCATTTTTGAGTCCATTGTTCAGATCATAGACAAAATCCAGTGAAGGATCAAGGCAGCAACAGTCTACTTCACAGAAGCAGTTCGATTGTTGTTGTTGAGTCTATGAAACAAACAATGATGTAAACACAAATAAAATGACTAAAACAAACTTCCCCAGCGGAGTCGCCAATTTGTTGTGGGGAAAAATGCCTATGCAGGACGATCCTATCCACCTAAGGTGTGACAGTGCCTTAGCAACAAATAGATACAGCTATTCTGGTATCTTCCTTTATGAAATGTGAAAGAGGGGAGATCAATAGACTTACCGGTGTCTTCCGTTTGTCCCTCGATCTAGATCCTCTTCTCTTTGGGTGTTCACAGCTACTTGCCTCCTCGCTCGCCCAAGAGAACAGCTACTTGATTCCAGAGAGATCACAAGAGAACAGCTACCTGCGACAAGAGAACAGCTACTTGCGACAAGAGAAGAACACAACACAAAGGCAAATATTCATATTCATAAATGATTCAGGATTAGAAGTAAATCAAATACACTAATGCAATCATACAAAATACACCAATATATAGGAGAAAACCAAGATAGCTTTATTGATAAATAACAAGGTTCAGGAAGAGATACAACCCAGAGGGCTCCAATCCAGCATCTCCTTCCCAGCAGAATGGAATTCCTATCTTCACCACCCTTCAAAGCATTAAGCACCCAATGATTCCAGTCTCAAACCAACAGCAATTCTTTACAATAACAAAATTCCAGCCCCCTAGATCTCATGGAGGAGAGATCTATATATAGTTATTTTGGAGAGAGGATGAGTCAGCTTGAGATCTGACTAGTGTCCTCTCCCTCTCTTAGTTCTTGAGTCCACTTGGAGGTTCTTGCTTCCACTTGGAGATTTGGAACCTCTTACTCATCACCAGTCAAATTCCCTGAGGCAAGTGTCATTTTGGAAGCTTCCTGAGCATTGACACCTTGAGGAATGAGTCTGCCACTTGTCCAAACTCGCTCAGCGCAGGTGGCTAGTGTTGGAGTTGACATTCAACGCAGGTAGATAGTGGAGCCACTGACATTCAGCGCAGATGGTCAATGGAGCAATTGACATGATCCTGCATTGACTTGTTTTTGAGCAGTTTCAGGTGGAGAACTTCTGTGAATTGCTGTGGTTTGTTAGCCTTGTTCCTCTAGGGGTAGGAACAACATGTTTAGGGACTTTGGATCCCTTAGCTTATGGACATTTCATGCTCAATGCTGTAAGGCACAAAAATGTCTATAACAATTGTCCTCTTCTCAATATTCGTAGTGGTATGAATGTGTGATTACTTAGAAATAACTGCTTGTGCTCTAATTTCCTTCATACGTTTATAAGCTATGTTGTCCTATATGTTTCTGGTGTGTTCTAAATGCATTGAATTCTAGATGCCCTAACTTCCATGTAAAGCTAACACTATTGTCATACTGAAACAATTTTGACTCCATAAGCCCAATGGATATTTTCTAATTGTGTTTCCACCATTTACACTTTTTCATTTGTTTCATAGAGTTAGCCATATTATTCATTATCAAAATCTTTAATCTTGTGAGAGAGCCCTCTCAGGTCGGGGAGGCTAAGCCTCAGCCAAAAGTAGGTTTGAAACAGTTACTCAAGGTCTACCTAATCAGCAGTGTATCAGGGGTTGATTTTGTGATAACAATGTTTATAAGTGATTATTTGGTTGAGGCACCTCCCAACAGAGGGTGCAAATCTACGATTCAGTTCTAAAGACATGGACTACATAATATGGGTGTATCATGGACAACATACAAGGAGAAGATAGTTGTTTCTGAGGATTTCTTGTATTTCAAGACCGTGGAAGGCATCTTTGTTTTCAACCTCCAAATATGGTATCGTGCCTTTCCTGTTCGAGAATGCGGAAACTAGGGGAATGCCCAGGGAAGATGTAATTTTCAGTTGCGGCTCGCGAGTGCTTTTAGCGTCATCCATATTCAAGGCTGACATGGTTTTCCGTGGTTTTATGATAACGGAGATTGTGAAGCCAAAATGGGGTTCGGGCAACATTGCAGGTTACAAGTTTATTGCAAGGATACCACCATCTGTTTTCCAAAAGTTTAGGATAGAGAAGCTCACCAAGAATTTTATTTTGAGAAGGTTCAGAACTTTAATGTTTGATTTCGAAGGAACAGGGGAATTGGCGTGCCTCAGACATGCGTGTGCTAAAGAGGTGCTTGTTTATAATACAATTCAAAAAACATGGAAATCGCTTCCCATAGGTCCAATACCTAATGGTCGGGATTTTAGTCCCGCTATTTTTAGCTTTGAACCTAGACCTCATAGGAAGGTCGAATAAATCGACCAGTTCTCTTATTTATTGTCAAACTTTTTTTCTTTAATTTGTTGTTTTCTTATTGATTCCAAAACACATTTTATAATTTGTTTTTACTATCTTTGTAGTTATCATATTTAAATTAGATGATTTTTATTATTTTTATCATTATTTGTCAAAGAGATTAAAATTGAGTAAATTCATTATTTTATGAAGAGGTTAATATTCCTAGTTAAATTCATTATTTGTTAAGAGTGTTGGAATAATGTAGAAATGATATGTTTAGGTAGAATTGATGAGTTTTATTCTCGTAGTTATTGTTTGGGTCTTTGGTGAGGTTGTCCTAGAAGCTATCTATGTGTGTCTATATGATGTACTCTTTGCCCAAGTAGATTTGATTTAATTCTTGAGCACCTCTCTGATTTTCTAATATGGTATCATGTGTGCCTATATAATGTACTCGTTGCCCAAGTAGTTTGATCAATGACATTTGATTTAATTCTTGCCCATCTCTCTATGGTATCAGACCCAGAGAAAGAGATCTAGTGAGATTTCAAATTTGAAAGAAATCAGATCCCTAAGCGATATGACATCATGTTGTTAAGGTGTTGCTCCCAAGTTTTTATGTTTTGGTTGAGAAAATTTATTTGGAGATCTAGTGAGACTTCAAATCTGAGACAAATCGGATTCGTGAGGGCTATGACATGTTATGGTGTTTCTCCCAAGTTTTTATGTTTTGGTTGAGAAAAATGAGTGTTGGTTGTTTGTAGCTTTGTATACAATCAAGCTTGGGTTCTTGTTGCCTATCTGCAATGGTTGTGTGCAATCTGAATATGTAGGTGGGAGGTATTCTCAAGCCTTGTCACAGGTTCCCTATAACAGTTCAATTCCAGGGAGGTGACTGTAGAGACATTGGTGATTGTAAATTGAGCAAATGAAACGTGGAATAATACAGTGAAGCATGCCATAAGTAATTGTTGTTTTGTGGAAAACTAGTGTTTGCCGCAGCTGAAGAGTTCACTTTTCACCTTGAACCAATTTACTATTTTTTAAGTCAGGTTGTGTATAAAAATTTCATTCGTAAACATGAAGGTTTTTTAATGGAGAAATAAGTTATTAAAACTGTTTTTTATGGTGAAAAATATTTACTAGACGTAAGGAGTTAAATATTTTCTTTTCGGCGAAAGCTTAAAATTGAGTGTAATTGATTAAAAAGGGAAATTAAAGTTTTGAAAACAGGGTTTTGTAAAAAATTGAGAAATAAGAAGGAATTTTGGCTTTGTTTTTTATTGGAAGCAAGATTAAGTCTTGTTTTCTAGATCCATGCATTTGGTTTTGGATCTAGTGAATCTGGGTATACTTGGATGTAGATCTAGTGAATTATTTGGGTGCATATCTAGTGGATTTTGGTGCATTTTTTTAATTGGGACTTTTTCTTTTGTCATTATGTCAAATTTTCTAGTTGAAACTTATTTGAATGAGTCCACAAGGCATTCACTTTTCACATTGAACCAATTCACTATTTTTTAAGTCACGGTGTGTATAAAGTTTTCATAAGGAAATTTTGTTTGTAAACGTGAAAGTTTTTTAATGGAGAAATAAGGGGTTAAAACTTTTTTTTATGGTGAAATGAATTTACCAGATATAAAGAGTTAAATATTTTCCTTTCGGTGAAAGCTAAACATTGGGTGTATTTGATTAAAGAAGGAAATTAAAGTTTCGGAAACAAGGTTTTGGTAAGAAAAGGAGAAATAAGAAGGAATTTTGGCTTTGTTTTTTTATTGGAAGCAAGATTAAGTCTTGCTATTCTAGATCTCGTGCATTTGGTTTTGGATGTGCTGAATTTGGGTGTACATCTCGTGGATTTGGGTGAAATTTATTGATTGGGCACATTTTTTTAATCATTATGTCATTTTCTAGTTGAAACTTATTTGAATGAACCCACAAGACATTCACTTTTCACCTTGAACCAATTCACTATTTTTTAAGTCACGTTGTGTACAGAGTTTTCATAAGGAAATTTTGTTTGTAAACATGAAGGTTTTTTAATGGAGAAATAAGGGATTAATTTTTTTTACGGTGAAAAAGAATTTACCGGATATAAGGAGTTAAATATTTTTTTTTGGGTGAAAGTTAAAAATTGGGTGTATTTGATTAAAAAATGAAATTAAAGTTTGGGAATAGGGTTTGGTAAAAAAAGGAGAAATAAGAAGGAATTTTGGCTTTGTTTTTATTGGAAGCAAGAATAATTCTTGTATTTTTAGATCCTATGCATTTGGTTTTGAATCTGATGAATTTGGATGTAGATCTAGTGAATTTGGGTGTAGATCTGGTGGATTTGGGTGTATTTTGTTGATTGAGGACATAATTTTTTTTTCCATTATGTTAAATTTTCTTGTTGAAACTTATTTGAAAGAGCCCACAAGGCTTGAAGGAGGAAATTATGCAAATTGGAAATTCAAGGTATTGATAATTTTAGAGGGAAATAATTTATGGCCCATTCCAGATTGGAAAAAAGGTAAACAAAAGCAAAGGTGTTGCTACGAATGTCACTTAAGGACAACATCATTCCTCATATTAGGATTTGTAAAACATCCAAAGAACGATGGGATGTTCTTACAAGCTTGTATGAAACATCTAATACTAACCGGATTTTGTTCTTGAAGACCAAGCTTTTGTCAATTAAAATGGGGGCCAATGAAAGTATAAGAAATTTCATTCCCTGTGTCAAATAGGTAAGTGATAAGTTAGGAGACATTGGTGAAAAGGTGTCCAATACTGACTTGGTAACCATCACATTAAATGGCTTAGTGCAATAATATCAAGTTTTTGTTTCAAGTCTTTCAGCTAGAGAGAAGCCTCCTATTTTTGATGAATTGATAGGTATTCTTCTGCAAGAGGAAGAGAGGATCAAAACTTCAGTTTGGGCTCAAAAAATTTAGATTTGGCATTGGTAGACAAGGATAAGGAGCCATGCAAAGGCAAGCCATGGGACAAAAGAAAAAAGAGGAAAGTTTCAAGCAAAGCGGAAAGGTATGGCACAATCTAAATTTCCAGTTCATGATAAGAGAAATGGTGATTGTTATTATTGTGGCAAACCTAGACATCATCCTAAAGATTGCTATAAAATGAAATATGATGAGTCGAAACAAAGAAATAAAAGGCATAATGGTAATTTTGTGGACAAAGACACCTCAGTCAATGATAGATTTAAAAGTCTCAAATTGTTTGTTTCTAATGCTACATTGTTTGCTCAGACTAATGATGTGAATGCTTGGTTCATTGATTCTGGTACATCACTCCATATGTCCTGTAATAAGGATTGGTTTAATGAATATCATGAGAAAATTGATGGAACATGTGTTTATCTAGGAGATAATAGATCCCTTCAAGTTCAAGGATATGGACTAATAGGTGTGATATCACCTAATGGAAAAGAGAGACAGATCCATGATGTGATGTATGTTCCTCATATAAAAATAAAAATTTAATTTATGTTTCTACTATTGTTGATCAAAACCTGAAGGTGGAATTTGTTAAGTCACAATGTTTTGTTAAAGATTTCCATGATCGCTACAAGGTTATTGCCACAGGTACCAAAGTTGGAGGGTTGTATAATCTGAATGTGACCAGGACAGGGCATCAAGCATTGGCATCTACAACAATGTCAACATAATAGTTATGACATCAAAAGTATGGGCATTTAAATCACAATGATTTAATGTTACTTCAAATAAAAACAATAGATGAAGGTCTTCCTGTTATGAAGAATAATCATGTTGAATGTGAAGCATGTGCACTTGGCAAGCAACATAGAGAGGAATTTCCTATACATGAAGAAAAAAGGAGGAGAGAAGTACTTGAATTAATTCATATTGATGTATGTGGACCTATGCAAACTAGATCTCTTGGAGGAACATTGTATTGTCTTATTTTTGTTGATGAGAGATCTGGATACACTTGGGTCTATTTCATAAGAAAGAAAAGTGATGTTTTTGAATACTTTAAGGAATTCTAAAACATGGTGGAAAAAAAAACAAATTCTCATATCTGATCATGGGGGAGAATAAAAATCAAGAGATTTTAATCAATATTGAAAAATTCATGGGATTCTACAACAATTTATAGTCCCTCATACACCTCAGCAAAATGGAGTTGTTGAGGGGAAAAATATAAAACTAATGGAATGTGCATGAAGCATGGCTCAAGAAAAAATATCTCTAGTGGTTTTTGGGCTAAAGCCGTTAATATTGTTGTTTATTTGAAAAATAGGAGTCCAACCAAAATTTTAGATCTAAAAACACCTTTTGAAGCATTTTATGGATATAAACCAAAAGTGAATCATTTAAGAGTTTTTGGATGCAAAGCATTTTCACATATTCCAAAAGATGAAAGAAGAAAACTTGATGCAAGAATCAATTATGTGCACATTCATTGGTTATTGTGATGATCAAAAGGCATACAAGTTGTTTGATCCTACTTCACATAAATTGCTTGCAAGTAGGGATGTGGTGTTTCATGAAAATGTAGATGAAGGTGATAAAATGAATAATACAGGTGTATGGCATGATATTGATGATTATGTCAAAATAGAAGCATGTTTTGAACAGGAACAAGAACAGGAACATGTACAACAATAGGTACAGGAATGGGTACAGGTCCAAGAGCATGAATCATCCAACAGTCATGACACTCCAAGAAGAGAACAAGAGACTCCACAAAGCAGGAAGAATGATGAAAGCAATAAAACTCTAAGGAGGTCATCACGTCAAATTCATCCACCTATAAGGTATAAAGATTATGCATTAATGTCTCATGTAATGCATGTTGTAGAACCTTTAAGTTATGAAGAAGTTAAAGAATTTAAAGAATGGAGAGATGCAATGAATGAGGAATACAACTCTATAATGAAGAATGAAACATGGGAATGTCATTAGTATTCTTTGACAGGATCTAACTAACAAGACATGCGTACGAATGCGAACATTGGTTTCTCATAGCATAGATAAATTTGCAATGAATCCTGTGAATTTTCTAAATTAAAGGACATTGAAATGAACTTTCTTTTAAAACTTATACCTTGTTAATATTTTCCAATCCTTGTAGAGATGTATTTGAATAAGTTAAGACTTCAATTATTATTCATTGATGCATTCATTTGTAGATTTACTTTCTAGAGATATATATGTCAAACCATTATCATATAAAGTTATTTGTTGGTATGTCAATGATATGACAAAACTAGTCCCTACTTATTGAATTGAGACTTCTGTGATCCATATCAATTTGTTGAGGAATCTTCGGCTAAAATCACATAGAAAAACTTTTGTCGACGCGTTTTGAACCAGCCAGTGTGGTTCATCATCAGGACAAGTTGAATGAGCAGATCTTACTAAGCACATTAAATAGATAGGGCAGAGAATCCCATGACTTATCAGTTAACAACCAACAGCTAGAATTGACTGGATAACGGCTAGATTGACTCAGATAAAGGGTCAATTAATATTAAAAAAAAAATCTTATTCATTTTATTATTTTAATTAATTTTTATTTTTATTTTTATTTTTTTTTCTTAATATTAAAATTAAAATGTAAGGGACAATGTTAGAATTAATATATAAATGCTATAAATATATTAATGAATATAAATTAAAATGAATTAAATTAAAAGTTTATGTAAAATAAATTAATTTCAAAAATATATTAGTTAGTAATAAATAAAAAATGGAGTAATAGTTAATCATATTATAGTGTTATAATATTAAAAGTTAAAATATTAAATTAGCTTTGAATTATAAAATAGATTAATTCTAAATTTATTATATGTGAATTAAAAATAAAACTAATAGACCAAGAGTTTAGTTAAAAAATATTAGTTAGTAACAAATAGAAATGGTTAATAATAATATATATATATATATATTTTTATGAATATTTGCTCAAGAAATATTATAATATTAAAAATTTTAAATTAGAATATTAGTTTTGAATTAAAAAAAAAAAAGGAATAGTTTAAATTAATAATTGAAATTAGTAAATTTATAAATAAATCAAGTTTAAATAAGAAATCACCAAAAAAAAAAATACTAAATAAATAAAAAATCACAAACATAACAAAAATAAGGGCAGAAAAGAAAGAAGACGACTAGGAGGAGAGGACTGGGACCCCACAACTACTAATCTTCCAACCATCTTCTCTATTAAGATTGTTCGGCCTTTTTTCAATCTCAAGGGCTTCCCTAAATTTCTGGTGATGGAATTGGGACACTCTAACAACTACACTAGCCTCCTCAATGCAGACATGATGTTTGGTTTTCTCCACATGTTCTGCTAATGTGGAATTTTTAGTTCTCATATGCTTGAGGTCCGTTGCGTGCTCACTAATCCTTTGATTAATGGAGCAACCAGTCTCACCAATATAGGGGGCCCCACAAGAACAAGGAATAATATAAACTCCTTTCATGTCCTTGGGGTCGATGGAATCCTTAACCGATCTTAGGGATTTACGAATGGTGTTAAGAGGTCTAAACGTGGTGGGGATATTATGCCTTTTAAGAACCCTTGCAATCTTATCCGTGGTCCCCTGAACATATGGAAGAAGGACACCAGGAATTCGTTCTTTAGGCCCCCTTCTCGTTAACGAACTCTTAGCTGCTTTGAGGAAAGCCTTTTGTGCCAAGTGTCTGCTATAACCATTCTCGACAAAGACACTAAGGAGATGGGATTTCTCCTCCTCTAAGCTCTTTTCATCAGAGATCCTCAAGGCACGAGTTGCAAGGGTGTTGAGAACCCCAAATTTCTGGGCCGAGAAATGGTGGGAACTAGCATGAAGATACTGCTCCATATGAGTTTTCTTGCGCAACACTCGGTGGGAGAGAGAAACATCCTCATTCTTCGAGATAAGAATATCAAGGAAAGGGAGGCAAGAAAACAAGGAAGTGGATGATATTATCTGTGACATTGAATTTGGGATTCGGGATTTACCTGATAGTATTAAGAATACTATTAGGCAGGACTATGTTGTTATCCTTAGGAAGGCTAAGCCTCCCAGAAGAAACCTTAGTAAGGATGAATTTGAAGCCCTTAAATCGTTAAATCAGAACAAAGATATTGTTGTTCTGAAAGCTGACAAGGGTGGGGCTACTGTCATTCTTAATAAGGAAGACTACCGCAATAAAATGATAGATCATCTTCATAATAGCGGTAGTTATAAGAAGCTTCCCAGAAACCCGTTAAAGAGGATCTACAGGACTATGGCCCTTACCATTAAATCTAGTGACTCGGTGAGTCCCCTTCACCATAATCTCATTGAGAGCAATCCTATCACGCCTAGAATCTATGGACTCCCTAAAATCCATAAGGAAGGAGCTCCCCTTAGGCCTATCGTCAACACTATTGGAGGTGCTACCTATCTTCTTGGGAAGTTTCTTGCTTTAAAGCTTAAGCCCTTAGTTGGTCATACCTCGTCCTTTGTCAAGGACTCAGATTCCTTTATTGAGGAACTCAAGGACATCAAGCTATACTCTGGAGACATCCTGGTTAGTTTTGATGTTGTTTCCCTCTACAATTGCATCCCTATAAATGAGGCCCTCGATGTGATCTTCCGTCTAACTGATCCTGATACCGCTCGGTTAGTTGAGATCTGCCTCACCTCTACCTTTTTCAGTTTTGAAGTTGAGTTCTTTGAGCAAACTTGTGGGGTTGCCATGGGCTCACCCCTCTCCCCTATTGTTGCTAATCTTTTTATGGAGGATTTTGAATCTAAGGCTCTGAGCTCAGCCTGTCTCCTTCCCAAACTTTGGAAAAGGTTTGTTGATGACACCAATGTCATTTGGCCTCACGGCTAGGGGGAGTTAGATCTCTTTTTTGATCATCTTAATAGTCAATCGTCAGCCATTCAGTTCACTAAGGAACAAGAAGTTGATGGTTGCCTCCGTTTCCTTGATATTCTTATCTCAAAGAATGAGGATGGTTCTCTCTCCCACCGAGTGTTGCACAAGAAAACTCATACGGAGCAGTATCTTCATGCTAGTTCCCACCATTTCCCTGCCCAGAAATTGGGGGTTCTCAACACCCTTGCAACTCGTGCCTTGAGGATCTCTGATGAAAAGAGCTTAGAGGAGGAGAAATCCCATCTCCTTAGTGTCTTTGTCGAGAATGGTTATAGCAGATACTTGGCACAAAAGGCTTTCCTCAAAGCAGCTAAGAGTTCGTTAACGAGAAGGGGGCCTAAAGAACGAATTCCTGGTGTCCTTCTTCCATATGTTCAGGGGACCACGGATAAGATTGCGAGGGTTCTTAAAAGGCATAATATCCCCACCACGTTTAGACCTCTTAACACCATTCGTAAATCCCTAAGATCGGTTAAGGATCCCATCGACCCCAAGGACATGAAAGGAGTTTATATTATTCCTTGTTCTTGTGGGGCCCCTTATATTGGTGAGACTGGTCGCTCCATTAATCAAAGGATTAGTGAGCATGCAGCGGACCTCAAGCATATGAGAACTAAAACTTCCGCATTAGCAGAACATGTGGAGAAAACCAAACATCATGTCTACATTGAGGAGGCTAGTGTAGTTGCTAGAGTGTCCCAATTCCATCACCAGAAATTTATGGAAGCCCTTGAGATTGAAAAAAGGCCGAACAATCTTAATAGAAAAGATGGCTTGAAGATTAGTAGTTGTTGGGTCCCAACCCTCTCCTCCTAGTCGTCTTCTTTCTTTCCCGCCCTTATTTTTGTTATGTTTTTTATTTTTGATTTTTTGATTTTTTATTTTTTTTTTAATTATTATTATTATTATTATTTTGGTGATTTCTTATTTAAACTTGATTTATTTATAAATTTACTAATTTCAATTATTAATTAAACTATTCCTCCTTCTTCTTCTTCTTCTTTTTAATTTAAAACTAATATTCTAATTTAAAATTTTTAATATTATAATATTTCTTGGGCGAATATTCATAAAAATGTATATATATATTTTTATTATTAACCATTTCTATTTATTACTAACTAATATTTTTTAACTAAACTCTTGGTCTATTAATTTTATTTTTAATTCACATATAATAAATTTAGAATTAATCTATTTTAAAATTCAAAGTTAATTTACTATTTTAATTTTTAATATTATAACACTATAATATAATTAACTATTACTCCATTTTTTATTTATTAATAACTAATATATTTTTGAAATTAATTTATTTTACATAAACTTTTAATTTAATTCATTTTAATTTATATTCATTAATATATTTACAGCATTTATATATTAATTCTAACATTGTCCCTTACATTTTAATTTTAATATTAAGAACAAAAAAAAAATAGTAAAAAAAAAAAAAATAAAATTAATTAAAATAATAAAATGAATAAGAAAAAAAATTTAATATTAATTGACCCTTTATCTGAGTCAATCTAGCCGTTATCCAGTCAATTCTAGTTGTTGGTTGTTAACCGTTAAGTCATGGGATTCTCTGCCCTATCTATTTAATGTGCTTAGTAAGATCTACTCATTCAACTTGTCCTGACGATGAACCACACTGGCTGGTTCAAAACGCGTCGACAAAAGTTTTTCTATGTGATTTTCGCCGAAGATTCCTCAACAAATAGTCCCTACTTTCTAGATGTAATTTAGGTTTCTAATAGGTTTGAGTTGAACAATATTTTTAGTTATTGAAAATGAGAAATGATTTTAGTATTAGTAGATCTTGTAACTTCTCATGGAAGGAAGTTGAAAAAGACAGTTTTCGAAAAAACCCTAACTACCTCCCCTAACTGTGAAACGCTTCCAAAGAAAAGGAAGTGGGGGGAGGAAAAACCGTGCCAAAATGTCAGGCGGTAAGGGGAAAAATTGCTAAGTCTGGTGATGACCAGATAGCATAAGCACTGTGTACGAGCAACATGCAGGGGACATAGGTCTTGTGAGCAAGCTAAGGGGGAGGTTTGGTCGTGAAAGGAAAATCTCACGGACGGGAGGATGACTAGCAACGGAAAACAGAGGTGACCTCTACCATTGGAGTTCCTTACTTTAAACCAACTCAGGTAAGAGGTACCTTCTAGAAAATTAAACTGTTGCACAAAACTAAATTATGTGTCTTTTATTGTGAATGAAAAGATGTAGAGGAGTGCCTAGGCTGAAGTGATACTTGGAAATATTTATAGTAGGGTTATTGTTTGTACTTTATCTACCGAAAACCAACACAATACAGTTGGAACCAACTGGTTACCTTAAGTATTAGTAATCTTTTACAGTAGAGTTAATAATTGTCGGAGTAGGATAATTTCTTGTAATCTGGAACATACTAGCTGTATACTTATGATCTGTACAGGTCTTTCAATGCTGGAAAATTGATTATAGTAGAACCATTGTTGTAATGAACTGGTAAACAATTTCTTTGTTGATTATGTAAAATTTTAGAACTACAAATTAGAAATTTGATCAAGAATGTTGAGAATGCTAGTACCCAAAAGGGGCAAGGAGTAAAACCCATAGGTTAGGTAACCCCGGATTAAACCCCAAAGAGCCAAGGAATGATGCCGTAAGAGGGGTTGATATAGCACGGGTTATAAGGGTAGATACCCTAAAGCCACCTTGGGCTAGCATACCAGGGATTGGATTGTTAAATAAACTCTAAAACTCTGCCAGGTCTTCCTAAACCCTATATGGGAGTGAAAACCCATAGTATTAACACCGACAGAACAAATCCCCGAACAAGTTAACTAAAAGTACTAGATATTAAATCGAAAAGTAGAGAATTGTAGACATCCTATTCTCGCAAATGGAAATTACCAAATCAATCTCAACTCAGAGCCACGTAATTTGAAAGAAATGAAATTAAGTGAAACCTTGACTCGGGGTTTCCACATCAAATTCTATCCATTCCAAATAGTATTGAAATTGTGAACAAGAATATCATGGATAGATCAAGGAATCACAAACATATACCATTCATATATTGAACCAGACTTCAATTTACATTCCATATAACATATAGCTTTCATACATCGAACTAGACTTCAATTTACATTCCATATGGAACCAAAATCATAGGAGATAAGAAAAAACATAAACGGCTTTGAACCCCAAGAAGTCGGCCAAATTAGATTAACAGGTCTTAATCAGAGAGATGTAATTCTTTCACAAAAAACTTAACATGGAAATTATGTCGGTGCTGCCATAGTCTCAAGACCCACATCCGGTTAATAAAATCCTCAATTATACAGAGGAAATTTTCATGTTTACATCTTAGAACAACTGTAGGCATTTGCCTAATAACTATTAACTAATAATTGTGCAATGAGATCTTGTTTTTACTTCAAAACCAGAAAAAGAAAAGATAGTAATAGTCAGGAGAGCTGAAGCTTTAGCCTCAAGCAACCAAAGAGTTCCTTCTCTGTCAAACAAGCACCATGTTGGAGATAAACCTTACCCAGAAACCCTCGAGTGTCGAAAAACATGCAAGGGAGCCACCTTGTTGTGTTGTGTTATATTCTTTCCACAACTAGCCAATGTAGTTAACCGGGGGGTTATAGGGGGTGTTAGTGTTAGTCTTTCAAGCCTTCCTCCAGTGATCAATCATTCTCTTACAAAGTGATTTTAAGGTGTCAAGGTCAAATTTTATCATTTCAGTGCGTCTTCAAGTAAAATTTGGTCATTAGGCATTAGGTCTAGGGTTTGCTTTTACTCCTATCAAAGTTTTCCAAATGTTGGTCCATGTCACCATTCAGCTGAGTGTACCATCATTTAGAGGGTTGTCATTATCATGTCAGGTTACAATGGGTCATTTTACACCTTGTTCATTCTTCAGTTGCACCTAAGTAAGGTTCATTTCCCTCTCCTAGGGTTTTGAAGGCAATTTCTCTTGGATGGTCAAATCATCAAAAAAACTTGTATCCTGATGTTCATACACTTTTCCCTATCCTTAATGTACCTTATTAAACACTTCCCATCACTGAGATCCCCCAAATTCTTCATTTTCTTACAAACCCTAGTTTCTTAATACAACCTGGCAATTTTCTAGGTTGGACCTATGTTTTGCATTTTTGTACCCCTTCCCCTCACTCAATCTTTAAAATTCCACTTTCCCCTACTTCGTAACATCCCTCCCTACTTCTCAAAATTTCCTCAAGAATTTAGAAGCTCCCTATCCCCTTCATTTCACTTCATTTCCAAAAATCCCCTGTTCCACACATCTGGATAGATTTTACTCCAATGATGTTTCTGAGAAATAAAAGATGAATTTGGGAAAATTGAGAGAGGTTTTTGTCCACTATAAGAAAAGGAAGAAAAACATCCTTCACATTTTACACAAGTGTCATTATTTTAGAGAAATGTCAAAAATACCATTGCCTCAGGAGAATTGAATGCACTTCTGAAGTGACCTTGGGAAAATCAAGTTTTCTCCTAGCGTGGTTGGCCAAATGACTTGATTGATGAGTCAAATGATAACTAGACACAAAGTGATTTCCAATGAGCTATCATGAGCTCAATTTTGAGTTGAGGAAGGCATTCAAAAGTTGATTGTAATAGCACTATGCCTTTAGGCAGCCTCATTTGGCACATTTTGACCAGTCTTGGGAGATTTGATTTTTGATAGGGAAAATAAATGCAAAATAGAAAAGTTCTAGTTGGGCTAGAAATTAGACTCAAAGACCTTTCCAACGAGCTACCATGCATCTAATTTGGACACCGGGAAGGGCTCCAAAATTCTCCTGCAAAAAGCACTACGCACAGGCTCTATGCGCCGCGCCTCAAGCCCGGTGCGCCCTGCCTTCTCCCTGTGCGCCGCGCAACGTGGCGCGCGCTTATGATAGGAGGCTCCAAATGAAAAAAAAAATATATTTTTGGATTTTTCATGAAAAATCATGACTGCTAGTTCATGGCCAAGAAATTTGGGCAAGTTTTGAGTCCTCGGGAGGTCAAAAACACTCAGAAAATGACCTCACTGCCCCTATTTTGACACACAGGAAGCAGTCTTGGGCGATTGCGGTTTTGAAGGGGCAAATGGGCACCAAATTCAGAAATTCTACTTGGGTTGGAAAGTAGATAGGCAGGGATTTCCAAAAATCACACTTGGGCTCAATTTGGACATCAGGAAGTGCCTCAAACTCAGCCTCAAAGTGGCACGACACACAGAGAAATTGGCGCGGCGCACAGAGAATTTTGGCTTGTTTTTCACTGTTCAGCTCAGCAGTTCGCCCAGTCTTGACCAGTTTTGCTTCTTGAATTTATTCTTGACTTTTCATGATGTAATTTGACAACCATGATGTAACATTGGCACATTTTTACTTGTTCTAGAAGATTCATTCACTAAAAGGTGAAATGTGAGTGAATGAAACAGTTTCCTAGCATGCTGGGGTAAGTTGTTTGACTACCTAGTTTTCAGTTCCTTGTTTAGAATTAGTTCAAACAGCTCCGAATGATGCGCTCGACCCCTAAAGGCAAGGGAATAGGTTTGGCTTGTCTATATTATGTAATTTCTAAGTCATTTTCATGGTTGGACTCTTGGGAAAAGCTTGGCACTCTATTGTACATTGTATCTCTGCATTTTTGGCTAAGGAAAGACCATGGTTTTGCAGCACTGTTTGGGATCCATGTGGCTTTATGTTTTGATGGTGTGCTTCTCTGAGTAATTTTAAGTTTAGCTAGTGCTTTGTGTATCATCTTCATGTTTCTTCTTCTAAATTTGAAACAAATGACTGATTAAGGTGGAATCCATAACTGTTATGCTCTCCCTTTGAATTTGTTTAAATTTTCATGTTTTCTTCAGTTTAAGGAGAATCCTTGAGACTCTCTTGCTCTCCTTAGCTCCTTACCTTTCTGATCTACCCACCTCACTTGATTTAAAGCATCAAAACGATTGCTTTCCTTGCCCCAATCAGACCTCTGCAGACATTGTGCCTCATCCCCAAGCCTAAATTTACCTTTCCCATTTTTTCAACAAAACCCTCAAAAACTCAAATCAAACCCTTTGCACTTAATACCTAGCCTAAAATCAGTTGCAAATTTAGTCATCTCGAGCCTCATCGATTACCTTTTCCGAGATCGACCCGGAGAGAGCCCTCTCCTGTCCTCGTAGGGCTAGCTACGAGGCTGAGCGTGGTTTGATGTGGACCTAGAACCTTGTCTTTTCAGCGTGAGAAAAATCTAGGCTCTAACATAGTGGCGACCATACTGGGGAAGAAAATGGTTTGCTTGTTGATGTAATTTGTTTTATAGCTACAGAAGGAGCTTGAAGTTATGCCAGGAAGCCTTCGAAACGCTTTTGCTTTGCATTAGTGCAAGTAGATAAAAGCTGCTTCAGTCAATCTCCGGTCTAGCTTGAAAATGTGACATCTAGCTTGTTAATTGCCCCAGTACATGTATCAAGTTCAGATCTGATTGTTGATGGTGGACAATTATCAGACACTGGAAAGGCTGAAATCATTCACCTGGCGACTTCATTCACTGAAAAATCTAGAAAACAATCCTTCATGGTGATTCCACTGTAGGAAGATTAGTAGCTTCAAGCTTTTCAAGATGGATCGGGTTGCAAGAAGATACGCTCCCATGAGCCGAGATCACATTCCAGGCATTCCAAATGAGATTCCGAAGGTAGATTTGTCAAGGAATTTGCCTACATTTAAATATGATGGTAGGAAGGATGCTACTTTACATCTGGTTAGATTTCACATGCATATTCGCAAATTGAAAGTTGATTTTCCCGAAGATTTCTTGATGAAAATATTCCTGGCCACTCTGGAAGGTGAAGCCCAATCTTGCTATGAAAGTTTGCTGCCTTCTTGTATTTACTGTTTGAAAGATTTTCATACCATTTTCTTGGAAATGTATAAAGAATCTTATCCATCATTAAATTTAGTTCAAGATTGTTTCAAGCATGCATATAGTTTTATTGAAATCCTTGAGAAATATTATGAAGATGATAATTTCATGGATGATGAGATCATGGAAGCCTTGTATGAAAATCTGTTTCAGCAGCACACAGAACTCTTAGAAGAAACTTTGCAGTAGGATCAAAATCTACAGGTTGGAGATTTCCATATGGGTGAAAATGATGAAAGAAGAAGTTTTATTTCAGATCTGGTTGAAATAAAAGAGGATACGCAAGAAAATGATGTTCCAATCTCAGAAAATGATGATGATAAATCAGATCGAGAGACAGATTGTGATGAGGAAAAAGAGAGTTGCATGGTTGAGGCTGCCTCAAATGGAGAAAACAGAGTTACAGACCTAACTGCCCCCATATCACTAGAACTAGATCTTCATGAGGAGGTAGCTAATTCCCTCTATGACAAACAAGATGAGATCTTCATTCAAGTAAGTGAAAAAGTTTCCTTGGATGAATCGTTGGTAGATGATAGAAATATTAGTGTTGGGTTTCAAGAATCATCTGAAGTTGCTTTTCTCATGATTAATGGATGTGATGAATGTAACGAGAATCTGGCTGTCATATCATATCAAGATGATCTAAAATATATTCAGACTGCCGAAGATCAGACCATTCAGGATTCCCTTTCAGATTCTTCTTCATATGTCTCATGTTTAGAAATGCTCTTTGAAAAGGAAATCTATTCATCTACTTGTTCATAATTTTTTGAGGACCAGGAACATACTTTTACTGAAGTACATGATGAAGGAAGATCAGAATCAATAGAAAAAGACTCCTTGCTCTTTCAGTAGGAGGTAAATCTTCATGTTTTTCAGGATCCAATGTTAGATTTGTTGCAGTCAGCAGTGAAGGTGATTATTGCAGTATTCAGTGATGAAGGAGATCATGGTCAACTGTGTTTTTGGATGCCCAGTTACCAGTATTCATTGTTGACCAGAAGATCTGATCAGGAGAATCAATCAAGAAGGCATCTGCTTGATTGTTTGCATTGGCATTTTGATATAGTTTGATGGTATATTGTTTTGTAAGAAACACAGGTGGTTGTCATTATGATTTCAAATCTTGATGGACTGCTACCTTTTTCAAAAGCTTTTGTTTTAAGTCAGTCATAAGTCATTTATGTTTGGTCTGTTGAGTCAAGTCTTTCAGTCATTTGAGTTTCAAAATTTAGTCAGATTTTCAGTGAAATAAATGAGTCAAAGTCTTCTGTTGTTTGTCAAAATAATGACTCCATTGCCCAATGTGTTGGGTGTGGAGCCTGATTATCTTCTATAGTACCGGCATATTGGACCCCAGGTCAAAATGGGGCGGCAATGCCGCCCATAAAATAATCGCTACCGTGGGGGGTCCAGGGGGGGCGGCAGCGACTTTTGGGAGCCCCCCCCTGGCGGGGGGTTTCGGGGGCAACGCCCCCGAAGCTAAAAACAGCTGTAAAATTGCCTTGTAAAAGTATAGTAATTTCTAGTCAATCTGGGCCGTTCATTAGGCGGATGATCTGACGGTAGAACTTATGTTTAGTTTAGGGTTTTTTTCCCTAGAAGGCAACCCCTCTCTTTATATGAGGGCATTGTATTTGAGGCTGTGAGATAGATGTGTATTCGGTGAGCGAGAAACATAAAGGTGAGACTGTGAGAGAAAACAGAGGATATTACAGCGGTTTTGTTGTAGGTTGTATCTCTTCATTTTGCTGGATAATAGAAAGGAAGGATTGGCTGTTCGGGGTGGACGTAGCCCAAAATCGGTGAACCACGTATATCTGTGTCTCTCTTGTTTTGTGTGTTTTCTGTGTTTATATTTCTGCAATATTTTATGTGTTCCATTGCTCCGTAATATATAATTTTCTAACAACTGGTATCAGAGCCGAAGGTCTATTTGGCTGATAAACTCACAGGAAAGAAGGGTTCCTGGTTTGAGTGGGAGCAATGGCGGAAGATGGTAAGTTTAGGGTCGAGAAATTTAGCGGCCAAAACTTCTCGCTGTGGAAGATGCAGATGGAAGATTATCTGTATCAGAAAGATCTATACCTACCATTGGGTGGAAAAACAAAGATGCCGACGGGTATGAAAGACGAAGAATGGAACCTTCTCGATAGAAAGGCACTCGGAACAATACGGCTGTGCCTTGCTGCGTCAGTCACTTTCAACATTTCGAAGGAAACCACGACAGCAGGTTTGATGGAGGCGTTGTCGAAACTATATGAAAAACCCTCAGCCTCGAACAAGGTATTTCTTATGAAACGGTTATTTAATATGAAGATGTCGGAAGGTGGATCTGTTGCAGACCATTTAAATGATTTTAATACAGTTACAAGTCAGTTAAGTTCTGTAGGGGTAAACTTTGATGATGAAATTAGAGCTCTGTTATTCTTATGCTCGTTACCAGAAAATTGGAATGGTTTGGTAATGGCCATCAGTAACTCTGTTTCTGGATCTAGTACTTTAAAGTTTGATGATGTTGTCGGTGCTATCCTTAGCGAGGAAATGCGACGGAAAAGCTCCGGTGAGACATCGGGAAATGCTTTGAGTGCAGAGTCTAGAGGAAGAAAAATGGAAAGACGAAAGAGCTCAGGATATCGCAGTAAATCAAGGAAAGGCAGATCCAAGTCCAGATCGGGGATAGTGTGCTGGAAATGTGGAAAGAAAGGACACCTAAAGAAAGACTGTAGATCTCGGAAGGGAAAAGAAGGAGATGCACAGCAAGAAAACAATCATGAAGCAAATGTGACAGGTGAGGTGTTACAAGATGCTTTGATTCTTTCTTTCGAAAATATTACTGATTCCTGGGTGGTAGATTCAGGGGCTTCATTCCATGCCACACCTGATAAGAAATACTTTCATGACTATGTTCAAGGAGATTTTGGACAAGTTCGTCTAGGTGATGATAAACCCTGTAAAATCGTTGGAATGGGTAAGGTTCTTGTAAAACAGTAGAATGGAAACCAATGGCTACTAAAGGAGGTAAGGCATGTTCCAGATCTAAAGAAAAATCTGATTTCAACAGGGCAGTTAGGCAGTGAAGGTTGTGTGACAACTTTCACAGATAAAGCTTGGAAGGTCACTAAAGGAGCCCTGGTAATAGCAAAAGGTGAAAAGGTTGGTACATTGTATTTATGCAATGGTATTTCTAACTCTGTTAATGCTTTAACTTCCAGAGGAGCAGATGCAGCATTATGGCATCATAGGCTCGGACACATGAGTGAAAAAGGGATGAAGATTCTTCACTCAAGGAATTTGTTTCCAGGTTTGAAGAATGTTGATTTGGATTTCTGTGAGAACTACATTTATGGAAAACAGAAGAGAGTCAGATTTCTCAGAGTTGGTAAAGAAAAGAAGAACGAAAAATTAGAGCTTGTGCATACAGACGTATGGGGACCTGCTCAGGTATCATCTCTCGGTGGCTCTCGTTATTATGTTACTTTTATTGATGATGCAACTAGAAAAACTTGGATTTATTGTATTAAGAATAAATCTGATGTATTTGATACTTTCAAGAAATGGAAAGCTTTGATTGAGATTGAGACAGGAAAGAAATTGAAGTGTCTTAGATCAGACAATGGAGGTGAATATTGCAGCAAAGAGTTTGATAGGTACTTTTCAGAGCATGGAATTCGCAGAGAGAAGACAGTTCCAAGAACACCACAAGAAAATGGTGTGTCAGAAAGGATGAACAGAACAATCATGGAGCGTGCAAGGTGCATGAGATTGCATGCAGGATTGCCTTTACAGTTTTGGGCAGATGCTGTAGATATTGCTGTTTATTTAATAAACAGAGGACCTTCAAGTTCCTTGGATGGTGGTGTTCCAGAGGAAGCATGGACAAGGAAAAAGGTAAACTACTCTATTTTAAAACCTTTTGGTTGTGAGGCCTTTGTCCATATTGATAAAGAAAATAGAACAAATCTTGAGGCAAAGTCAAAGAAATGTACCTTTATTGGATATGGTGTTAATGATTTTGGTTATCGCTTATATGATTATGAAAATCACAAAATCATTAGGAGCAGAGATGTAATATTCAATGAAAAGGTCTTATATAAGAATCAGTTGCAGGAAAAGAAACAAGAAAAAGAAAACAAGGAATACGCAGTTCTTGATGAAATTACTGAAAAAGTAAAGGTGCCTGAAAATAATAATAATCAACAACCACAACAACAGCAACCATCACAACAACAACAGGCACCCCAAACACCTGAAAGTGGTGTTAGAAGATCTACCAGGACAAGTAGACCTCCTGAACGATACTCTCCTTCATTATATTATTTATTGTTGACTGATTCGGTGAACCTGAATGTTATGAAGAAGCAATGCAGGTTGAAAGCAATAAGAAGTGGGAGGTAGCCATGGAAGAAGAGATGGACTCCTTAATGCATAACCAGACTTGGGATTTAGTCAGGTTGCCTGCAGGAAAAACTACATTGAAGAATAAATGGGTTTACAGGCTGAAGGAAGAAGATGGAGGAAAGCAAAGGTACAAAGCTAGACTTGTGGTGAAGGGGTTTGCACAGAAGAAAGGTATTGATTTTGATGAAATATTTTCTCCTGTTGTTAAAATGACTTCAATCAGAACTATTTTAAGTCTTGTAGCAGCTGAAGATTTGCATCTTGAGCAGTTAGATGTAAAGACAGCCTTTCTCCATGGGGATTTGGAGGAAGAGATATATATGCAGCAGCCACAAGGATATGAGGTGAAAGGGAAGGAGAAACTTGTGTGCAGGTTGAAGAAGAGCTTGTATGGTTTAAAACAGGCTCTAAGGCAGTGGTATCTAAAATTTGACAAGTTTATGTCTGAACAAGGTTATACTAGATGTCACTCTGATCATTGTGTTTATCTGAAAAAGCAAAATGATGGCAGCTATATTATATTGTTATTGTATGTAGATGACATGCTTGTTGCAGGATCTAACATGCAGGAAATAAATATGCTCAAAAGAAAATTGGCAAATTCATTTGCAATGAAGGATTTGGGTGCTGCAAAACAAATCCTTGGTATGAGAATAACTAGAGACAGGAAAAATAGAAAATTAACATTGTCTCAGAATGAGTACATACAAAATGTGTTGAAAAGATTTAACATGCAAAATGCAAAACCAGTTAGTACACCTTTTGCTAGCCATTTCAAACTTAGCAAAGAAATGTGCCCAAAGACCCAAGAAGACATGGATTATATGTCTAAATTTCCATATGCATCAGCAGTTGGAAGTTTAATGTATGCAATGGTCTGCACAAGGCCTGATATTGCACATGCAGTGGGAGTTGTAAGCAGGTACATGAACAATCTAGGAAAGGAACATTGGATGGCAGTGAAATGGATTCTCATATATTTGAGAGGTACCACAAATCAGGCATTATGCTTTGGTGGTTCAAACATATCCCTACAAGGATATGTTGATGCAGATATGGCAGGTGACAGAGATAATAGGAGGAGCTCTACAGGATATGTATTTACTGTCGGAGGAACAGCTGTCAGTTGGGTTTCAAAAATCCAAAGTGTTGTTGCACTCTCAACAACAGAAGCAGAGTATGTTGCTGCTACAGAGGCTAGTAAAGAAATGATTTGGTTACAAAGGTTTATGGGTGAATTGGGTAAGGAGCATGATATGGGCACGTTATACAGTGATAGTCAAAGTGCCATTCATCTTACAAAGAACTCAGCATTTCATTCTAGGACAAAACACATACAGCTCAAGTACCATTTCATACGATCAGTGTTGGAAGATGGAGAGTTGAAGCTGGAAAAGATACACACTAGCCAGAACCCTGCAGATATGCTAACAAAAGTTGTAACCAGGGAGAAACTGAGAATATGCTCAGTTTTAGTTGGTCTTCAAGGATGACGATGAAGATGAGAAACAGCCAGGTCCAAAGAGGAGTCATTGTCCAGCAAATGGAGCAGCGGTGGAGTTGCTACAATCAGTCTCCAAGTGGGAGATTGTTGGGTGTGGAGCCTGATTATCTTCTATAGTACCGGCATATTGGACCCCAGTTCAAAATGGGGCGGCAACGCTGCCCGTAAAATAATCGCTGCCGTGGGGGGTCCAGGCCCCCGAAGCTAAAAACAGCTGTAAAATTGCCTTGTAAAAGTATAGTAATTTCTAGTCAATCTGGGTCGTTCATTAGGCGGATGATCTGACGGTAGAACTTATGTTTAGTTTAGGGTTTTTTGCCCTAGAAGGCAACCCCTCTCTTTATATGAGGGCATTGATGCTGTGAGATAGGTGTAGTGAGCGAGAAACATAGAGGTGAGACTGTGAGAGAAAACAGAGGATATTACAGCGGTTTTGCTGTAGGTTGTATCTCTTCATTTTGCTGGATAATAGAAAGGAAGAACTGGCTGTTTGGGGTGGACATAGCCCAAACTGGGTGAACCACGTATATCTTTGTCTCTCTTGTTTTGTGCGTTTTCTGTGTTTATATTTCTGCAATATTTTATGTGTTCCATTGCTCCGTAATATATAATTTTCTAACACAATGGATAAGGCACTGGTATGCTCTCCCAAAGATCTGTCGTTCTTGGCACCTCCAAGGAGCTACCATCTCCATTGGAGCCAATGTTAGTTTCAGTCTTTTTATCCTTCCTCCAGTGATCAATCATGCTCTTACAAAGTGATTTTAAGGTGTCAAGGTCAAATTTTATCATTTCAGTGCATCTTCAAGTAAAATTTGGTCACTAGGCATTAGGTCTAGGGTTTGCTTTTACTCCTGTCAAAGTTGTCCAAATTTTGGTCCATGTCACCATTCAGCTGAGTGTACCATCATTCAGAGGGTTTTCATCATCATGTCAGGTTACAATGGGTCATTTTACACCTTGTTCATGCTTCAGTTGTGCCTAGGTAAGGTTCATTTCCCTCTCCTAGAGTTTTGAAGGCAATTTCTCTTGGATGGTCAAATCATCAGCAAAACTTGTATCCTGATGTTCATACACCTTCCCCTATCCTTAATGTACCTTATTAAACACTTCCCATCATTAAGATTCCCCAAATTCTTCATTTTCACACAAACCCTAGTTTCTTGCTACAACTTGGCAATTTTCTAGGTTGGACCTGTGTTTTGCCTTTTTGGACCCCTTCCCCTCACTCAATCTTTAAAATTCCACTTTTCCCTGCTTCCTAACATCCCTCCCTACTTCTCAAAATTTCCTCAAGAATTTAGAAGCTCCCTATCCCCTTCATTTCGCTTCATTTCGACAAATCCCCTGTTCCACACATCTGGATATGTTTTACTCCAATGATGTTTCTGAGCAATAAAAGATGAATTTGATAAAACTGAGAGAGATTTTTTTCCACAATAAGACAAGTAAGAAAAAATTCCTTCACTTTTTACACAGGTGTCATGTTTTTAGATAAATGTCAAAAATACCGTTGCCTCAGGAGAATTGAATGCACCTCTGAAGTGACCTTTGGAAAATCACGTTTTCTCCTAGCTTGGTTGGCAAAATGACTTGATTGATGAGTCAAATGATAACTAGACACAAATATATTTCCAATGAGCTATCATGAGCTCAATTTGGAGTTGAGGAAGGCATTCAAAATTTGACTGTAACAGCACTCTGCCTTTAGGCAGCCTCATTTGGCACATTTTGACCAGTCTTGGGAGATTTGATTTTTGACAGGGCAAATAAACTCCAAATTGAAAAAATATAGTTGGGTTTGAAATTAGACTCATATATATTTCCAACGAGCTATCATGCGCCCAATCTGGACACCGGGAAGGCCTCCAAAAGTCTCCTGCAAAAAGCGCTACGCACAGGCTCTATGTGCCGCACCTCAAGCCCAGTGCACCGCACCTTCTCCCTGTGCACCGCGCCACGTGGCATGCGCTTATGATAGAAGGCTCCAAATTCAAAAAAAAATATATTTTTGGATTTTTCATGAAAATTCATGACTGCTAGTGCATGGCCAAGAAATTTGGGCAAGTTTTGTGTCCTCAGGAGGTCAAAAACACTCAAAAAATGACCTCACTGCCCCTATTTTGACACACAGGAAGCAGTCTTGGGAGATTGAGGTTTTGAAGGGGAAAATGGGCACCAACTTCAGAAATTCCACTTGGGTTGGAAAGTATACAGGTAGGGATTTCTAACAAGCACACTTGGGCTCAATTTGGACATCAGGAAGTGCCTCAAACTCAGCCTCAAAGTGGTGCGACGCAGAGAGAAATTGGCGCGGCGCACAGAGAATTTTGGCTTGTTTTTCACTGTTCAGCTCAGCAATTCGCCCAGTTTTGACCAGTTTTGCTTCTTGAAGTTATTCTTGACTTTTCATGATGTAATTTGACAACCATGATGTAATATTGGCATATTTTTACTTGTTCTAGAAGATTCATTCACTAAAAGGTGAAATGTGAGTGAATGAATCAGTTTCCTAGCATATAGGGGTAAGTTGTTTGACTACCTAGTTTTCAGTTCCTTGTTTAGAATTAGTTCAAACAGCTCCGAATGATGCGCTCGACCCCTAAAGGCAAAGGAATAGGTTTTTCTTGTCTATATTATGTAATTTCTAAGTCATTTTCATGGTTGGACTCTTGGGAAAAGCTTGGCACTCTATTGTACATTGTATCTCTGCATTTTTGGCTAAGGAAAGACTAGTGTTTTGCAGCAATGTTTGGGATCCATGTGGATTTATGTTTTGATGGTGTGTCTCTCTGAGTAATTTTAAGTTTATCTAGTGCTTTGTGTATCATCTTCATGTTTCTTCTTCTAAATTTGAAACAAATAAGTGATTAAGGTGGAATCCATAACTGTTATGCTCTGCCTTTGAATTTGTTTAAATTTTCATGTATTCTTCAGTTTAAGGAGAATCCTTGAGACTCTCTTGCTCTCCTTAGCTCCTCACATGTTTGATCTACCCACCTCACTTGCTTTAAAGCATCAAAATGATTTCCTTCCTTGCCCCAATCAGACCTCTGCAGAAACTGTGCCTCATCCCCGAGCCCAAATTTGCCTTTCCCATTTTTTCAACAAAACCCTAAAAAACTCAAATCAAACCCTTTGCACTTAATACCTAGCCTAAAATCAGTTGCAAATTTAGTCATCTCGAGCCTCATCGATTACCCTTTCCGAGATCGACCGAGAGAGAGCCCTCTCCTATCCTCGTATGGCTAGCTACGAGGTTGAGCGTGGTTTGATGTGGAACTAGAACCTTGTCTTTTCAGCCTGAGACAAATCTAGGCTCTAACAGGGGGGGATGTACCCCCCTTCGTTGCACCAATTGTGTAGTGGGGGGTCACAGGGGGTTTGAGGCAGACCCACCTATGGTTTTGGTATCAAAGCCATTTTTGGCTTCAAGGGGATGCCTTTGTTGCTGAAGGGTTTCGCTCGGGCCTGTGGTAGACCCTGTTCAGTGGGAGATCTACGAGATCAATTCTAGTGGTGAAAGAAGATGGTGAGTAGTGGAAAGATAGAGATCGAGAAATTTAATGGTCAAATTTTTTAGTTGTGGAAACTCAAGATGGAGGATCTGTTGGTGGATAAAGATCAGAGAATCGTGGTAGATCCAGGTACTAAACCAATGGGAGTTTCCGATGAAGAATGGAAGAAGTTGGATCGGAAGGCAAAGAGCACAATACGATATTGTGTCTTAGATTTAGTATTGCTGAATATATGAAGGGAAGCTATGGCAAAGGCTTTGTGGGATAAGTTAGGGACCTTGTACTAATCTAAGTCTCTGGTGAATAAAACGTTCCTGCGGAAAAAGCTGTATAAACTAAGGATGAAAGATGGAGACTTGGTGACAGAGCATCTGAACACATTTAATACTGTGGTAAGTCAGTTAGCATCTGTTGATATTAAAATTTCATATGAAGATAAGTGCATCAGTTTGGTGAGTTCTTTACCAGATTCATGGGATAGTATGGTTATTGCAATAGGTAGCAATGCAACTGCCTTGCAATTTGATGAAATAGTCTCATCCTTGCTGACAGAGGAGATGAGACAGAAAAATATGGAGAGCCAGAATGGTGATGCCTTGTTTGTACGAGGATGGTCCTAGAACAGAAAGAAAAAAAAAAAAAAAATCATCGAGTGGGAGATCTAAATCTAGATGGAGATCTAAATCTCTAGGAAAATCTGTAAAGGTGGTGTGCTGGAAATACGAAAAGGAAGGGCACTACAAAAGGGACAGTAAATCTAAAGCTCCTGATAAAGGAGAGGGATCTGATGATGCTCCTTCTGCAGAGGCGAAAACCACCCCAGATGAAGTTGGAGATGTGTACTTGGCTTTTTCAAATACACATGTAGGTCATGAGGCATGGTTGATTGACTCAGGTGCATCCTTTCACTTCACTCCCCATAGAGAGTGGTTCTATGAATATGATAAATACGATGGTCGTGATGTCTTCTTAGGGGATGATAGGAAGACTATAATCATTGGTAGCGGAAAAGTAAAGTTGAAGTTGCAAGGTGGAAGGGTTAGATGTTGTAGCTCTAATACCAATTGTTATAGATTTAACCCAGAAATATATGATAATAGAAATAAACCCAGAAACAATAAGATAGAAATGGATAGAAATGCTTCTTTATTAATCAAACCCTTAAGGTAGGGCAACACCATACATTCACTCCTTAAGGAAGGAGAACACTCCACAAGCCATATGCTTGTTCATACAATAATCCTTCTCTTCATATCCTCCATGTGGAGTCTCTAGCCTTTATATAGGCCTCATACATACAATACCATGTATCATTACCATGGTTCCCTCATACCATCAAACTAATACCATGGGCCCATTACATTATTATTAACTACTTGTGGTCCCTTACATGACATGGGTTAACCACCTTATTTATTACTATGGCCCATCTCATTATTACATTATTACCTTGGGTACCTCCCTTGGTACCCCATATTATCCCCCCTAGGTATATAACATTCCACCCCCCTAAGCATGTTTCGTCCCCGAAATATGGGAAGAACATAAATAATAAGATCTACTCAAAAGAGTAGTCCACTGGTACCATGCACGTGCATCTAGCCATCCAAGAGAAAAGTGAACCCTCGATCTCGCTGGTGTCTCGCTCGCTTGAGATGGAAGTTGACCGTGGCAGCTCTTCTGTGTTGATGTGTAGTAGGTGGATCTTCTCTCCTCGCTATCCTTCATGTGACTACTTGTTTTCCATCTTGATGGTTGTCTTGCAGGGTGATGTGGGTGATGATATGTTGAACTTTTAATCCACAATGGCTTTTTCTTGACTTCACTCTGCTGTGGTGCCTGTTGTGGTGTCTTCTTTTTCAATATGACTTCAACCACTGAGCCCTCCTCTGATGTATCATCCCCTGTAACCTTTTCTTCTGCAGCCTCTGTTTGTGTTTGATTGTTGATCATCAGAGGCTCATCATCTGATGTGTCAGTCCCTTGAACATCTTCTGCTTCAGCCTCCTTGGACTCTACCTGCTTATTAATGGAAATATCCTGTAATGTAATTTTCTTCTTTTTATACCAGAGCTTCAGGAATTTCTTCTGCACATTAATATTGGTAGTACCCACTAATTCCATCCAAGGGTATCCCAAAACAACATCCATGTTATTCATATCTGAAGCATAAAAATCACCATGAAACACATACTTATCCATAGAAAGCTTCAAATCCTTATAGATTTGAACATCCTTATCATCAACCTGTGTATGTTCAATTTGTTTTGCTGGGACTTGCAATTTTTTTGCCAAATTAACATTGATAAAATTATGCTTGCAACTCGGATTTATAGACACAATGATTTTCTCCTTCTGAATCAATCCATGAACCTGCAATAAGGATATACCAGTAGGAAATAACCCCACATGTTTCTCCTTATCTTGTTTTCTAGGATGAGACCATCTATCTAAAAGTAATTTTTCAAATTCTTCATCGGACAGGTTGAAACACTTCTTTTGGTTAAGTAATCCCCACCATGTGGTAGCCTCATCTCTAAAGTTCTGCACTACCCACCATTTCCAACTTTTGTCCCATACTGACTTTTTTTTGTTTTATGTATTCTTCAATAGTAAGACCATTATCTTTCCCTGTAAAATATAGCTTCTCCATGAGAAAAATTCACTTACTTGGCGAAAATTTGTAATTGTCATAGTTTCATCAATATTGCTCAGAATCCTTATTATGACCTGTTTTTAGAAATGGAACAATCATTCTGCATCTTCCCATGTGATAGAAATCCTGATCCAGGCACTAGAATTCTAGATCTGCGCTGCAACTCTCCCGCCGTCACCAAAATCTCTGCAAAAAGAGCTGATTTTAAATCAGCGATATCTCCCTCATTCAGACTTCGATTCGACTGATTTTTTTTTTGAAATTGGGTAATTTTTCTCAAAAAATGCATATCTACAATTAGATTTTGTAGATCTTGCACCAGAACGTCGAGATCTGCGCCGCAAACTCGCTGCCCTGAAAATTGTCTACAACCCCACTGATTTTTAAATCAGCGATATCTCCTTTATCCGGACTCCGATTCAACCGATTTTTTTTTTGAAATCGGCTATTTTTTCACAAGGAATACAGATATGCAATTAGAGTCTGTAGATCTTGCACCAAAACGTACAGATCTGATCTGCAAATTCGCCAGCCAAAAATCCCTACAAAAACTAAAAAAAAAAAAATTCTCCACGGTTTGCCCAAGAAAGTGCTATGATACCAATTGTTGTAGCTCTGATACCAATTGTTGTAGATTTAACCCAGAAATATATGATAATAGAAATAAACCCAGAAACAATAAGATAGAAATGGATAGAAATGCTTCTTTATTAATCAAACCCTTAAGGTAGGGCAACACCATACATTCACTCCTTAAGGAAGGAGAACACTCCACAAGCCATATGTTTGTTCATACAATAATCCTTCTCTTCATATCCTCCATGTGGAGTCTCTAGCCTTTATATAGGCCTCATACATACAATACCATGTATCATTACCATGGTTCCCTCATACTATCAAACTAATATCATGGGCCCATTACATTATTATTAACTAGTTGTCGTCCCTTACATGACATGGGTTAACCACCTTATTTATTACTATGGCCCATCCCATTATTACATTATTACCTTGGGTACCTCCCTTGGTACCCCATATTATCCCCAAATGAAGTTGGAGATGTGTACTTGGCTTTTTCAAATACACATGTAGGTCATGAGGCATGGTTGATTAACTCAGGTGCATCCTTTCACTTCACTCCCCATAGAGAGTGGCTCTATGAATATGATAAATACGATGGTCGTGATGTCTTCTTAGGGGATGATAGGAAGACTAGAATCATTGGTAGCAGAAAAGTAAAGTTGAAGTTGCAAGGTGGAAGGGTTAGAACACTTCCGGGTGTTCTGCATATTCCTACATTGGCTAGAAATCTTATTTCTATAAGCAAGTTGGATGATGAAGGTGTAAAAACAGTGTTCGAGAAGGATACCTACAAAATGGTTCGGGGAGCACTGGTATTGATGTGGGGAGTTCTGTCAGGCCAGGGTAACTCCAGAATGAGCGGGAGAGAAAACTGATATTATTATTCATTAGCTAACTCATATTTATATACATAAGTACAACGGATCAGTTCATCTTCCTGATGACTGTCCAGTTCACCCATCTGTTTCGGATTAGGTGTCAACATTCCCCCCCTTAATCTGAAGGGATGTTGGTGAGTCCAAGCATCGTTCTGAATCTTTCAAGCTTTTCTCTTCCAAGCGCTTTGGTGAAGATGTCTGCAATTTGCTCGTTTGTGGAACAATGACGGAGATGGATTGTTTTGGCCTCAACATGATGTCGGATCAGATGATATTTAGTATTGATGTGCTTAGTACGATCATGGAACTTTGGGTTCTTGGCCAACTTTATTGCAGATGTGTTATCAATCATGAGTGGCGTTGATTGTATTTGTTTTACTTGCAAATCTTCAAGAATTTTCCTGAGCCACACAATTTCTTTCGTTGCTTCAGCTGCTGCCACATATTCTGCTTCTGTTGTGGAATCTGCTGGTACTGATTGTTTGCGTGATCTCCAGGAGACAGCTCCTGATCCAAGACTCATAGCATATCCTGAAGTAGATACCCCAGTTTCTTTGTCTGCGTCGAAGTCTGAATCAGAGTATCCAATCAAGTTGAAGTCGTCCACCTGTGTATACTTGATTCCAAGGTCTTGAGTTCCCTTCAAGTACCTTAGAACTCTTTTTGCAGCAGACCAATGTCCCTCACAAGGCTTTTGCATAAACTTGGAGAGGATTCCAACAGCAAATGAAATGTCTGGTCTGGTAGTAGTGAGGTAGATGAGACTTCCTACAAGCTGTCTATACTTTGTTGCATCCTCAAATTCCTTTCCTTCAATAGATGTGAGCTTCAAGTTTTGTTCCATTGGAGTACAAAGGGGATTGCACTCTGTCATGCCAAATCTGTTTAACAAATCTCCAATGTATTTCTTTTGAGAAAGAAATATGGACTTTGGATGTTGGGTTACTTCAATGCCAAGATAGTAATGAACATAGCCCAAATCAGTCATTTCAAAAACTTTTCCTAATTCTTTCTTTATGGATGCAATATAGCTTTCATTTTTCCCTGTCATTAAAAGATCATCTACATATACCACAAGATATACAACTGTTTTTCCAACTTTCTTGACAAATAAAGTTACATCATCAAGATCAAAATGATTGAAGTTGAGTTTCAGAAGATGCTCAGTTAGTTTTTCATACCAGGCTCGTGGTGCTTGTTTGAGGCCATAAAAGGACTTCACAAGTTTCATACTTTATGTTCATGTCCTTTCACAGCAAATCCTTCAGGCTGGGACATAAAAACATTCTCTTTTAGATCTCCATTCAAGAATGGAGTTTTTACATCCATTTGATGGAATTTCCAACCATTCTGAGCAGCTAGTGCAAAGAGTATCCGGATGGTGGCCCATTTTGTTGTGGGGGCAAAAGTTTCCTCATAATCGACCCCTTCCTTTTGTGCAAAACCTTTTGCCACAAGCCTAGCTTTTTGCTTGTCAAGTGAGCCATCAGCTTTGTACTTGTTCTTGTAGACCCACTTGCAGCCAATTGGTTTGGTTCCAAATGGAGGATCAACCAGCTTCCAAGTGCCATTCTTTATGAGGGCATCATACTCCTTCTGCATCGCTTCTTTCCATTCATTATGAGAAGCAGCTTCTTTGAAGAAAGTTGGTTCAAAATCTGTAGACAAGTTCAATTCACAATCATAAGTAACATCCATATCAACAGGTGAATTAGAGTTATCTACGTCACCTCCATCTTGTCAGTTTGTATTTCTGGTTCCTGTTTTTCCAATTTCATCAGAATGAACACTTTCAAGTGTCTTTGTCAGCCACTTTGGGGGACCTTTCTAAGATGGTCCAGGCTTCTCTGTTGATTGAGTTGGGTCTTAATCAAGATTGAGTCTCCCAATTCTATCAATTACATCACTTAAAGCATCATCCGTTGTTGGAGTGTCATGTAGGGGAGATTTTTCTTCAGATGAAGATTCCACATGTTGATCTAGTATAGGAATCCCCCCTTCAAGATGTGGAATCTGATTATCAAACTCTTGAAATGATTTTGGTTTTGTGAATCTATCCAAGCGATCAAGTTGCCGCTCAACAACACTGTCAGATTTGGATGATTCAAAAAAAATGACATCTCTAGATAAAACAAACTTTTTATTTACTTCATCATAGAGGCGGTATGCTTTAGATGTGTTTGAATACCCCAGGAAGATACACTTACGACTTCTAGCACCAAGTTTGTTTCTATGTACCTTTGGTATTAAAGCATAACAGGTGGAACCAAAGATCCTGAGATGTTTTACCGAAGGAACATGTCCATACCACAATTCATAAGGAGTCTTGTTTCTTATAGCACTAGATGGACATCTATTCTTTATATATGCAGCACATAGAACAGCATCAGCCCAAAACATTGTCTTTACATTTTTGAAGAAAAGCATGGATCGTACCATATTCAAGATTGTTCTATTCATTCTTTCTGCTGCACCATTCTGTTGAGGATTATAAGGCACAGTTGTTTGATGTTTAATCCCATGTTGGAAAAGATAGTGTTCAAATTCATTTGATGTATATTGTTTTCCATTATCAGTGCGAATAGACCCAATATGAGATTGTGCATCATTTTCAATCCATTTATGAAAATTCTTGAATGTTTGAAAAGCATCAAATTTGTTCTTCAATAAATAAACCCAACACATTCTGGTGTAATCATCAATAAATGTCATGATATATTTATTTCCATTTGCAGAAGGAACAGGCATTGGACCACATAAATCTGAATGAATGAGTTCAAGCTTCCTATGTGCTCTTGAATGTGAATCATGAAAACACTGTTTGCTATGCTTTCCTAGAATGCAAGCATCACATTGCTTATGTTTTCTAGGAATTGTAGGCAAACCAGCAACACCATTTTTCTTCAACAAGCGGAGACTATCATAGTTTAAATGTCCAAATCTAGCATGCCATAATAAACTTGATGGAAGTGTACCTTCTTCATGATGAGAAATATATGAGAAATGTTGTGCATGAGCAGAGGTTCCTTGCAGTTTAAGAAGTCTTTCTTCTTCTATACCCCTCATGACAAGTGAGTGGTCAGATGCCTTTCTTACCTCAAGCTTGCCATCAAACATATGAATGGAGTGACCTTGCTGGCGGATGTGGACCAGGTTTCCCATCAAAGGCAGGCACTAACAGACAAAAAAGAGAGTACAGCTGTTGTTACAAATGCCATTTTGCCGCCCATGGTGGGTTGGGATTTGAAGATGCAGAAGAAGACGATAGTTTTAGATTTGGATGAAACCCTAGTTCATTCAAGCGAAAAGCGTGAAGCGAAAGAGACCTTTCAAAAAACTGGGAAATGTGAGATCAAACGTCCTCAATGAAATGTAACTGATGCGCAGAGAATTAAACAGTCAGAGTAGAGCAGCGCTCAGGAGAGAGCAACGCTTAGGTATGAGCATCTCTCAGAATAGCAGGAGTTACAACTATTTCTGGGACCTGTGCTCTAATACCATGTCAGGCCAGGGTAACTCCAGAATGAATGGGAAAGAAAACTGATATTATTATTCATTAGCTAACTCATATTTATATACATAAATACAACAGATCAGTTCATCTTCCTGATGACTGTCCAGTTCACCCATCCGTTTCGGATTAGGTGTCAACAAGTTCGAATTGGAACTCTCTACAAGTTACAAGGTAGCACTATTATTGATGGGTGCAACAATTCTGTGGTTCCTGAAAGTGGAGCAGAAAATCTAATGGTCTCTAGAGAGAAGACCAAGTTGTGGCATCAAAGGCTTGGACATATTGGTGAGAAGGGCCTTTGAATACTTCATGGTAAAGGTATGGTAGAAGGTATGAGTAATAGCTCTTTGGATTTTGATTTCTGTGAAAATTGTGTATATGGGAAGCATAATCGAGTGAGTTTCCCCTCTAGTAGTAAGTGGGCGAAACAGATATTAGAACTTGTGCACAATGATGTGTTTGGACCTATGAAGGTTCCATCACTGGGTAAGTCTATGTACTATGTATCATTTATAGATGAATTCTCAAGGAATACATGGATATATTTCCTTAAGAAGAAATCTGAAGCCTTTGATAGGTTTAAAGAATTTAAGGCTCTCGTGGAAAATCAGACAGAGAAGAAGATAAAGGTGTTGAGGACAGATAATGGTGGAGAGTTTTGTAGCAAGGGATTTGAAGAATTTTATAAGAAGTGTGGTATATCACGACAAAAGACTACTCCATATACACCTTAGCAAAATGGAGTTGCAGAAATAATGAATAAGACGTTGATGGAAAGGGCAAGAAGCATGCTCAGTGGTGTCGGGTTAGGACATGAATTCTGGGCAGAGGCAGTGGATACTACATGTTACCTGGTCAACATGTCACCTTCATCAGTGTTGGAGGATAAGACTCCACAAGAGGTATGGACTGGTAAGAAACCCTCTTTTTCACATCTGAGGATATTTGGATGTGATGCATATGTACATGTTCCAAAGGAGAAATGAACCAAGTTGGATAGTAAATCTAAAAAGTGCATCTTTATTGGGTATAAGGATGGTTTAAAGGGTTATAAGCTTTGGAACCCAGTCACATGGAAGGTCGTGTCTAGCTGAGATGTGGTGTTAAGAGAGGTAAAAGATGTTATTAAACATGAAGACCAACCAAAGAAAACTAAGAAGATAGAGTTTGAGCTTAAGGAGGAAGAATCGAACTCTACAACAGAGGAGGAATCAGAAGGTGAAGAGCCACAAAATCCGGGTGTGAGAAGATCAGTTCGAGAAATAAGGCAGCCAGAAAGGTATAGTCCATCTACTTTTTGTTCAAATTTTGTTTTATTTATTACTGATGATGATCCTAGAACTGTCGAGGAAGCAGTAGATTCAGAGGATGGCAAAATCTAGAAAGAGGTCATGGTTGATGAAATGGTATCTTTGCACAAAAATGAGGCTTGGGATCTGGTGGAGTTGCCAGCTAGAAGGAAACCCATTAGCAGCAAATGGGTTTTCAAGAAGAAAACAAATGTACAAGGAAAGGTGGAGAAATACAAAGTTCGGTTGATAGAAAAAGGTTATTCCCAAGTGTCAGGAATTGATTATGGTGATATTTTTTCCCTTGTTGCCAAGGTAACTTCTATTAGATTACTTTTATCTATTGCTGCTACTTTTGATTTTGAGGTAGAACAAATGGATGTGAAGACAACATTTCTTCATGGGGATCTAGAAGAGGAAATATACATGAAGCAACCTGAAGGCTTTGCGGTGAAGGGTAAGAAAGAACTAGTATTCAAGTTAAAAAAGTCTCTGTATGGGTTAAAATAGTCACCAAGGATGTGGTATCAAAAATTTGATACATTTATACGGGGACTTGGCTTCACTAGAAGAAAAGAAGATCATTGTGTGTATTATAAATTAATTGGTGACCATGTTATTTATCTAGTCTTGTATGTGGATGATATTTTGCTCGTTGTGTTAGAAAATTATTTGTTACGGAGCAATGGAACACATAAAATATTGCAGAAATATAAACACAGAAAACGCACAAAACAAGAGAGACACAGATATACGTGGTTCACCCAGTTTGGGCTATGTCCACCCCGAACAGCCAGTCCTTCCTTTCTATTATCCAGCAAAATGAAGAGACACAACCTACAGCAAATCCGCTGTAATATCCTCTGTTTTCTCTCACAGTCTCACCTCTCTGTTTCTCGCTCACATAGAATACACATCTATCACACAGCCTCAAATACAATACCCTCATAAAAAGAGAGGGGTTGCCTTCTAGGGCAAAAAACCCTAAACTAAACATAAGTTCTACCGTCAGATCATCCGCCTAATGAATGGCCCAGATTGACTAGAAATTACTATACTTTTACAAGGCAATTTTACATTAATTTTTGGCTTCGGGGGTGCTGCCTCCGAGCCCCCGCTGGCCCCGGAACCCCCAGCCGGGGGGGATGGGCCCCCCTGGACCTCCACGGGGGGGACAAGTCCCCCCCGCGTGGAGGGGTATACAAAACTTCCTGGGGTATACATCCGACTGAAACAAAGACCTCTGAACAATCATGCTCCACACACAACAATCTCCCACTTGGAGAATGATTGTAGCAACTCCACTGCTGCTTCATTTGCTGGACAATGACTCCTCTTTGGACCTGATTGTTTCTCATCTTCATCGTCATCCTTGAAGACCAATTGAAACTGAGCATGTTCTCAGTTTCTCCCTGGTTACAACTTTTGTTAGCATATCTGCAGGATTCTGGCTAGTGTGTATCGTTTCCAGCTTCAACTCTCCATCCTCCAACATTGATCGTATGAAATGATACTTGAGCTGTATGTGTTTAGTCCTGGAATGAAATGTTGAGTTCTTTGCAAGATGAATGGCACTTTGGCTATCACTGTATAACGTGCCCATATCATGCTTCTTACCCAACTCACCCATAAACCTTTGTAACCAAGTCATTTCTTTACTAGCCTCTGTAGCAGCAACATACTCTGCTTCTGTTGTTGAAAGTGCAACAACACTTTGGATTTTTGAAACCCAACTGACAGCTGTTCCTCCAATAGTAAATAAATATCCTGTAGTGCTCCTCCTGTTATCTCTGTCACCTGCCATATCTGCATCAACATATCCTTGTAGGGAGATGTTTGAACCACCAAAGCATAATGCTTGATTTGTGTTACCTTTCAAATATCTGAGAATCCATTTCACTGCCATCCAATGTTCCTTTCCTGGATTGTTCATGTACCTGCTTACAACTCCCACTACATGTGCAATATCAGGCCTTGTGCAGACCATTGCATACATTAAGCTTCCAACTGTTGATGCATATGGAACTTTAGACATATAATCCATATCTTCTTGGGTCTTTGGGCACATTTCCTTACTAAGTTTGAAATGGCTAGCAAAATGTGTACTAACTGGTTTTTCATTGTGCATGTTAAATCTTTTCAACACCTTTTGTATGTACTCATTCTGAGACAATGTTAATTTGCGATTTTTCATGTCTCTAGTTATTATCATACCAAGGATTTGTTTTGCAGCTCCCAAATCCTTCATTGCAAATGAATTTGCCAATTTTCTTTTGAAGACATTTATTTTCTGCATGTTAGATCCTGCAACAAGCATGTCATCTACATACAATAACAATATAATATAGCTGCCATCATTTTGCTTTTTCAGATAAACACAATGATCAGAGTGACATCTAGTATAACCTTGTTCAGACATAAACTTGTAAAATTTTAGATACCACTGCCTTGGAGCCTGTTTTAAGCCATACAAGCTCTTCTTCAACCTGCACACTAGTTTCTCCTTCCCTTTCACCTCATATCCTTGTGGCTGTTGCATATATATCTCTTCCTCCAAATCCCCATGGAGAAAGGTTGTCTTTACATCTAACTGCTCAAGATGCAAACCTTCAGCTGCTACAAGACTTAAAATAGTTCTGATTGAAGTCATTTTAACAACAGGAGAAAATATTTCATCAAAATCAATAACTTTCTTCTGTGCAAACCCCTTCACCACAAGTCTAGCTTTATACCTCTGTTTTCCTCCATCTTCTTCCTTCAGCCTGTAAACCCATTTATTCTGCAATGTTGTTTTACCTGCAGGCAACCTGACTAAGTCCCAAGTCTGGTTATGTGCTAAAGAGTCCATCTCTTCTTTCATGGCTTGCTCCCACTTCTTCCTGGTTTCTACCTACACTGCTTCTTCATAACATTCGGGTTCACCAGAATCAGTCAACAATAAATAATATAATGAAGGAGAGTATAGTTCAGGGGGTCTACTTATCCTGGTAGATCTTCTAACACCACTTTCAGGTGTTTGGGGTGCCTGTTGCCATTGTGGTAGTTGTTGTTGTTGATTATTATTATTTTCCGGCACCTTTACCTTTTCAGTGATGTCATCAAGAACTGCGTATTCCTTGTTTTCGTTTTCTTTCTTCTTTTCCTGCAATTGATTCTTATACAAGACCTTTTCATTGAATATTACATCTCTGCTCCTAATGATTTTGTGATTTTTATAATCATGTAAGCGATAACCAAAATCATTAACACCATATCCAATAAAGGTACATTTCTTTGACTTTGCCTCAAGTTTTGTTCTATTTTCTTTATCAATATGGACAAAGGTCTCACAACCAAAAGGCTTTAAAAAAGAGTAGTTTACCTTTTTACCCGTCCATGCTTCCTCCGGAACACCACCATCCAAGGAACTTGAAGGCCCTCTATTTATTAGATAAACAGCAGTATCTACAACATCTGCCCAAAACTGTAAAGGCAATCCTGCATGCAATCTCATGCACCTTGCACGCTCCATGATTGTTCTATTCATCCTTTCTGACACGCCATTTTCTTGTGGTGTTCTTGGAACTGTCTTCTCTCTACGAATTCCATGCTCTGAACAGTACCTATCAAACTCTTTGCTGCAATATTCACCTCCATTATCTGATCTAAGACACTTCAATTTCTTTCCTGTCTCAATCTCAACCAAAGCTTTCCTTTTCTTCAAAGTATCAAATACATCAGATTTATTCTTAATACAATAAATCCAAGTTTTTCTAGTTGCATCATCAATAAAGGTAACATAATAACGAGAGCCACCAAGAGATGATACCTGATCAGGTCCCCATACATCTGTATGCACAAGCTCTAATTTTGCGTTCTTCTTTCTTTCCCAACTCTGAGAAATCTAACTCTCTTCTATTTTCCATAAATGCAGTTCTCACAGAAGTCCAAATCAACATTCTTCAAACCCAGCAACAAATTCCTTGAGTGAAGAATTTTCATCCCCTTTTCACTCATGTGTCTGAGCCTATGATGCCATAATGCTGCATCTGCTCCTTTGGAAGTTAAAGCATTAACAGAGGTAGAAATACCATTACATAAATACAATGTACCAACCTTTTCGCCTTTTGCTATTACCAGGGCTCCTTTGGTGACCTTCCAAGCTTTATCTGTGAAAGTTGTCACACAACCTTCACCGCCTAACTGCCCTGTTGAAATCAGATTTTTCTTTAGATTGGGAACATGCCTTACCTCCTTTAATAGCCATTGGTTTCCATTCTGTTGTTTTACAAGAACCTTACCCATTCCAACGATTTTACAGGGTTTATCATCACCCAGACGAACTTGTCCAAAATCTCCTTGAACATAGTCATGAAAGTATTTCTTATCAGGTGTGGCATGGAATGAAGCCCCTGAATCTACCACCCAGGAATCAGTGATATTTTCGAAAGAAAGAATCAAATCATCTTGTAACACCTCACCTGTCACGTTTGCTTCATGATTGTTTTCTTGCTGTGCATCTCCTTCTTTTCCCTTCCGAGATCTACAGTCTTTCTTTAGGTGTCCTTTCTTTCCACATTTCCAGCACACTATTCCCGATCTGGACTTGGATATGCCTTTCCTTGATTTAATGCGATATCTTGAGCTCTTTCCTCTTTCCATTTTTCTTCCTCTAAACTCTGCACTCAAAGCATTTCCCGATGTCTCACCAGAGCTTTTCTGTTGCATTTCCTAGCTAAGGATAGCACCGACAACATCATCAAACTTTAAAGTACTAGATCCAGAAACGGAGTTACTAATGGCCATTACCAAACCATTCCAACTTTCTGGTAATGAGCACAAGAATAACAGAGCTCTAACTTCATCATCAAAGTTTACCCCTATAGAACTTAACTGACTTGTAACTGTATTAAATTCATTTAAATGGTTTGCAACAGATCCACCTTCCGACATATTCATATTAAATAACCGTTTCATAAGAAATACCTTGTTTGAGGCCAAGGGTTTTTCATATAGTTTCAACAACGCCTGCATCAAACCCTCTGTCGTGGTTTCCCTCGAAATGTTGAAGGCGACTGATGCAACAAGGCACAACCGTATTGTTCCGAGTGCCTTTCTATCGAGAAGGTTCCATTCTTCGTCTTTCATACCCGTCAGCATCTTTGTTTTTCCTCCCAATGGTAGGTATAAATCTTTCTGATACAGATAATCTTCCATCTGCATCTTCCACAGCGAGAAGTTATGTCGTTAAATTTCTCGACCCTAAACTTACCATCTTCCACCATTGCTCCCACTCGAACCAGGAACCCTTCTTTCCTGCGAGTTTATCAGCCAAATAGACCTTCGGCTCTGATACCAATTGTTAGAAAGTTATTTGTTACGGAGCAATGGAACACATAAAATATTGCAGAAATATAAACACAGAAAACGCACAAAACAAGAGAGACACAGATATACGTGGTTCACCCAGTTTGGGCTATGTCCACCCTGAACAACCAGTCCTTCCTTTCTATTATCCAGCAAAATGAAGAGACACAACCTACAGCAAATCTGTTGTAATATCCTCTATTTTCTCTCACAGTCTCACCTCTCTGTTTCTCGCTCACACAGAATACACATCTATCACACAGCCTCAAATACAATACCCTCATACAAAGAGAGGGGTTGCCTTCTAGGGCAAAAAACCCTAAACTAAACATAAGTTCTACCGTCAGATCATCCGCCTAATGAACGGCCCAGATTGACTAGAAATTACTATACTTTTACAAGGCAATTTTACATTTATTTTTGGCTTCGGGGGCGCTGCCCCCGAGCCCCTGCTAGGGGACCACTGGCCCCCGGACCCCCCAGCCGGGGGGGATGGGCCCCCCCGCACCCCCCCCCCCTTCCCCCCGAGTGGGGGGCTGTACAAAACATCCTGGGGTATACATCCGGCTGAAACAAAGACCTCTGAACAATCATGCTCCACACACAATAGGTTGGAAATGACAAAGAAATTATCTAGGATTTGAAGACCCAATTATCCTCCAAATTCGACATGCAAGATCTTGGTGCTACAAACTATATTTTGGGCATGGAAATTAAAAGAGATCGGGTAAAGATGAAGCTCTAGTTAAACCAGAGGAAGTATGTTAAGACAATACTGCAGAGGTTTAATATGCAGGATAGTAAACCGGTGAAGGTTCCTATTCCTGTAGGTGTGAGGTTATCTGCTGAACAGTGTCCCAAGACACAAGAAGAGGAAGAGGACATCTCTCATGTTCCATATGCAAGTGCAGTCGATAGCCTGATGTATGCAATGGTCTGTACTAGGCCAGACATTGCACATGAAATGGGAGTATTGAACAGGTTCATGTAAAAACCAGGGAAGGAGCACTAGAAAACAATGAAGTGGGTTTTCAGCTATTTTTGTGGCACTAGTGATTATGGTTTGTGCTACCACGGAAGATCAGGATTGGACAGAATGTTGGATATTCATGGCTTTGTTGATGCAGAAACATGCAAGACAACCACCTTACGATCACAGTTGTAAACCTCGAACCTGTAGCTGAGTCTCCTACAGATTAAAATACACCACAATTCTTGTTAGCAACAGAGCTACAATGGCAGGGAATAAACAATGGATTGTAAAAGAAAACATAACGAGTCACATCTGTAAGCAACGCTTACCTAGGTTACACTCATCGGAGAGAAAACCATAACCCCCTGAGAATCCTCCACCCGCATTGTAGCTCTGGATTGACAGACCAAGCAGGCCTACGAGAGGAGAAGTGGAACTAAAGCAAGCACCGTGGAAAGAAAGAGTAAAATGAGGCACCTATTTCGCAAACATGGATGTGTAAACCCCCAGAAGGAGCCCAGCCATAGGATCATGAACCCAGGTCCTCCACTGTTGATGAAACGAGAAACCTGAGATGTGCAACTACAGTAGGACAGGCCTACCCGTGCCATGTACCAGGATGGAGCAGGAAATTTAATGCCATAACAAAAATATCAACACCAATGTAAAGTTTAACAAGTTGTAAGCTGGATTGAATCAGACAGCATGTACGCTTAGCACTAAGACTGTCAGCAAGTGATATGGTTGGGATTCCCATGGCACAGATAAAATTAATGAAGCCCAACAAACAATGGCACTTAAATCCAAAAACCGATAACCCAGAATTTAATCAGAGATCATATCGTATATATACAATTGTACTTACACACTAAAAAGTATAGTATAGTGTTGAAGAGAGATTCCATACAGGCTGGAAGAGTATTTAATTAATGGAAAAACCTGTGAGCAATTTTGAAACCGGTTTCAAAATTGCTCACAGGTTTTTCCATTAATTAAGTATAGTATAGTGCTATAACAATTGAAGCATAGGTGTATATAAATAAAAAAATTGGCTTGATTATTTTTTTTTACCATATGTATGATGTGGAGTTGTGACAAGTGGTATCAGAGCCAAGTTACCAAACTATGGCCTCTGGCAAATATACTAAGTAAGAATAATCAGTTATCGTGTTTATCTTTTTGCTTTATACCTATTTTTAACCCACTAATTTGTTAAGAACAGGAAATAGGACGACAACAAATTATGAGGAGAATGGATAGTGTTCCACACAGGAATGTGGCTAGTCTAGGACTTGCAACAGTCCCTGAAAGTAATCCTGAAATATGGGTGCAGTTAGGAGAGGAGGCCCGAAACACCAATCTTACAATATTAGAGACAGTCTGGGAATTAAAGAATGATATGGCCCACCTATGGGAGGACAATGCAAGATTAGCTATGGAACAGGAAAAAGTCATGAAAAGCTTGTCTGACAAGCAGAACCAATGCCAGCCGAACCCCAACCCTGAACAGGTACGAGTGTCAGAAGAATAGGGCTACCACACGAATCAGGAAGAAACAGAAGGAGGGGAAGAGAATTGAGAGGAAAAGTTAGATAATGCCTCTGAACACCCAATGTCAAAAAGGAAGCGGATAGAATTACAAGGGGAGTTTCGAAAAATAAAACCGCCACTCTTCAATGGAGAGCTGGAGGAGGCAACCGAAGCTTGGTTGATTAACATGAATAAATATTTCCAATTATATTAATATGATCACAACCTCAAAGTGTGGCTGGTCATTTTCCAATTGCAAGGGAAGGCCACTTTGTGGTGGGAGGAGGTCAAGATTGTACGAGGGATAAGTGAACAAAATATAAGTTGGGAAATGTTTCAAAAATATTTCAAGGAAATATATTTCACTGAACGATTTTACGATGAGAAAGAAAGGGAATTCCATGACCTGCGGCTTGGACAACAAACAATGGATGAGTTTATCGCCTGATTTACCTCGTTAATCAGTTATGTGCCTTACATATGAGAGGAAAAGGCTAAGGTACAATGGTTCATGAGTAGTTTACCCTTGGTGATGAGGGAAGGAATTGAGTTTGATAACCCAAAAACAATGGATGAGGTTATACGAAAGGCTAGGGTATGTTATCAGCAAAGTAAGCAGAAGGGAGAAATTCTGGGAAAGAGGTTGGCTGAAAAGAAAGGTAATAAGATTGTTGTGGGCACTAAGGGAAATCGTGGCAGTGTTAGCAAAGGATTTCCCAAAAGGAAAAACAACAAGAATCTACATAAGAACCAGCTCAAATTGAAGCCACCCACTAAATCCAGATTCAACAAGCAATCTGGTAAAATTGATAATGAAGGAATAGCGAGACCTCCAGTATAATGTTGGGGATGTGGATGGCCTCATTACATTAAAAATTGTCCTCATCAAAAGGGTACTGAATAGGTTTCGTTTCGCAGATCCATGAAGCATCTACAGTTGGCAACGTGGCCCAGAGTATACCAAAAATTAAAGCCACTCTCGAAGATCGTAAGGCAGAAAACCAGCCTACTATGGTGGAGTTTGAAGGTAAGATCTTTGATTATACTGTAACTATTTTAATTGATCCTGGAGCTACATTAAGCTATGTTAGTCCTAAGGTTGTGGAACAATGTAAATTACAAACTGTCAATTTTAAAAATCCTTGGCTAGTACAGCTGGCAACAGGGGCAAAGACGTGTGTTAGCTAAGGTCAATAACACCCCCTTCAATATAGCAGGTCAACCTATGATGGTAGATCTAAACGTACTTCCCCTTGGATCATATGATGTGTTGATAGGCATGGACTGGTTGGAAAGATGCTAGTCCATTATAAACTGTAAAACAAAAACTATCTGCTACCGGAATGAACTAGGAGAAAAGCAAGAGATGCGAGGTATTCTGAGGCTAGTGCAAATTCGGCCAATAACCGCCTCTCAGTGGGCAAAGTATATCAAGAAAAGATGTCACGTTTATGCCATTCAAGTTGGTTATGCCAACTTAAAATACAAGACTATCACCTTGGAAAGTATTCTAGTGGTACAAGAATTTGCAAATGTGTTCCCTGAAGACATACCAGGACTGCCACCCAAGAGAGACATAGACTTCACTATCAAATTGGTGCCAAGGGCAGCCCCGGTATCCCAAGCTCCTTATCGAATGAGCACACCAGAATTAACAGAATTGAAAATGCAGTTGCAGGAGCTGTTGGACAAAAATTACATCCCCCCAGTGTGTCATCCTAGGGAGCCCCCGTGCTATTCGTTAAAAAGAAGGATGGGACCCTTCGTATGTGCATGAACTATCATCAATTGAATAAATTGACAATTAAGAATAAGTACCCTCTACCCCATATTGATGAACTTTTTGATCAAGTAAAAGGGGTAACTGTATTCTCAAAAATTGATTTACGATCAGGATACCACCAGATCATAATCAAAGGGGAGGACATAGCCAAAACTTCCTTTAGAACTGGCTATGGACACTATGAGTTTGTGGTATTACCCTTTGGGTTAACCAATGCCCCTACGACCTTTATGTGCTTAATGAACAACATATTTCATCAATATTTAGATAAGTTTGTGTTAATTTTTATTGATGATATACCAATATATTCCCGGAATATGGAGGAACACAAGGAACACCTTAGATTAGTATTGCTAACTCTCTGGGAACATCAATTATACACCAAATATAGCAAGTGTGACTTCTTTAAGGAACAAATTTAGTACCTGGGACATATAATCATTAAAGATGGAATCGTTGTGGATCCCGAGAAGATAAAGACCATAATGGAATCGCCAATGTTGAAGGAGGTAGCGGATATAAGATCCTTCATGGGATTAGCGGGTTACTATAGGCAGTTTGTGGAAGGATTCTCGAGAGTGGCTTATCCTATCACTTCCTTGTAGAAAAAGGGGAAAACTTTTAAATAGACTACAGAATGCCAAAAAAGTTTTGAACAACTCAAACATCTGCTCACCACTGTGCCTATATTAAGCATGGCAAATCTAGGAAAGGACTATGTGGTGTGCACAGATGCGAGTAAGGAAGGAGTAGGAGGAGTATTAATGTAGGAAGGTAAGGTAATCACCTATGAACCCAGGAAACTAAAGGAGCACGAGCAAAAATATTATGCTTATTGTTTGGAGTTGCCAGCTGTCATTCACGCTTTAAATATGTGGCATCACTATCTAATGGGAAAAAAATTATGTTGATGACGGACCATCACAGCTTGACTAGTTACTTCTACTTACCTTAAATGCTAGGCAGGCGCGGTGGGTAGATTTCCTACACAGATTTGATTTCAAAATCAATCATTTGAAGGGGAAAGAAAACCAAGTAGCTAATGCTTTAAGTTGAAAAGTGCATGGCATCTACGAAATTGCTTGCAGCGAAGGGCGGACTACTCTCAATGAGATGATTAAAAAGGTAGCAGAGTAAGATAACAATTATTAGCAAATAGGACAACAAATTCAAAATCCAACCAATCACGAATATTAGCAAGGATATGCGATGGATGTTGTCAATATGCTGAAATACAAAAAGAGACTATATGTACCCAACCAAAGTAACATTAAAAGTTTGATTTTAAATGAATTTCATAAGAGTCCCTATGCAGGACACTCGGGATACCAAAAGCTGATTACAGCACTCCGAAAGGAGTACTACTGGCCAAGCATGAAGAAAGAGGTAGCAAAATATTTGACACGTTGCTTGGAATGCCAACAAGTCAAAATAGAGCATCATCACCCTACTGGGTTATTACATTCGCTACCAATTCTAGAGTGGAAGTGGGAGACCATCTCTATGGATTTTATAATAGGATTACCCAAATCCAAGAGAAACAACAACTCCATCATGGTGATGGTTGAAAAATTAAGAAAATCATCCCATTTTATACCATTACAGTCCACTTTCAGAGTGGCACAAATTGCCAATGTTGTTATGCAAAACATTTTTAGGCTGCACGGGTTACCAAAAAGTATATTTTTTTACCGTGATGTAAAATTTACATCAGTCTTTTGGAGAACTCTGTTTGTGGGATTGGGCACTCAATTAAATTTCAGTACCGCTTATCATCCTCAGACCGACGGACAAACAGAACGGGTGAATCAGGTTGTAGACGATATGCTAAGATCATATGTGATGCAGCAACCATCCAAGTGGGAAGACTATCTGCACTTGGTCGAGTTTGCGTACAACAATGGCTATCATACATCCCTGCAGATGAGGCCATTTGAAGTGTTGTACGGATGAAAATGCCACACACCCTCCAGTTGGGGGGGACCAGAGGACAGGTTGATGCTAGGCCCCGAAATGCTTAATGTAATGCCCCGGGAAAAATTGTAAATATTTGGTTTACTGTGGTAAATATAAACTAAACCTGATATTATTATCTGTTTGAAATTTAAATATATTTGTTTTCATTATGAGAGATAAAAAGTTTTTCTTTTCAAAAAGGATGGTAACTTTTAAACGAGGAAGTTGTCCTCTTAGAAAAAAAACAGTCACTGTGAGAGCAACCCTAACCACCTCCCCTAACTGGAAGGGTTTCCAAAGAAAAGGGGGAAAGGAGAGGAAAATTTGCGCTGTAGAGACAGGCAGAGAAAAAAAAGGAAGGCTAAGTCTGGTGATGATCAAATAGCCTTGCACACTATGCAAGCAACTTGCAGAAGATAGTGGTCTAGCAAGTGAGCAAGGGGGGAGATTCTGGTCTCGAAAGTTGAATCTCATGGACGGGTGGTTGATTTATAGCAGGCCTAGGTTTGGGTGATATTCAGGAAGATCTTTAATAGCCAGTAATACTAGGTCTGTAAAGAATTCCTTGAAACAGAATAGCTGGTGAATTTTGTATTGAATCACATTTCTGTTATAGAAGAGTATGGAGGGTTCCCTTTATAGTAAACAGTAGGGGTGTAATAGGTGTCTCCCTTAAAAACTATCCTTACTATAGTAAGAGTTAGTGGATGTGAAGAGTTTCCCTTATACTAAATATAGGTGATAACCATGAGGGGAGTCTACAGGAACTGTTATTAAATATATATATATATATATATATATATATATATATATATATATAAGCGGGAAAATTCAAATATTTAAAGCAAAACCTGAAAGACAAGAGACAAACCTCGTAATGGGCAAAGACTCACAGTAGGTAACAGTTTGACTGTTTAGAAGATTTCTCCCTAAGCACATTTGTATGCAAGGAAATGTAGTAAGCTTTAAGGAATAAATTTAGAGCCTTAGTGCGCGGTTAGAAGAACAACATTTACAAGAATCTAAGGAAAATGTTGAAGTGGCAAAGATAGTATTCACAAAGGTTTCAACTATAAGAAAAAAGAAACAGGACCCTTTTTTCTTTCCCTATTGTGTGCAACCAAGACTGTAAATGATAGCAAAGAAAACCACGTAACCATGTATATATATAACAGCAGAACGAATCTTGCAATTACCCAATCATATGATAGTGAATATTTATGTTGTCGCTACAATAATAGTATATCTAGAATTTTGAGGAGTGTTAATAAGCTTAAGCAAAAATTGTAAAAACGATTCACATCGAAGGCTAGCCTTATTCGAGGGCTAGACACGAAGGTGAATGTCGTCGTGAATTATAAGTTTGCCAAGAAGACAACAAGCTCCCATGCGGGAGATGGCCTATACAAATGTGTAAAGAAAACCAAACATGCAGAACCAATACAGTAGTATTTCATGATACAAAAACTGTGCATTAAAAGAGAATTACATTGAACTATCCACAGAAATGCCACCATAATTCTGGAACCCTAAAGAGTAAAGCTCAAAAACATTACAATAGATGTCGCACCATGTAGCGGGGTTTAGGCAAACATATTTAGATTTGGCACACAATAAGGCCGCAAAGACTTCAACTTCAATCTGGAAAATTTAGTTAAACAACAATTTGTGCGTAGTATTAATAAATTGTAACAAACCAAAGAAGTTTCCATCGGGGTTATATCTTCTGCAGTGTCCTTAAATAAATTATTTACATAGCAATATAAGAGAAGCCCGAAGGCATATCATAATTTACAAGACGCCAAGATATCCAGGGCCTCGGTTCGGCATAGCTACACCGAGGACAAGATTTCCCTGAATCCAGGAGGGAGCAGGGAAATCTTGAATGGAGTATAGAATTCATCATATCTCTGTGACAGCAAACGAAGAAGTAGACATAAGGTCTTGGGCTGCATGGCCATTCCCAAAACTAAAAGGAGAAACCCTTCTTTTTACCATTCATAGAGAGAGCACATTGTCAACAAAGCTAGCAACTCGACTATTAACAAGAGTTCTACTGTTAGAGACTTACCTGTTAGGCAATTAAAGGAGTAGTAGGATTTCAAAGGCCAAATAGCATCGACCAGACTCCACGAGCAGTTTCTGGAGGTTGGCACCACCATTCTCAACCATGGAACAAGCCAAGTAAGAAACCCATTAGAATATTGGAGCAAAAACCAAATGGAAAACCTGTAAGGGAGAAAGAAAACAAATCATTTAAAATTATTTGCATGGTTCAATTCTCACCAGAAGATAGAGTTGTGATACCCAAGGCAGATTCCAAGTCTGGGGCTCGGCAAAGTGAAGAAACGACGGCATCTACACAACGCAAAGGCATTGTGGACAGGCTCATCGCAGGTAAGACAGAGCTGATGCATGGTCCGAAGAGAAATGTTTTTGGAAACTTTGTGCCTCCGAATAAACCAAGGAGGAGCCTATCGTTACAGTACATCCCTCGGATGGGAAACTGAACATCCATGCCATCAATGAAGGTGGGAAGATCGAGGGCACGAAACAAGGGTGTACCCGGACCTCACCCCTTCACGTGATAGAACCGGCAGCATTAAATACCAGAGCCAAGTGTTAAGAGCTAGTAGCGCCAGTAGTAAACCTCCTTCATATAACCTATCCACCGGAAACTTTTCCGATAACACAAAAGGAATTACGTTACCTTTTAACCTTCCAGGTTGTAGTAATGAGACTCAGGGATTACTAACATTAACAAATGACCCTTATGAATGCACACATATTATTAAAATTACAAAGTAATCCTATGTATACACGCTTGGATTAATTTAAGGATTAACATTAAGTTAAAAAAATTTACTATCTTGTAGATGGGTGTATTACAAGTGGTATCAGAGCCTAGTAACAAAAACTGTCACCTCTGGGAACTGAAAACTGATAAACAGATAAAGTACATATAATTTATTTTCGACTCTATTGAGCAGTTAAAGAAAAACAGTTAATGCTTGACCCTTCTTCTGTTATTTTTCCTAGGTTAAGTATAGGAAAACAGAAGACTGACAATATGAGAAGAGAAGACTGTGCATCATGCAGGTTTGTGGTGGGGCAGGGCCCTATAGCTGGTCCTGAAAATAACCCCGAATTATGGGTACAGCTTGGAGAGGAGGCTCGCAACACAAATCTGGAAATTTTGGAGATATTACAAGAGTTAAAAAATGAAATGACCCGATTACGGGAGGATAACACAAGGTTACCAATGGAACAGGAGAGCATTATAAAAAGCCTGTCCGACAAACAGAATCGGCATCCACCGAATCCCAGTGCTGAGCAACAAATAATTTCAGAACAACAAAATCACCACACAGAACCCGAAGAGTCAAAAATAAGGGAGGAGGAACAATCTGACAATGCTTCCGAACAATAGACATAAAAAAGGCAACGAGTAGAGTTGCAAGGGGAATTCCATAAGATCAAACCATTACACTTTGATGGAGAACAGGAGGAAGTAACTAAGGCGTGGTTGATTAATATGAACAATTATTTCCAGCTATATGAATACGATTCCAGCCTCAAGGCACAGTTGGCCATCTTCCAATTACGGGGAAAGGCTACCATGTGGTGGGAAGAGGTTAAGATGGTAAGAGGAGTAAGTGAACAGAACATCACTTGGGAAAATTTTCAAAGATACTTTAAAGAAAGATACCTGACTGAGCACTTCTATGACGAGAAGGCTAGGGAATTCCATGACCTGCGGTTGGGACAACAAACTATGGATAAATTTATCACTTGTTTTACTTCATTGCTTTATTATGTGCCCTATATTCGAGAGGAAAAGGCTAAAGTGCATAGGTTCGTCAGTAGTCTACCTTTGAGCATGAGGGAAAGAATCGAATTTGACAACCCAAAGATGATGGAAGAGGCTATACGTAAAGCTAAAATTTTCTACTAGCAAAGCAAGCAAAAGGGAGAAATCCTGGGTAAGAAATGGGTCGATAAGAAAAGCAGCAAGCTGGCTGGAAATATTAAAGGTAATCGTGGTGGAGGTAACAAAGGATATGCCAAGGGGAAAAACAACAAAAATATGCAAAAGAATTCGCTCCAATTAAAACCCCCCATTGAGTCTAGAACCACTAAACAACCTCGGAAAACAGACAACAAAGGGACAACAAGGCCTCCAATGCAATGTTAGGGCTGTGGTGGACCCCATTACGTGAGAAACTGACCTCAATGAAAAGTAACCGAATAGGTTTCCCAAGTCTATGAAGCATCTACAGTTGGCCATGTAGGATGGATTCTACCAAAGATAAATGCTACTCTAGAAGATCGTCAAGTAGAGTACTAGCCGACCATGGTAGAATTCGAAGGTAAATGCTTAGACCTTACTGTAACTGTTTTAATTGATCCAAGAGCTACATTAAGTTATATTAGTCCTAATGTTGTTGAGCATTGTAAATTGCAACCTGTAAAATTTAAGGACCCTTGGCTAGTATAGTTGGCAATAGGGGCAAAGAGATGGGTACTTGCTAAGGTCAAAAACTACCCCTTAAAGATAGCAGGACAGCCAGTGACGATAGATTTGAATGTGCTTCCCCTTGGTTTGTATGATGTGCTAATTGGTATGGACTAGTTAGAAAAACACTGGTCCATAATTAATTGTAAAACTAAGACTATCTGTTATAAAGATGAGTTTAGAATAAAGCAAGAGATGCAGGGAATTAAGCGGCCAGTGCAGATTTGGCCCATAACTTCTTTCCAGTTAGCAAAATGCATTAGGAAAGGATGTCAAATTTATGCCATCCAAGTGGGTTATGCCAACTCAAAAGATAAAACAACCACATTGGAAAACATTCTTGTGATCCAAGATTTTGTTGATGTGTTTCTGGAAGAGATCCCCGGTCTGCCACCCAAAAGAGACATAGATTTTACCATCGAATTGGTGCCAGGAGCAGCCCCGGTGTCCGGAGCACCCTACAAAATGAGCACACCAGAATAGACAGAGTTAAAAAAGCAATTACAGGAGCTGTTGGACAAAAACTACATTCACCCCATTGTGTCACCCTGGGGAGCCCCCATGTCATTCGTTAAGAAGAAAGACGAGACTCTTCGCATGTGTATGGATTATCGCTAGCTGAACAAATTGACGGTCAAAAATAAGTACCCTCTACCCTGTATTGATGAACTATTTGACTAAGTAAAAGGGGCAATAGTTTTCTCAAAGATTGACTTGTGATTAGGGTATCACCAGATCAGAATTAAAGAGGAAGACATAGCTAAAACAGCTTTTAGAACAAGATATGGCCATTATGAGTTTGTGGTGTTACCCTTCGGGTTGACCAACGCCCCCACAACCTTATGTGTTTGATGAACAATGTATTTCATCAGTATTTGGATAAGTTTGTGCTGATCTTTATTGATGATATACTAATTTATTCTTGGACTATGGAGGAACATTAGGAGCACCTCAGATAAGTATTGTAAACCCTCCGGGAACACCAATTATATGCTAAATTTAGCAAATGCAAATTCTTCAAAGAGAAAATACAATATTTGGGGCATATAATCACTAAGAAGGAATTGTGGTGGATCCCCAAAAGATAAGGACCATAATGGAATGGCCGGTACCCAAAGATGTGGCAGACATCCAATCTTTCATGGGGCTGGCAGGCTATTATAGATGGTTTGTAGAAAGATTTTCGAGAGTAGCTTATCCAGTCACTTCCTTACACAATAAGGGAAGAACTTTTAGATGGACTTCTGAATGTCAAAAAAGTTTCGAACAACTTAAATATCTGCTCACCACGAAACTCATTTTAAGCATAGATGATCCCAACAAAGATTATGTGGTGTGCACAGATGCAAGTAAGGAAGGGGTAGGAGGTGTGTTAATGCAGGAAGGGAAGGTGATAGCCTATGAATCAAAAAAATTAAAAGAACATGAGTAGAAATACTCTGCTTATGATTTAGAATTGGCAGTTGTCATTCACGCCTTAAAAATGTGGCAACACTACCTTATGGGAAGAAAATTTCTATTATTGACGGATCACCACAATCTAACCAATTATTTTAGCTAGCCCACCTTAAATGCAAGGCAAGCACAGTGGGTGGATTTCTTGAGTGGTTTTGACTTTGAGATCAAGCATTTAAAAGGGAAAGAGAATTAGGTGGCCGACGCTTTGAGTTGGAAATTGCAATGCTTATACGAAATTTCTTGTAGTGAAGGGCCCCTTCAGAGAAATGATTAAAAAGGCAGCAGAACAAAATACTGGTTACCAGCAAATAAAATAGCAAATTCAGCAACCAACCAACAAAGAAAAACAGTCAGATTATGCTTTGGACGCTGCCAGACTGTTGTATTACAAGAAAAGGTTGTACGTACCCGATCAGAACAGCATTAAAGTTATAATAATGGATAAGTATCATAAGAGTCATTACGCTGGACACCCAGGATATCAAAAAATGATCACTGCACTTCGAAAAGAATATTTATAGCTGGGTATGAAAAAATATGTGGCTGGATATTTGGCACGATGTTTAGAATGCCAACAAATAAAGGCAGAACACCAACACCTAGCAGGGTTACTACAACCATTACGCATCTCGGAATGGAAGTGGGAAACCATCTCAATGGATTTTATAACAAGTTTTCCTAAGTCAAGGAAGAATAACGACTCCATCATGGTGGTGGTGGAAAAGTTAAGTAAGTCAACACATTTTATACCGGTACAATCTACTTATAGAGCTGTGTAGATTGCCCATATTTTCATGAAAAATATATTTAAATTGCATGGGTTACCAAAGACAATAATCTCAGACCGTGATGTAAAATTTACATTGGTCTTTTGGAAAACATTGTTTGAAGAGTTGGGGACTTAGTTGAACTTCAGCACGGCTTATCACCCTTAAACCGACGGGAAAACTGAACGCGTGAACTAGGTGTTGGAAGACATGTTAAGAGCATATGTGATGCAACAACCAACTAAGTGGGAGGACTACTTGCACTTGGTTGAATTCACATACAATAATGGCTATCATACATCATTGCAGATGAGCCCATTTGAAGTATTGTACAGATAGAAGTGCCGCACTGTTGTGGGGAAAAGTATCCGACTCGGATGACCCTATCCCTACTCTAAAGGTGACAGTCTTTAGCAACAGCTGAAAGTAAAGCTTTAATGTTTTCCTTTATGAAAGTACAGAGAGAAGGAAGAAAAGATTGACCAACCGGTGTCTTTCGCTTTTGTCGATCCTTATTCTCTCTCTTTGTCTCTTGTTCCCAGCTCCTTGCTCCCTTTGCCGGTCCAGCTACACACAGATCCTGCACAACAGAGAGAAGAAAACTACAAGATACATGTACTCATAACTGATGCATGGATTAGAGTGAATCAAATATACAAGTAAATACAATACATCGATGCAATACAAGTATATAGGAGAACATTCAAAGCTTTATTGATAAAAGTAACAGGGTTCTGAGAAGGTTACAACCATCAATGGCTCCAATCCAGTAGCACCTCCCCAGCAGCAAGAAATCTCCTCTTCACCTCTATAAAAACAATCACCCAATAGCTCTAACTGTAAACCAACAGCACTTCCTTGCTTTGCACAAAATTCCAGCCTCCCTAGACCTCATAGAAGAGCTCTATATATAGGAGATTTGGAGAAAGGATGAGTCATCTTGAGGCTGGCTTCAAGCTGACTAGTGTCCTCTCCCACTTTAGTTATACTTCAGTTCTTGAGTCCACTTGGAGATCCTTGCTTCCACTTGGAGTTTAAGAACCTCTTACTCATCACTGGGCGAATTCCCTGATCCAAGTGTCATTTTGGAAGCTTCCTGGGCATTGACACCTTGAGAAATGAGCCTGCCACTTGTCCAAACACGTTCAGCGCAGGTAGCTAGTGTTGGAGTTGACATTCAGCGCAGGTAGCCAGTGTAGCAGTTGACATTCAGTGCAGGTAGCCAGTGTAGCAGTTGACATTCAGTGCAGGTAGCCTGTTTTGAGTGTTTTTCAGCTGGAGAACTGATGGGAAGTGCTGTGGTTTGCTGACCTTGTTCTTCTAGGGGTAAGAACAACATGTTTAGGGACTGAGGATCCCTGTAATTATTGACATTTCATGCTCCATGCTGCGAGGCACAAAAATGTCTATAACAGTTGCCCCCTAAAGTATGAGGCCGTTTATCGGGTGAAATGCTTTATCTAGAGGGTCCGAAGTTCATTCCAGTGCTGAGGAGGCGCCCTGTAATACAATACAATACAATACATTATTTTTCATTATGTTTTCATGATCTAGCTGAGACGGGCATTCCCATGCTCAGCTTTATAAATACATTTTGGTACATAGAACAGACGATCGTCTGATGGTAGACTGATAATTCTCTGCTGAAATTATCATCCTTTGAATAGGATGATCATCTGCTGCAATGATGTACATGACAAATGTTTTTATATTTCCTGAATATATTTCGCAGCCCGGATGGATGAAACTAGATTCGGGGTCTTCAAACTCGCTCGATCTTCACTCTAAGTACAAGTCGATCCATGTGAGAATTGCACTGAAGTCGAACATGGAAAGACATCGCTTGATTACCGGTCAATGATGAAAACCGTTAACAAGCGCGAGAGGAATCACCGATAATGATAATGACCCTCAAGGTACTGCAGTACAATTCACGTGGCGTGAATAAAGGACTTGGCGTCGAACGCCACGCAAAATCTTCTGGTCGAAGGTCATTGATGTATACCTGTCGCCGGAAGTGAGAAACTTGCCATTGAGGCATGCAAGCTTCAAAGTACTGATGGGGTTGTTCCTAGATCAACTTCTTGGATAATGAGCTGAAGTCGACAAGAAGCAATCCGTCAAAGGAGGGCCTTAATGAATCCCACATCAATGACACGGAACGGAGCTAATGATTTTAGTGGAGGTGAAAACAAACTGTGACATATGATTCAGGGTGGCGATCATGAATGGATGAAGGATAATGTATGGCAGTGGATGGGACACGGTTGACACTTTCAGAATGACCTCTCTTGAACATATAACGACACTGATGCGATGGATCGGTAGCATTACCCCAAAATGTGGATGGTTTGGCGAAGACCATGGCGATGAGACCGGTGAATGAAACAACCCAACCCGATGTGGTACGGAGGAAAAGTGTCATGTTCAAGAGCGACTTGCTACCATTAAGCTTTGATGTTCTCCCAATTTTTCCCCAGTCATTTCTGACCAGTACCTCTTTATTTTTGTCAAGCTTGAGGAGGATAACATATGCTTGTTCTATAACCTGCCCTTCGGGCAAGCCCATCACTATGTTTTAACGAGCCTAGCGATAGAGAAACTCGTTCTCGTCTAAATACAAGTTTGTTGCTATTTAATCATTTTAACGAGTCTAACGACAAGGAAAACTCGGTCCTTTTCATTTTTAGAGAGTCTGAAAAGGTACAGAAAGTTAACTCCAAAATTCCTTTTTCATCATCTAATCCCTTAAGTCCGAAAAAGTATAAAACAATACAGAAGGGATGAGTGTTCAGTACTTTTAACGAGCCGAACAAGACAAGCGCTCGATCTTTTTGTGCAATAATCCCTCAGGTCCAAAAAAGATTAAAATCTAGAGGAGGGATAGCTCTTCCGGTCGTTTAACGAGCTGGAAGGCCAAAACTCGACAAACTTTTCATATTTTACGAGTCAGATGAAAAGAGCTCAAAGAAGACTCGTCTTTTGAGGAACAAGTGATAAACAGGGATAGCAGCAGATTCCAGGTACAGGTTGGAATTCTCCAATCACGGCAGTGTCACAAGGATGGCTAGGTGAAATCACTCTTCGCAGTTGTTTCTCAAAAGAGGTAAACACGCAAATGGAGGTGAATGATCGGCCAAATGAAAAGTGGAGGTGACGGTGCACAAACACGACCAAGGCTTTTATGGTTGATGGATTTACGATCTCAAAAGGTTATTTACCGGGATAGGTTCTTTTTTTAGATAAAAATGAGCTTAAACTCTGGAGGGAACATTGCTCACTGCTTTTATTTATTTTTTAACGAGCATGAAGACCGCGTTAAAACTGCTCGGATCTTGCATTTATTTTTTAACGAGCATGAACCATGTGCTAAAACTGCTCGATTCTTGCATGCCCCCAGCATCATAATAACGCATGTCAAAAGGAGGGTGCCCCCCAAGCTTCATTGCATTCAACTTGATGATTGGAATGAAGGTTTACCTTTGAATTTTGAAAAGGGGATTTGTTTCATTTTTTAATGAGGTTGACATAGTAAAAGAACTATCCTCATAACTCCTTGTTTCATTTTTTAACGAGGTTGACACGAGATAAGAACTGTCCTCGGAGCCGACAAAATATTTAGGAATCTTCCGAATCCAACCAGAAGATTGGATTAGATTTCATTTTGTAGGTTTCCACTGTGGCCACTCCCGCCAGATTACCTGGAGGCGGTAGGGCGAAAGTACCCATTAAGGCAGGGTCTTTTAGGAGACCTACTCCGATATTTTGAAGCAAATGATTCCTTCCATGGATCATTGGAATGCTTCCTGTAACTTTTGAATTGTTGGGGAGAAAAGTTTGTTGGTCGACGATTGTAATTCCTTCCTGGAAGGGAAATGCAATCTTCCTGAAGTAGGTCGACACAACCGCGGCCATGGCGTAGATCCAGGGCCTTCCTAGTAGGATGTTGTAATCGAGGTTTCCATCAATTACTTCAACATCAATTCCTACTGTTTTTCCCCCCAGTTCAACTTGCAAGTTACTTAAAATCCCGTATGGAGTGTATGATCGTCCATCAAATGCTTTTAACGTCGTTGACGATTTCGACAAGGGTGGTGAGCCTAAATCTTTCCAGCAACTCATCGACATAAGACATGTAGATGCCCCCTCATCAATAATTGTTCGATGAACAGTTTTGTTGAGGGCTTTCACTTGAATAAGGAAAGCTAGTTGAGCTGGTAACTGAGGGTCATATCCTTTATGATCAAAGGCCACAAGATTGGAATCCATTGGGCCAATCCCACCTATTGCTGATAATAAAGCTTGCTCTTGGGAGGGGTAATTTTGTGGTACTTCAAGTGTCGACATAGTGGACGGCGATTGGGCCAGGTCCTTTACTATATTATAATTCTGTGCTCCTTTGGCACGAGGATTAAATGTCGATTTGTGTACTACTCCCTTTGGCGACTTTATCATTGGCTCAGGAACGATGGGTGGCACAACTTCGGTCAAAGTTGTTGTTGAACTACTAGGTCGTTCATTAACCTTGTTGTTCGACAACTTTGGATTCCCGTAATCTTTACTCCTTGTCAAAGCATTATTCTGTTGCTTCGAGGTAGACAACATAAGCACTTGGGATCCGGAAGCATTTTGATTAGCAACCAGATTTTGACTTGGATTAGGAAACGGATCAGTCAATACTGCTGGGGTTTTTGAACTCTTGAAGAGTTTCTTAACTTCAGCTATATGTGGACAATATTTCGTCCAATGATCCTCATCGCATATATGACACCCTGCCGGGGGTTTCCTTTTTCTTCCTGTCTTTTTCTTCTTGCCCCCTGGTTGCTTCAGTTGTTTGCCCTTGTCGGTCGACATGGCATTTACTTCTGAGGCAAGAAGTTTTTCATTTGCATTTTGACTGTAAATTTTGTGCTTGCCAATCACGTCATCGCCGGCGTGAGAGTCATTGTCTGATTTAGGAGGAGGAGGAATTGAGAATTTCGGTCTAGGGGCGTCAGGTATTTTGTCGTAGAGCGTGCCAGACTGAGTATAAACCAAGTCTAGATATTGTGCATGAGCTATAACTTGCTCTTCTGTTATGACTCCCCCCTTGGCCACATCTTCCGTTATGGCCGGAAGTAATGACTTTATAAACCATTCAGCTAATAGCTGATCGGGAACATATGTTTTTACCATCCTACGACGACGTCGCCATTCATGTATATGATCAGATATATGAGTGGCCGTTGTCTGTTTGAAGTTGGTAAGGAGTTCTGTTCCCGTTTCATACCTTATCGGTAATTGAAAATGGGTTAAAAAGGTTGTAGCTAAGGTACTGAAGTTGTCGAACGAAGCTCTAGGCAATTCAATATACCATTTTGCCGCTGGACCCGTTAACGTCCTCTGAAAAAGGCGAAGTCTTATCGAATCATCATTCAGGGTGTTTGATGAACACCATAGATGGAATGTCATCACGTGATTCGACGGGTCTTCACCTGGATTTCCATTAAATTTAGGAATGTCTGATGGAAGTTTGTGTGGAATCGCTGGCCACCAAGGGGCATAAGCAATTGGATCATTCGTCAGCCGGTTTAGATCTGGTAATTCTAGAGTTGCTACAAAGGGCAACTGTTGATTCAGGTTAGGCGAAGCATATCCAGGATAAGATGGAATCACCTGAGCAGTGGGTCTTTGCATACCAGCATAATGTTGGCAACTTTGACAAGGTTGATGGGTATAACCATTATAGTATGGTTGCCCATTACTTACAAAGACTTGTTGCTCAGGTCCTTGATATGATTGCTGGAATTGCAGTTGTTGAGTTCTAACCAGCTCTGGTTGTTGGACCATTTGCTGATGCCCAATACTAGATGATTGACCAAGATGAGGAGTCATAGTACTTGTTTGATCCTGAGTCGCTCCAGATAAGGAGGCACTGACCTGAGGTTGCGATTGAGATGTCGAGACAAGAGGCTGTTGTATGGCAACCTGAGAAACTTGGGGTTGACATACAGTAGGCAGCGCTTGTACTTGCGACGCAATCACCATACCAGGTATAGTGGCAACATTCGACACAGGGTGGACTGGTTGCATAGAATATACAACTCCTGGTTGTTGAGGCAGTATTGGTACCCAACTGCTGGATGTAATTCCAGTTTGACCTGAACTTTGTTGTGAACTCACGGATGGGCATCCTCCCGGAGGAGGTAATGAAAAGGCATACTGCCCCCCATATGGTATCAATCCGGAACTCAAGGGGATCGATTGCCCAGATTGACCTCCAAATGGATCAATTTGGCGAGTTTCAACATAAGAAATACCAGATGATAATCCGGATGAAGAAATAGGAACTAACCATGTCGTTGTCCCTGATGGGACTCCGGCTTGTTGTTGACAATTTGCCGGGACAGATGGTATACCAGTGAACATCGTTGGAGTAGCAGCAGGAGGCTTTGCTGCAGCTGTGTCGGACGACACAGTCCTAGATGTCGACGGTTGTTCAGACATATCTAGTCTATCCAAAAGATTTCTTAGCGATTCTACAGGAACTTCCACTTGTGGTGGACTAACTTCGAAGATCAACGAGGGAAGGGTGATGATTATTCCGCTTAAAATAAATTTTATAACGACGCTTTAGACACAACTTGCTTTTTCAGTTTTAAAGAGTCGAGAAAAAGCTAAAGATGACTCTAGTCTCCTTCGATGTATTAACGAGCCCGAAGTGACAAATGCTCGGTTGGACCTTTTTAGTTATAGAGTTTGAAAAAGGGCTAAAAGAAACTGCTCTGGAGATCTAGGCAGAGGGTGTGCCAAACCTTTCGCGAAACCACAGAATACGTTTTACGGTACGGGTGGTCGATCTTCGTGAATGTTGTGTTCACTGCATCGCGATCAGTAGGGCGGTCGACACGGCTTCCTATGGATAAAGGATAATTGCCTATAGGGGTCTCCCAATATATACTCGATGGTACGTGGGAGCACAAGTCCGTATTAGTGCCACCGACTCTCAGGAGGAATCACCCACCTTCGTAGAGATCGACAGTCACTACGTTTAACGACGCCAGAACACGTCTCTACCTAGACCTCTATTGTGAGCGTTATGTTACAAAGCGTTTTTAGATTCATTCAATATATTTTAAGTTGATCTTGTTTAGCAGTTTGTCTTTCAGGATCACCACGAGATGTATTGGTACAAATTCCTAAATGCAGCTAAAATGATAAGCAAGCTTTATAATCTTTTTAGCTTTGAAAATCCTAACTACCGAGGGGAGAGAAAAACATTATCTTTCCACACAGAGCACCAAGCACAAACTAATGCACTTTCTCCTAGATCAGTCACGCAAACTTATCAAAATATGCAAATGCAAGATGCATGTATTTCTTTTCTTTTCCCTTAATGTTGATTTAGACAAAAAGGAAATTGTCGTATAATTTTCGAATTCAATTTGAAGCGTAAACAAACAAGTTTTGTCTAAAATGAAAAGACGCTTTACAAGCACTTGTTTTGACACTAAAAATGTATGAATTCAAACCATAAAATGAAAAAAAAACAAACTCAAACAGCCATGAACAGTAATAAAACTAGCTCATAAGATCACAAAGACACTTTTACAGTTCAGGATCTAAGAGGCCACAGCTATACTGGTTCGCTTTTCACAATGGGAAACTGTAACTGAAACAAGAAATACTGAAAGAACATTCACAGTTTCATCACACAATTGAGGCGGAATAATGTCAAGGAGAATGGTTTACAGCAAGTACAATGACCAGCAATCAGCAGCAAAAATCAGTGAAAACAGGGCTAAGACACAGTGGGAAACCTCAGGAAGACATAGCCTAACTGGGTCAGCGCAGGCTCTGGTCTGTCAGATTGATTCTCAGCGCAGTTCCCGAAGGGAGTACCTGCGCTGAAATGCAGACTGCCTGTGGACAGCCTGCACTGAGACACGAGAGTTGCGTTTACAAGGATTTCCGGGTCATAAAAAGCTCAAAAATGCACTGTTTTTGCTGAAATAAAAAGCTATAGGTCAAGTACAGGCTAAGGGATGATCAAGAGGATGAAAAGCTATCACAAAGAGTACAAGAGTCTTTTGTAGATCAGCTCTTCAAATCATGAATCTGCTCAGAAAATGAGCAAGAGTAGCAGCCCCTCTACTTCGCTTTTGATATAGTCAAAAGCTTTTCGATTTGGTACTCTTTTCTTCAGGAAATGAATAGTAAAGATACTACAAACACCAACAAGATACTAGGCTCCCCAGCGGAGTCGCCAGTTTGTTGTGGGGAAAAGTATCCGACTCGGATGACCCTATCCCTACTCTAAAGGTGACAATCTTTAGCAACAGCTGAAAGTAAAGCTTTAATGTTTTCCTTTATGAAAGTACAGAGAGAAGGAAGAAAAGATTGACCAACCGGTGTCTTTCGCTTTTTTCGATCCTTATTCTCTCTCTTTGTCTCTTGTTCCCAGCTCCTTGCTCCCTTTGCCGGTCCAGCTACACACAGATCCTGCACAACAGAGAGAAGAAAACTACAAGATACATGTACTCATAACTGATGCATGGATTAGAGTGAATCAAATATACAAGTAAATACAATACATCGATGCAATACAAGTATATAGGAGAACATTCAAAGCTTTATTGATAAAAGTAACAGGGTTCTGAGAAGGTTACAACCATCAATGGCTCCAATCCAGCAGCACCTCCCCAGCAGCAAGAAATCTCCTCTTCACCTCTATAAAAGCAATCACCCAATAGCTCTAACTGTAAACCAACAGCACTTCCTTGCTTTGCACAAAATTCCAGCCTCCCTAGACCTCATAGGAGAGCTCTATATATAGGAGATTTGGAGAAAGGATGAGTCATCTTGAGGCTGGCTTCAAGCTGACTAGTGTCCTCTCCCACTTCAGTTATACTTCAGTTCTTGAGTCCACTTGGAGATCCTTGCTTCCACTTGGAGTTTAAGAACCTCTTACTCATCACTGGGCGAATTCCCTGATCCAAGTGTCATTTTGGAAGCTTCCAGGGCATTGACACCTTGAGAAATGAGCCTGCCACTTGTCCAAACACGTTCAGCGCAGGTAGCTAGTGTTGGAGTTGACATTCAGCACAGGTAGCCAGTGTAGCAGTTGACATTCAGTGCAGGTAGCCAGTGTAGCAGTTGACATTCAGTGCAGGTAGCCTGTTTTGAGTGTTTTTCAGGTGGAGAACTGATGGGAAGTGCTGTGGTTTGCTGACCTTGTTCTTCTAGGGGTAAGAACAACATGTTTAGGGACTGAGGATCCCTGTAATTATTAACATTTCATGCTCCATGCTGCGAGGCACAAAAATGTCTATAACACGCACCCCCTCAAGTTGGGGTGGACCAGAATACAGATTGATGTTAGGTCTTGAAATGCTTAAGGAAATGGAGGAATTGGTTAAAAAGGTACGTTCTAATCTAAAGGCAGCTCAGGATAGGCAAAGGAACTTGGCTGACCAGAAGAGGAGGTTTAAGGAGTATCAAGTCGGAGATCATGTGTATGTGATAATTCGAGCAAAAAAGAGCACATTACAATGGAGAGGGTGAACGAAGTTGGCACCTCGATTCTCTGGACCTTTTCAAATCTTGGCTAGAATCGGGCCGGTAGCATACCGTCTCACCTTGCTAAGTCATATACGGGTCCACAAATTTTTTCATGTTTCCATATTAAAAAAATATGCTTACGATCCTAAGCATGTAATCAGCTGGCAGGATATACAGGTAAGGAATAGCCTGGTAGATCAATTTAAATGAGTTCCATAAAGGAAAAACTAACTTAAGATGTTGCTTGTTTCAGGTCGAACTGGAAGGAGAAATCTTGGTCGAACCATTGAGCATCCTCGATCGGAGAGAAGTGATGTTGTGGAAACAGTCTATTACCCAAGTTAAAGTGCAATGGCAGCATTTTGGGCGTGATGAGGCCACTTGGGAAGATGAAGAACTTATGAAAAGAGTTAATCCACGGTTGTTCATGGCCGAAAGACGTCGGGACGATGTCCAATCTCAAGGGGGGAAGATGTAATGCCCTGAGAAAAACTGCAAATATTTGGTTTACTGTGGTAAATATAAACTGAACCTGATATTATTATCTGTTTGAAATTTAAATATATTACTTTTCATTATGAGAAATAAAAAGTTTTTCTTTTCAAAAAGGATGGTAACTTTCAACGAGGAAGTTTTCCTCTTGAAAAAAAAAATAGTTTCTATGAGAGCAACCATAACCACCTCCCCTAACTAGAAGGATTTCCAGAGAAAAGGAGGAAAGGAGAGGAAAATTTGCACTGTAGAGACAAGCAAAGAAAAAAAAACGAAGGCTAAGTCTGGTGATGATCAAATAGCTCTGCACACTGTGCAGGCAACTTGCAGAAGATGGTGGTCTAGCAAGTGAGCAAGGGGGGAGATTCTGATCTGGAAAGACGAATCTCATGGACGGCGGTTGATTTGTAGCAAACACAAGTTTGGGTGACATTCAGGAAGATCTTTAACAACTAGTACGACCAGGTATGTAAAGAATTCCTTGGAACAGAATAGCTGGTGAATTTTGTATTGAATCACATTTTTGTTATAGAAGAGTACGGAGGGTTCCCTTTACAGTAAATAGTAGGGGTGTAATAGGTGTCTCCCTCAAAAACTATCCTTACTATAGTAAGAGTTAGTGGATGTGAAGAGTTTCCCTTATACTGGAAATAAGTGATAACCGTGAGAGGAGTCTATAGGAACTGATATTATATATATATATATATATATATATATATATATAAGAAGGAAAATTCAAAGATTTATAGCAAAACTTGAAAGACAAGAGACTGACCCCGTAATGGGCAAAGACTCACAGTAGGTAGCAGTTTGACTGCTTAGAAGATTTCTCCCTAAGCACATTTGTATTCAAGGAAATGTAGTAAGCTTTAAGGAATAAGTTTAAAGCCTTAGTGCGCGGTTAGCAAAACAACATTTACAAGAATCTAAGGAAAATGTTGAAGTGGCAAAGATAGTATTTGCAAGGGTTTCAACTACAAGAAGAAAAGAAACATAAACCTTTTTTCTTTCCCTATTGCATGCAACCAAGACTGTAAATGATAACAGAGAAAACCACATAACCATGTATATATATAACAGCAGAACGAATCTTGCAATTACCCAACCATACGAAGGTGAATATTTATGATGTCGCTACAATAACAGTATATCCAGAACTCTGAGGAGTGTTAATAAGCTTAAGCAAAAATTGTAAAAACGATTCACACGGAAGGCTAGCCATATCCTAGGGCTAGACCTAAAGGCAAATGTCATCATGAATTATAGGTTGGCCAGGAAGACAACAAGCTCCCACGTGGGATATGGCCTATACAAATGCGTAAAGAAAACCAAGCATGTAGAACCAATACAGTAGTATTTCATGATACAAAAATTGTGCATTAAAAGAGAATTACATTGAATTATCCACAGAAATGCCACCATAATTCTGGAACCCTGAAGAGTAAAGCTCAAAAACATTACAATAGATGTCACACCATGTGGCAGGGTTTAGGCAAACATATTTAGATTTAGCACACAATAAGGCCACAAAGACTTCAGCTTAAATCTAGAAAATTTAGATAAACAACAATTTGTGCACAGTATTAATAAATTGTAACAAACCAAAGAAGTTTCCACCAGGGTTATATCTTGTGCAGTGTCCTTAAATAAATTATTTACATAGCAATATAAGAGAAGCCCAAAGGCATATCAAAATTTACAAGACGCCAAGATATCTAGGGCCTCGGTTTGGCATAGCTACACCGAAGACAAGATTTCCCTGAATCCGGGAGAGAGCAGGGCAATCTTGAATGGCGTATAGAATTCGCCATATCTCTATGACAACAAACAAAGAAGTAGACATAAGGTCTTGGGCCGCATGGCCATTCCCAAAACTAAAAGGAAAAACCCTTCTTTTTACCATTCGTAGAGCGAGCACATTGTCAACAAAGCTAGCAACTTGACTATTAATAGGAGTGCTACTGTTAGGCACTTACCTGTTAGGAAATTAAAGGAGTAGTAGGATTTGAAAGGCCGAATAGCATCAACCAAACTCCACGAGCAGTTGTTGGAGGTCGGCACCACCATTCTCGACCATGGAACAAGCCAAGTAAGAAACCCTTTAAACAATGTAAACTTTGAAACGGGAACTATAAACTCAAAACGGGAACTCTCGCAAAAAAACCCCAAAAAAACATCAAAAACAGTGCTAAAAACGAAAAGTGTTAATGCTGGAATAACACCTTTTTTTTTCTTGGGTAAATTTTCAACATGTCTTAAAAATGGTGGTAAAAACCAATTTTTTGCACAAAAATTATCCAAAAAAACACCCTCAAAATAAATAGTGTTAATTCTGGAAGAACACTTTTTTTTTTTCGAAAGTAAAATTTCAACATTTCGAAAGTAAAATATTTTTTCATGACCCCGAAAAACATTAAATTTTAAAAAAATAATAAAAACATAAAATAAAATTAAAAATTAAAAATTAAAACAATGAAAAAACACAAAACAAAAAAAAGGTTCAAAAAAATAACAAAACATAAATTAAGATATATAATAAAAACAAACACAAAATAAAAATATAAAACTTAAAAAAAATCAAATATATAAAAAAATATCGATCATAAAAATGTTAAAAAACAAAATTAATGGTAAAAATTAAGAAACCAAAAACAATTATAAATTATAAACAAATAAATAGTGAAAATAAAAAATATAAAACCATCAAAAAAATTGGCCAAAAAAAAATACGGAAAAGAAACAAAAAAAACATTTAGAATAAACTAAAAATTATGTAGGTAAAAATAGAAAAAAAAAATTAAAAACAAACTAGATTTAAAAAAATATAAAATTAACAAAAATAAAAAATAAAAAAAAAGTAAAAAAAAAAATTATCTCACAAATCCAAAAAGAATTTGGAAAAAAAAATAAATTTAAATATATATATATATATATATATATATATATATATAAATTAAGTAAGTAAAAACAGAGAAATTAAAAAAAAAAAAACATTAGCAAAAACCGGGAAAAAAAAGAAAAAGAAATTAAAAACAAACTAGTTTAAAAAAAAAATTAGAAAATTAACGAAAAGAAATTAAAAAACTAGTGAAATTAATATTAAAAAAAAACAAAAAAAAATCAAATTATAAAAAAAAAACCAAAAGAATGCATATTTTTTATTTTAAAAAAAAAATCTAATTATTTTTTATTAAACCTACAATTTTTATTTTAAAAAAGGAGAAAAAAAAATTAAATTCAAATTTTATTTTAAACCATTTTTTTTAAACATTTTTTTTTTTAATTTTAAAATACAAATAATAAAAAACATTTTAATTTTTTTTCAAACAAAAAAATTAATTTTTTGATTTCAAATTTAAAAAAATTATTAAAAAAAAAAATTAAAATTTAATTTTTTTTTCAAGGGAATTTTTTTTAAATCTACCCTTTTTATTTAAAAAAAAAATTAGAATTAAAATTATTTTTTTCTTTAAACAAACTTTTTTTTAATAAATAAAATTATAATTTGTAAATTTAAAAATAGAAATAATTAACCAAAAAAAATCAAAAAAATTAATTTTTTAATTTCCATATTTAAAAAAATTATTTAAAAAAAAATTAAAATTTAAATATGTTTTTAACGGAAATTTGTTTTTTTTGGTAAAAAAAATAAAAAATTTTGGGCCCCGCCCCCCGGCCGCCCGTGGTGGCGCGGCCGTGGGCGGAGGGCCTGCCCATGGCAACAAGTGATTACTGCAAGGCTTAGTGTCCGCTTTTGGTTGGCAATGCTTGTCTGAAGTTCCTGAATCCCATGCTATCCATTTGTAGTCGAGCAGGAATATAACCTCAATGCCATGCTAAGTGCTCTGGTTTGAATGTCCTGTTTGGTGATTTCTTGTTTAATTTGAGCCGAGTGAGCGTCCTGGTTCAAACGTAATCAAGTGCCTATTAGACACCCACGTTCTGATTGTGGCTTGTAATGCGGTTCGGGAGGTCTCAACCAGCAGGCTGCTTGTTTCTATACGGACCGTCTATCTGGTTATGATTTTGTCAACAAGGGTGCCCAGTAACCCAAGGCACTATCCAAATCACACCGCACCATATGGATCCAACAAAGCCACTTAAGGCTGGTGAATGTTAAAAGCCAATTAATTTGTCTCTCCAGGCTCTACTTGTACACGTCCTGGCTTGATTCGTAGTAGCCTGTTTTGTCCTTAGCTTTACTATTCTTATAATATCATCCTGTCTTGAATTCATGAATCCCATATCATTTTGTTTTGAAAGAACGTAGACCTGGTTTGTCTGTGTAATGGCCTCTGCAAATTCAGGACAAATAGGACTTATTAGCCTATCCATCCTCGTAGGCTATAGTCCTCCATTAAGGGGATAAAAAACCCAAAATACCCTGGGCAAATTTTGGGTCAGCTGGGCGAAAAAAACCCAGAACTGGGGTTTTGAGTTCCCTCAATCAATTAAAAAGAAAAGAGATGAAACCCCTTAGAAAATCTATAAATGGAGGCTTGAATTAATTTTGAGGCATCAAGTGAGGATCATTTCATTAGTTTCTTGAGCACTAGCTCTGAGGGTTTTATGGTCCTTTTTTCTTGTCAATTTCGGTGGTGAAAGATCCCACCCCAGTTGACATCCTCTTACTCCCCTCTGTGTTGGGCAAAGCTTCTATCTGAAGAAGTGAATTTTGGAAGATAAAATTCTGCTTGGCCTAGCGAGATCTCTGTAAAGGAAGCGAATTTTGTGAACAACAAATATGTATCGGCACAGGGTTTTTTTTCTCAATTGAGAGCAGGGGAGCTTTTTCTCTATCGTAAAGCAGATGGAGCCTTTTGCTGGTTCTATAATCTGAGCGGATTGTCCAAGCTTGTGCGTTCATACGAAATATTATGAAGCCTGGGTTATTCAGGAACTACGAATTTACAGTGGCTTAAGGATACGCCAAGTGTTTGAGTCAGAAGCGAGGGTTTCAAGCGTCCAGCACAGTAAGGCTAGGGTTCCTGTGACCGCTCGAGATTCTAAAACCATCTTAATAGAGCGCTCTGAATAAGTTTGATGATTCCAGTATTTTAAAATATACAAATCCGGCAATCCTCTAGCAGGTTTGTGTTCTGCAATACATACGGGTTTGGAAGCAGAAAAGACGGACTTTGAGAAGAGTAACGCGCTGAGGTTAGGGTCAATCCAAGGCTGGGATTTAATGCTTCTTATTTGAACAGATATGAATCGCAAATGTTTTTAGGACCCACAATCCGTAGGCGATAAAGCCGTGGTTGGTAAGTACGCAGAAGTGTAGAACTTGCAAAGGGAATTTCATCCAAATTAGAATAGTCGTGTTTGACTTTGGTTCATTATTTGAATTCTTTGGGTAAATTATGCATTGAAGTGCGCGACATGGTTCTTAATTATTTGTTGAATTGGCTGATGTGAATTGTATTAGTATTAACTTATCATTGAACAAGTGATCTAAATTGTTGCACTGCTTACTGAAATATAAAATATTATTTTATTGAAGTACTGTCGAAACCCTAATTCTCAAGGAACCCTAAGGTCAGGAAATTGCCCTATATGCTTACAGAAAGAACGTAGACTTGGCTTGTTTGTGTTATGGTACTTTTACTTGCGTGCCATGACCCTTATATAGTTTTGGTGGACATGACTTAATTACCTTTGGTAGCTAGGGTCGTGGAAGGTGGCTATTAATATGTTGTAGAACTTTGTTTACTATCTCTGTTTTGATGTGTTTAACTAAAAGGTTTGTTTTAGTAAAATTCGTGTGCCTGTAAGTCTGTAACTGTTGAAAAACAAACTCCTGAGACTCCAGTCACATTCTGGTGATCCGTTTTGTCTGTTGGTTGTTTCCAGTTTATATTTCTAAGCATAAAAAGTCTTTGGATTTGGTCTATAGCTACATTGAGTAAAAACAAAACTATATATTACGGCGTCTTAAAAACTTGAATTATTATTTTGGTGCACTCTGCATTTAATATTAAGATGGTAAAAGTCTATGATTTAAGTTTATACTGGTGCTATGGCAAATCACGATACTACATCAGAAATGAATATTGAAAAGTCTGAAGATGCAGCCAAGGGCAACAATAGTAATGACACAGGGCAAAAAATTGCACTTGCCCAAGGTTCTGGAAATTCATCTGATGACGAGGGAGAGGTCATACCAAAGGTTGTTGACAACTTCTATTTTACTGATGAAAATCAAGAACCAATTTCCTTCACAGTGTTACCCATTGACTGGGGTGAAGATGAGAATAAAGATGCTCCCAAGAAGCAGGTGTTCTTAGAGGGCACTGCAGATGGTGGACTGCAAAAAGTTTATAAACAGGCTGTTGCATGGAAATTGAATCTTCAGGAGCAAAGGCCTGTGGTATATGTTAAGATTAAAGAAGGAGATTGGTAAGAGAAACTGTCTATTGTGTAACAAAATATGTGTCTGTATATTAGAAAATAGTTCCACTTTCATGTGCATATATTAATCCTTATTAGTAGCTTAATTGGTCATCCTAAGCATTTTTTTATTTTTATCTTTCAGGATCCAACTACAGAAGCCAAGAAAAAGTTTTGAGGAAACAATCAGGAGCGTTCTTGTTGTAGCACATTTTCTTCATTTTGCAAGGAGAAATCCCGAGGCTTCAGAGAAGGCACATTGGGACCATGTGCGCAAATCCTTTAGGTAGTAGAAACCAGTCTTAAACTTTGCCGGGAATTGGATTCTGGCATGGGTTTGTAATACTTTGGCAGTTTATAAGTTGTTTAAACTATGTCATTGGCATTTTCTTTCTTTGCAGTATGGCTGATGTCACACCTACAGACAATGATCTGCTGGAATATTTTTCTCTGATTGAGGGTTTGAACCAGCGAGACCAGAAATTGAAAAAATCAGATGTAAGTATTAGTATTTACCATCATGTATTCTGTCATGGGATTGTTACTGTGAAGTTAAAATTGATAAGAAATAGACCACTTCATGCTGTGAAATTTTTCTACCATCATAGCCCTTTCATTGTAATGACAGTGCTTAATTGACCTACATCAATTAGTTAATACAAAGCAGATTGAAGGGAGACAGATTCATTTCTGAAGCTCCATTATTATCTTTTACCAAATTCTACATACTGCTTCACTCTTTTGGCCTATCCAATGCCCCTTCAGGTTGGGGCATTTTGAACATCACAATCTCGCAATACTAAATAGAGACATCTCAGGGACACAAAATTTAAGAAGCTGTTTGAATAGGGCAGCAACGTTATCAATAAGATTGCCAAATTCCTTTTGAGTTTCACTGGTAAAGTCCAGTGAGGCCCAGTGTGTCTTACTCACACATGAATTGGCCATTTTTCCACATACAGATTAATGATAGGTTTCCAGTGCATTATAACTTATAAGTGGCTCAATTAAGGGATATCATCTGGATGCTGTATTTAATCATTAATAATGATTAGATAATAGAGTGCCAGTTTAAGTAATAAGAATTGACCTTAGTCGTTGTGCGCACCCCATTCTAAAAGTTTAGTGATGCCACATTTGATAGTCTAAAAGAGGCAACAACTGAAATTTCTTTTCTTGGATGCTATATTATTTGGAATCCTTCTGGAAAGCCTAAATTATTTTTGGGAAAAGAATGCTCACTGTCAAATTTGCTCTATAACAGAATTTCAAGGCTGTATGTAGCTTTGTGTAGCTCTGTTTTCAGGTGTTGGATTTTTTTCTTGTTGCTTTTAGCATAGCCAAAGGAGCTTCTTTTGCACTTCCACTATGCATGACACTTATTGTACTCTTTAGTCCCATTGGCATACTACTTGTGGCCAGTGGTTGGACATACTACTCTTTTAGTCCCATTGACCTACTTTTCTGGACCCTGTTGGACATTAAAAAATTATTTGATGTTATCTTATCTAATGGATGTCTAGTAGTCTACTTAGGTTTTGAACCGGGGTCCTTAGCATGGTGAGGCCCCATTTCTATCACCAAGTCACAGCCTGTTGTACAAGTACTGGTTCCATGAATAAGAGTTACATAATTTTGTTTGAATTACCGTTGTTTATATGAATACATATTGTCTAGTCTCATAAAAACCAACAGATGATATTACATGAGACAAATACAGAAGATGCCTGCCCTTCTTTTGCTGGACTACAAATTTCTGTCTTTACTAGTTAAACTGACCACTCTTAGTTATCCAAAGACATCTTTTGCTCAAGGTCTTTTCAGTCAACTGGTAGGAATTAATATGACACGACTAAGATGTTTTTTGATTGAAAGCTTTCTAACCAAGTTGGAAAAATTTACATCCTAACCTTTGAATTGGTTAGGAGTTTTTGGCCCAGCTTGTAGGGTGTCTACTGGAGACAGTGACAAGTAAGAAATAAGCAAAGTAGAAAATCTTTTCTCAAGGGTGTCGCTCTAACACTGTGAATGTGGTAACATATATTGTAACGGATTTGTGCTGATTTATACCTTTTGGCATAGTTACCATATGCAAATTTGTATTCGGGGAACAATGTGTTGGGAAAAATAAAAATATCCAATTTAGTAAAAAATTGATAGTCTGCATATTATTAATATGAAAAAAACAAATTGGGAATATTTAAAATATCTTCGAGAGCATGCTTGAAAGTGATTGCTACAGGGAGAGACTACAGAATGTGTCTCATTTACTGAATGTTTTGAATTTCCATGTTATAGAAACAAGTGCAAATTGAATTTCACAGGGAATTTTGCCGGAATTTTGCCTGACTTTCCATATGAAATTGCCTGATTTGGCTGAATTCTGCTACTATCTATTTTGGTTACAGATGACACACCTAGTTTCTTGTCTTTTTATTTTACAAATTTGAAAAGCACCAAATCTGCCTTTCCCAACCCTTGGGGTACATCAACAAATCCTGTTGGAGAAGAAAAAACCCAAAACAAACTGCCCTTTGACCTCCTCCAATAACTTGGCTGCATAGAGATAAAACTTTCTATGCAACGGAGTACTTTAATGTGACTTTGGAGGATGGAGGACACCTATATTTATATAAGATGGACAGTGGAATCACATGTCTAAATAACCCCAAGCTGACCTTGATAATTTGCACATATGTGGGTTTCATTTCAAAAAATAAACTTAATGCAATAATTATCTTCATCTAATGAGCTGCCCAAAGTGGAATTTGGCCCTAGTTGCCAATTTTAACACCCGTCAATCTGATGTCTTTGCCCATCTGCACTTAGTGCGTAATAGGAGTGTTGTCATCCACCTCCCTTGGCAAACCTTTTTCTTGTGCACAACTACCAGTTCAACCTTTCATTAAATCTGAAATACCCACTCCAGTTCTGATTTTTGTGTTGACCTGCTCATATGAACTATGAACCTCTTTGTTCCAGGTTACTGGAAAACCCGAGTATTTTCCCTCATTTCGAGCATGGTGCTCAGGGTAAACCCTAGAATCTTAAGGGCATAAGGCCAGTGAACCACATGGCTTGAAGCCATTACAGCAGTATACTCAATATAAGCTCAACCTGGGTTAAACCCCAATTATATATATATGTGTGTGTGTGTCTGTATATACATATTAGACAAAGCCTTGGCAAAACCACCAAGTACTTCCCCTCATTTTGAGGATGTCACACAGGGTAAACCCTATAATCTTAAGGACATAAGGCTGGTCAACAAGTCTCAAAGCCATTACATAATATACTTGTTATGAGATCAACATGTCACATGTGGGGATTGAATTTGGGTGGGGAGGATAACAATCATTCCTTCCAACCACCTAAGATAGTCCTGATAAGCATGACCTGTGAACAGTTATCATGCATTTGGTTGGAATTCCCGATTCCAAGAGCTGCTACTGTAACTTCTCCCACAACTCCTCGTCTTTCTTATCACATGTCTTCCCTACCATGTGTGCCTTGTAAATTAGTGGTCAACGGTGGAGTGTGTTAGTATAAATCGTGATGCCTCCCTGCTTCTCTTTTCAGACTCTTGCCCATTTACTGATTTTTCTCTTCGCAATCCCTCCAATTAGAGTGGCAAAAATTGGACTGAGCATGTAATAGTGTTTGATGCCTTTTATCTTCTTTCTCAAATCATCTTCTTTTGTAGGAATTTCTTGCTGTTATGTTTTAATGTAGCTGCTTAGCATGTGACAACCGTTGTGCCCTGAAGATGCTGTTTTCCTGTAATTCTGTTTTTCTTGCAGCCACCCTTAAAGAGCCTTGGTGTTCTTTTTTGCCATATTTACTACGGCCCTTTGGCTATTGTTTACATATTTGCACGTTGGTTTTCCAGATTCTTGGTTGTTGGTTATTGCTTGTATTCTTTTTTGCTTTGCATATTCATTGAATTAAATCTGTTTGTTGCTCATTTTGTGCTTTGCTTGATTTGGTGTATGCATTTTACTAAAGCTGATTCTAGTGGCTTTCATCAGTTCTTTGCAGTTTTCATTGGCTGTCATTTCTGTCCCCGGGAAACTACACTATGTGAGCTAATCTTCACAAACTCATTTTGAAGTGTTTCTGCATTTTGATTGCGTTTTGCATTCTTGGTTATGTTGATTGTTCCTCCTTGAAACCTCCTTGATCTCTCTGCCAGCTGAGTTTGCGCAGGCACCTCCGCCCACGGCCGCGCCACCACGGGCGGTCGGGGGGCGGGAGGTCGATTCCGGGGAATCGACCTCCCGCCCCCCGACCGCCCGTGGTGGCGTAATCGACCTCCCGCCCCCCGACCGCCCGTGGTGGCGCGGCCGTGGGCGGAGGTGCCTCCCCGCAGGCCCTCCGCCCACGGCCGCGCCACCACGGGCGATCGGGGGGCGGGGGCCCAAAAAAAATTATTTTTTTTTAATTAAAAAAAAAAATTCCGTTAAACAAATATTTAAATTTAATTTTTTTTTTAATAATTTTTTTAAATATGGAAATTAAAAAAAATTATAATTTTTTTAATTAAAAAAAAAAAAAAGAGTTTGTTTAAAAAAATTATAATTACAATGTTTCAAATTTTGTTTAAAAATTATAATGTTTAAAAAAAATTATAATTTTTTAATTAAAAAATAAAAAGTTGTTTAAAAAAAATTAATTTTTATTTTGATTTTTTTTTAATAAAAAGGTTAGTTTTAAAAAAAATAATTATTATTAACTTATAAAAAATAAAAAATAAAATAAAAAATACGCATTTTTTGGGTTTTTTTTTATAATTTTAATTTTTTTTTCTTTTTTCTTTTTTTTTTAAATTTGAATTTAAAAAAAAAATCAAAAATAGGTATTTTTTTTATAAATTGTAAATGTTTTTTTATTTTTTTATTTATTTTTTCATTTGAAAAGACATTTTTTTTCCGCCATTTTAATATTTTTTTGGGTTTTTTTTTTTTATAATTTGATTTTATTTTTGTTTTTTTAAATATTAATTTTACTAGTTTTTTCATTTTTTCGTTAATTTTCTATTTTGTTTTAAACTGGTTTGTTTTTAATTGTTTTATTTTTTTTCCTAGTTTTGCTAATGTTTTTTCTTAATTTCTCTATTTTTTACTGGTTTGTTTTTAATTGTTTTATTTTTTTTCCTAGTTTTGCTAATGTTTTTTCTTAATTTCTCTATTTTTTACGTACTTAATTATATATATATATATATATATATATATATATATATTATTATTATTATTTTTTTTTTTTTTCCAAATTCTTTTAGGGTTTATGAGATAATTTTTTTTAACATTTTTTATTTTTTATTTTTCTTTTTTTATATATTTTTTTATATTTGTTTTTTACAGACAATTATTTCATTTGGATTGAAAATTTAATTAACAATGTATAAATATGTAGAATATCGAAAATGCAAAATATCGACATTCTTCTTTAAATATGCAAAACAATAAAAACCTCACTACAAAAAAAATTTACAAAATAATTAAAAACAAGATAATATGAAGAAGAAGACCACTTCCAAAATTATTAAATTTAAAAAATAATTATTTACATTTCATACAATAAAAAAATTTAAAGTCAAAAAATAGGTCTTTTAAAAAAAGGGTGTGATGCAGAATAACCATTTTTTTAAATCAACATGAAAATCACTACCATTCTAAAACGCAATGTACATAAAAAAATTAAAGTGCCAAAAACTACGCTCTAAAAAAAACATGTGTGTTCTGCATCACCCCTTTTCAAAATCGGGTCACTTTTTTACTATCTTTACAAAACAGGTAACAATATCAGTTCCCATTTCAAAGTTTACATTGTTTTTAGAAGATTGGAGAAAAAACCAAACGGAAAACCTGTAAGGGAGAAAGAAAACAAATCATTTAAAATTATTTGCATGGTTCAATTCTCACCAGAAGACAGAGCTGTAATACCCAAGGTAGATTCCAAGTCTGGTGCTTGGCAGAGTGAAGAATCGGCGGCATCTAAGCAGCGCAAAGGAGTTCTTGACGGGCTAATTGTAGGTAAGATGGAGCTGATGCATGGTCCGAAGAGAAATGTTTTTGGAAACTCCGTGCCTCTGAATAAACTAAGGAGGAGTCTATCGTTACAGCACAGCCCTCGGATGGGCAACTGAACATCCATGCCATCGATGAAGGTGGAAAGATCGAGGGCGTGAAACCAGGGTGTACTCGGACCTCACCCCTTCACATGATAGAACCGCCAACATTAAATACTAGAGCCAAGTGTTAAGAGCTAGCAACGCCGGTAGTAAACCTTCGTCATATCAACTATCCACCGGAAAATTTTCCGATAACGCAAAAGAATTACGTTACCTTTTAACCTTCCATGGTGTAGTAATGAGACCCGATGATTACTAACATTAACAAGTGACCCTTATGAATGCACGCATATTATTAAAATTACAAAGTAATCCTATGAATGCATGCTTGGATTAGTTTAAGGATTAACATTAAGTTAAAAAAATTTACTATCCTGTAGATGGGTGTATTACACTTCAAGAGATGGAAGAAATGGTCAAAAAGGTACGATCCAATTAAAAGGTAGCCCAAGATAGGCAAAAAAACTTTGTCGACCAAAAGAGAAATTTTAGAGAATACCAAGTAGGAGATCATGTGTATGTGAGAATTCAAGCTAAAAGTAGTATGTTACAATGGAGTGGGTGCGCCAAGCTGGCACCTCGGTTTTGTGGACCATTTCAAATCTGAGCGAGAGTTGGGCTGGTGGCATACCAACTCACCCTACCAAGTCACATTCGGGTCTACAACGTCTTCCATGTGTCAGTGTTAAAAAAATGTGTTTATGATCCTAAGCACGTAGTCAGTTGGAATGACATACAGGTAGGAAAGTATCTTAGGTAGACCAATAAGTTTTATTGTTAAAGGAAGAACTGACTCAAGTATTTTGTGTTTCAGGTCAAGCTAGAAGTAGAATTCTTGGTTGAGCCATTGAATATACTCAATTGGAGAGAAGTAATGCTGTGGAAACGAACCATCACCTAGGTTAAGGTGCAATGGCAGCACTTTGGGTCAGATGAGGCCACCTGGGAGGATGAACAACTAATGAGAGAAGCTTATCGAGGGTTGTTTATGGCCAGAAAACATCAAGATGATGTTTTATTTTAGGAAGGGGAGATATAATGTCCCCAGAAATCTATAAATATTTTATTTACCACAGTAAGACCAAACTGAATAATTATTGTTATTACTTGTTTGAGTTGAACAATATTGTTAATTATTGAAAATGAGAAATGATTTGAGTATTAGCAAATCTTTTAACTTCTCATGGAAGGAAGTTGAAAAGGGCAGTTGTCAGAAAAACCTTAACTACCTCCCCTAACTTTGAAATGCTTCCAAAGAAAAGGAAGTAGAGGGAGGAAAAGTCATGCTGAAATGTCAGGCGGTAAGGGGAAAAATTGCAAAGTCTGATGATCACCAGATAGAATAAGCATTGTGTGCGAGCAACTTGCAGAAGAAAGAGGTCTTGTGAGCAAGCTAAGGGGGAGATTTGATCCCGAAAGACAAATCTCACGTACGGGGGATGACTAGCAGCGGAAAATAGAGGTGACCTCTACCATTGGTGTTCTTTACTTTAAACCAACTCAGGTAAGAGGTAACTTCTAGAAAATTAAACTGTTGCACAAAACTAAATTATGTGTCTTTTACTGTGAATGAAAAGATGTAGAGGAGTGCCTAGGCTAAAGTGATACTTGGAAATATTAATAGTAGGGTTAATGTTTGTAATTTATCTACCAAAAACCAAAACAATAGAGTTGGAACCAACTGGTTACCTTAAGTATTAGTAATATTTTCTAGTAGAGTTAATAACTGTCGAAGCAGGAGAATTTCCTGTAATCTGGAACATACTAGCTATATAATTATGAAGGGTACAGGTCGTTGAATGTTGAAAAAATGATTATAGTAGAACCACTATTTTAATGAACTGGTAAACAATTTCTCTGCTGATTATGTAAAATTTTAGAACTACAAATTAGAAATTTTATCAAGAATGCTGAGAATGCTAGTACCCAAAAGAGGCAAAGAGTAAAACCCACAGGTTAGGTAACCCTGGATTAAACCCCAAAGAGCTGAGGAATGATATAGCAGGGGTTATAAGGTTAGATAACCTAAAGTTGCCCTGGGCTAGCATACCAGGGAGTGGACTATTAAATAAACTCTAAAACTTAGCGAGGTCTTCCTAAACCCTATGTGGGAGTGAAACCCCATAGTATTAACACCGACAGAAGAAATCCCCAAGTAAGTTAACTAAAAGTACCAAATATTAAATAGAAAAGTAGAGAACTGTAGAAATCATATTCTCGCAAATGGCAATTACCAAATCGATCTCAACTCAGAGCCGCGTAATTTGAAAGAAATGAAATTAAGTGAAACCCTGACTCGGGGTTTCCACAACAAATTCTATCCATTCTAAACAGTACTGAAATTGTGAACAAGAATATCATGGATAGATGAAGGAATAGCAAACATATATCATTCATACATCAAACCAGACTTCAATTTACATTCCATATAAAATATAACATTCATACATCGAACTAGACTTCAATTTACATTCCATATGGAACTAGAATCATAGGACATAAGGAAAAACGTAAATGGCTTCGAACCCCAAGAAGTCTACCAAATTAGATTAACAAGTCTTAATCAGAGAGATCTAATTCTTTCATAAAAAACTTAACATGGAAACTATGCCGGTGCTGCCATAGTCTCAAGACCCACAACGGATTAATAAATTCCTTGATTATATAGAGGAAATGTTTGTGCTTACATCTCAGAACAACTATAGCCATTTGCCTGATAACTATTAACTAATAACTGTGCAATGAGATCCACTTCAAAACTGGAAAAAGAAAGCTAGTAATACTCAGGAGAGTTGAAACTCTAGCCTCAAGCAACCAAAGAGTTCCTTCTCTGTGAAACAAGCACCAAGTTGGAGATAAACTTTACCCAGAAACCCTCGGGCATCGAAAAACATTCAAGGGAACCACTTTATGATCACAATTGTAAACCCCAAACCTGTAGCCGAGTCTCCTACAGATTAAAATACACCACAATTCTTGTTAGCAACAGAGCTACAATGGTGAAGAATAAACAATCAATTGCGAAAGAAAACATAACAAAGTCACATTTGTAAGCAACGCTTACCCGAGGTACACTCGCCAAAGAGAAAAGCATAACCCAGTTTCTGAGAATCCTCCATCTGCATTGTAGCTTTAGATGATAGACTGAGAAGGCTTGCAAGAGGAGAAGCGGAATCAGAGCAAGTGCCGAGGAAAGACAGAGTAAAATGAGGCACCGCTTTCGCAAATAGGGATGTGTAAACCCCTAGAAGGAGCCCAGCCGTAGGATTGTGAACCCAGGTCTTCCACCATCGATGAAACAAGAGACTCGACATGTGCAGCTGTAGTAGGACAGGGCTGCCCATGCCATGTACCAAGACGGAGAAGGAAATTTAATGCCATAACCAAAGTATCAACACCAATGTAAAGTTTAACAAATTGTAAGCCGGGTTGAATAAGACAGCGTGAACGCTTAGCACTCAGACTCTCAGCGAGCAATATGGTGAGGATTCCCATGGCATGGATAAAATTAATGAAGCCTAACAAACGATGGCACTTAAATCCAAAAGCTGATAACCAACAATTTAATTAGAGATCATATCATATATATACGATTGTAATTACACCCTAAAAATTATAGTATAGTGTTATAACAATTGAAACATAGGTGTATATAAATCAAAATTTTTGTTTGATTATTTTTTTTTTACCGTATGTATGATGTGGAGCTGTGACAAAAGATCAATTCAAGAGATCCAACCCTCTCTTAAGAATTGATTTTGACCACTCAAGTCAATAAAAACCGTCTCTTGTTAGCCACAACATGTGAACATACGATCATAGTGCTGGCTAAGTCCAGATGCTCCTGCATCAATCTCACATAAACATGTAAATGTAAATGTAAACTTAAACTTGAACTTAAACTTAAACTTAAAGGTAAATGTAAATGTAAATGTAAACATTTAACATTTTTAATCTATAAACCCAATATAAATTTAAAATATAAAGAAGTTTATGAACATTAAAAAAATAGGTACGATAAATAAATAAAAATGTAAATAAAATTGATATATTGTAAATAAATAAAATCTCTTTTTATACTAACTCCGAAGGTATGGTAAATAAATTAAAATATAAATAAACTAAATGTATGGTAAATAAATAAAACTTCTTTTTATATTTAGTCCATAAACTTCTTTATATTTAAAGAAGATTCAAAAAAGAGGTTTTATTTAGGTGAAGCGTATGGGCCAAATACCATTTTAATACCTTGGGCTAAATACCATAGACCAAATACTATATTTATAAAAGAGGTATGATAAATTAATAAAAATATAGATAAACTAGAGGTATGGTAAATAAATAAAACATTTTTTTTTTTATATTTACTCTATAATTCACTCAAATAAAATTTTATTTAGGTGAAACTTATGGGGCAACTACTATGAGCCAAATTACTATTAATACAATGTAAAAAAACATTATTAACCTAATATTAATATTAATAAAAATAAAGATGGCACATGGTATTGACCTTGGTATTGAAAACCAATGGTATTGACCCATGGTATTCATCCTCAATAGCCTACTTAAAAGGGGAATTAAGCCAGCATAGATCAAAGATTTAATCCATCTCTATGTGTTCTCTTTGTGTTCTCTTTGTGTTCGCAGAAAATTTATCAGAATCGGTTATCAGCAAGTAGACCTGAGATTTTTTTTTTTGGGTTCAAAATCAATTAAATGGAAATAGAAACGGCACCGCAGAAGTGTTTTTCATCCAAAGTGGAAACACCAAGGGCAGTGCAGGAATGTTGTTCATCCAAAGTGGAAACACAAAGGGAAGATGGAGAGGAGTGCTCAGCGTGGTGGTCTCAACTGCCCAACGATCTAAAAGAGAAAGCGTTGGCATGGCTGCCTGCTGAAAACTTATGTAGATATTGGTGCGTCTGTAAAGAGTGGAATACTCTCTTTTTGTCCACAAGCTTTATCAGTGATAATTGGGTTGAGGCACCTCCCAACAAGAAGAAATCATGGCTTCTGTTGTGGAATGACATCTCTGTGGACTTTATGGTTTATTGCTTATTTGATAAGAGCTGGAAAAAGTTTTCCTTTGCCTTCTTACAAGAAAAATATGACGTGGAGGCGTTAGAGATCCAAGGATCGGCCGCAGGCCTTTTATTGTTGTCAATCGTGTCTTCAAAACATACTGTATTCAGGCACATTGTCTCCAATCCTCTAACAGCGACGTCGTTCGAACTTCCCGGAATCAACGCTAGAGCTATTTGGTGCATGACCATCGTGGCCGGGGAGGGTGAGGCCCACAATGGAGAAACATATAAAGTGATAGCAATAACGGGGAATGAACAGAGGGTGCAAATCTACGATTCAGTTGTAAAGACGTGGACTACAGCGGGACGCGTGGCACATAATATGGGTGTATCGTGGACAACATACAAGGAGAAGATAGTTGTTTCTGAGGATTTCTTGTATTGCAAGACAGTGGAGGGCATCTCTGTTTTCAACCTCCAAAACCGGAAATACGGTATCGTGCCTTTCCCGTTCGAGAATGCGGAAACTAGGGGAATGCCCAGGGAAGATGTAATTTTCACTTGCGGCTCGCGAGTGCTTTTAGCGTCATCCGTATCCAAGGCTGACATGGTTTTCCGTGGTTTTATGATAACGGAGATTGCGAAGCCCAAATCGGGTTCGGGCAACATCGCGGGTCGCAGGGTTATTGCAGGGATTCCACCATCTGTTTTCCAAAAGTTTAGGACAGAGAAGCTCACCAAGTTTATTTCGAGAAGGTTCGGAAGTTTAATGTTTGATTTTGAAGGGACAGGGGACTTGGTGTGCTTCAGACATGCGTGTGCTAAAGAGGTGCTTGTTTATAATACAACTCAAAAAACATGGAAATGGCTTCCCACAGGTCCAATACCTGATGGTTGGCATTTTAGTCCAGCTATTTTTAGCTTCGAACCTAGACCTCATAGGAAGGTCGAATAAATCGACGAGTTCTCTTATTTGTTATCGAACTTTTTTTCCTTTAATTTGTTGTTTTGGTATTCATTCTCAAACATACTTTATAATTTGTTTTTACTATCTTTGTAGTTATCACATTTAAATTAAATGATCATTATTATTTTTATCATTATTTTGTCAAAGAGACTAAGACTAAGTAAATTCATTTTATGATTTTTAGTTAACTTCATTATTTGTTAAGAGTGTTGGATTAATGTAGAAATGATATGTTCAGATAGAATTGATTAGTTGTATTCTTGTAGTTACTGTTTGGGTATTTGGTGAAGTTGTCTTAGAAGCTATCTTAGAAGCTATCTATGTGTGCCTATATGATGTACTCTTTGTCCAAGTAGATTTGATTTAATTCTTTTGCACTTTTCTGATATTTTAACTTGGTATCATGTGTGCCTATATATTGTTGACCAAGTAGTTTGATCAATGAGATTTGATTTAATTCTTGCCCATCTCTCTATGGTATCAAACCGAGAGAAGGAGATCCAGTGAGACTTCAGATCTGACAGAAATCACGGATAATCAGATCCGTGAGCGCTGTGACATCTTGTTGTTAAGTTGTTGCTCCCAAGTTTTTCCCAAGTTTTTATGTTTTGGTTGAGAAAAATCAGTGTTGGTTGTTTGTAGCTTTGTGTACAATCAAGCTTGGGTTCTTGTTGGCTATCTGCAATGGTTGTGTGCAATCTGAATATGTAGGTGGGAGGTATTCTAAAGCCTTGTCATTGGTTCCCTATAACAGTTCAATTCCAGGGAGGTGACTGGAGACACATTGGTCACTGTAGACACATTTGGGAACTTGTCGGTCAATCAAACTGAGCAGATGAAACGTGGAATAATAAAGTGAAGCATGCCATAAGTAATTGTTGTTGTGTGAAAACCTAGTTGGTGCTGTAGACAGGTTTGGGAACTCGTCGGTCAATCAAACTGAGCAGATGAAACGTGGAATAATAAAGTGGAATAATAAAGTGAAGCATGCCATAAGTAATTGTTGTTGTGTGAAAACCTAGTGTTTGCGGCATCTGAAGAGTTCACTTTACACCTTGAACCAATTTACTATTTTTTAAGTTGGGTTGTGTATAAAATTTTCATAACGGAAATTTTGTTCGTAAACATGAATGTTTTTTAATGGAGAAATAAGTTATTAGAACATTTTTTTTTATGGTGAAAAAAATTTATTAGACGTAAGGAGTTAAATATTTTCTTTGGGGCAAAAGTTTAAAATTGAGTGTATTTGATTAAAGAAGGAAATTAAATTTTTGGAAACATGGTTTTGTAAAAAAATGAAAAATAAGAAGGAATTTTGGCGTTGTTTTTTATTGGAAGCAAGATTAAGTCTTATTTTTTAGATCCATGCATTTGGTTTTGGATCTGGTGTGTATTTGGATGTAGATCTCGTGAATTATTTGGGTGCAGATCTAATGGATTTGGGTGTATTTTGTTGATTGGGGACATTTTCTTTTGTCATTATGTCAAATTTTCTAGTTGAAACTTATTTGAATGAGTCCACAAGGCATTCAATTTTCACCTTTGAACCAATTCACTATTTTTTAAGTCACGTTGTGTATAAAGTTTTCATGAGGAAATTTTGTTTGTAAATGTGAAATTTTTTTAGTGGAGAAATAAGGGGTTAAAACTTTTTTTATGGTGAAAAATATTTACCAGATATAAGGAGTTAAATATTTTCCTTTGGATGAAAGTTAAAAATTGGGTGTATTTGGTTAAAGAAGGGAATTAAAGTTTTGGAAATAAGGTTTGGTAAAAGAAGAGACATAAGAAGGAATTTTGGCTTTGTTTTTTATTGGAAGCAAGACTAAGTATTGTTTTTTTAGATCCACATTTTTTTTGTCATTATGTCATTTTCTGGTTGAAACTTATTTGAATGAGTCCACAAGGCGTTCACTTTTCACCTTGAACCAATTAACTATTTTTTAAGTCACGTTGTGTATAAAGTTTTCATAGGGAAATTTTGTTTGTAAACTTGAAGGCTTTTTAATGGAGAATAAGGGATTAATTTTTTTTTATGGTGTAAAAGAATTTACAGGATATGAGATAAATATTTTCTTTTGGGTGAAAGTTAAAAATTGGGTGTATTTATTTTAGAGAGATTTTTCGGCGAAAATCACATGGAATACCATTTGTGGACGCGTTTCGAACCAACAAGTGTGGTTCATCGTCAGGACAAGTTGAAGAAACAGATCCAGCTAAGCAAGTTAAATAGGCAGAATGGAGCCTCCTGACCAACGGCTAGTTTGACCCTAGGACCAGGGTCAAAAATATTTATGGAATACCATTTGTGGACGCGTTTCGAACCAACAAGTGTGGTTCATCGTCAGGACAAGTTGAAGAAACAGATCCAGCTAAGCAAGTTAAATAGGCAGAATGGAGCCTCCTGACCAACGGCTAGTTTGACCCTAGGACCGGGGTCAAAAATATTTTATTGGCTTAGTTAGTAAGAATTAGGACTAAAACATATTATTGAAGGGTACTTAGTTCACAAATATTAATAAAAATTAGAAATTAGTTAAATAATGGACCCTAAAAGCAATATATAAAATAATCTTATTAAAAATTATAAAATAATAATAAATAGATGCATCAAAGACCTAACCAATGTCAAAACGAGGTTAGGTTAGTTAGGAAAAAATTAGTTAAAAATATTCAAAATAAAACTAATAAATAGATAAATGAAAATTAAATTAAAAATAAATAAGTAAATAAATCAATAAATAAATTAGTTACTACGAAAAACATAATAATAATAATAATAATAATAATAATAAATAAAATAACAATAAAGATAAAATACTCAAAATAAATTAAAATGAATAAAAATAAAATAATCAAATCAAAAAACAAAGGACCTAAAAATTAAAAGCCTACAATTAATTAATAATAAAATGGAAGAAAACCACAGAGGTTAGGTTAGTTAGAAAAATAGTCAAAATAAAAAAAAAATAAAAATTAGTTAAAAATGGTAATAAGAATAAAATAAATAGGTTAGTTACAAAAAATTAGTTAAAAAGTCTCAGAAAATAAAAATAATAAAACGAATAAATAAATAAAATAAAAACAAAATAAATAAATAAAATTAATAATTAAGAGGTTAGGTTAGATAGAAAATTAGTTAAAAATGGTAATAATAGAACGAATAAATAAATAAAATAAGAATAAAAAATAAAAAATTAGTTAAAAAGACTCAAAAAATATAAAGGAATAATAGAACGAATCAATAAAACATAAATCATTTAAAATAAATAAGTTAATATTAAATAAATAATAATAAATAAAAATAATAAATAAAATAATAAATAAAGGAAATTAACCCTAAGGAGGAGGGCGGAAACCAACTAGGAAGAGAGAGCACGGACCCAACATCTACTAACTTTCTAGCCATCGTCTCTATTAAGATTGCAAGGCCTTTTTTCAATCTCAAGCGCTTCCCTAAATTTACGATGATGGAAATGCGAAACCTTAGCAATAACACTAGCCTCCTCAATACAAACATGATGATTGGTTTTCTCAGCATGTTCAGCTAAAGTGGAAGACTTAGCTCTCCTATGTTTAAGGTCCGCAGCGTGTTCGCTAATCCTTTGATTAATGGAGCCACCAGTCTCTCCAATATAGGGGGTCCCACAGGAACAAGGGATCAAATAAACACCTTTCATATCCTTAGGGTCGATAGGATCCTTTACAGATCTTAGGGACCCATGAATGGTGTTCAAGGGCCTGAAGGCCACAGGGATACTATGCTTCCTGAGTATCCTTCCAATTCTATCAGTGGTCCCTTGAACATACGGAAGAAGGACACCTGGAATTCATTCCTTCGGTTCCCTTTTAGTCAGAGAATTCTTGGAAGCCTTGAGAAAAGCCCTCTGACCCAAGTATCTACTATAACCATTCTCAACAAAGACATCAAGCAGATGGGATTTTTCTTTCTCAAAGCTCTTTTTGTCGGAGATTCTTAGGGCCCGAGTAGCAAGGGTATTGAGGACACCCATATTTTGAGCCGGGAAATGGTGGGAATTGGCATGAAGATACTGCTCCCTATGAGTTTTCTTACGAAAAACTCGATGGGCGAGGGAACCATCACTATTCTTAGAAATAAGAATATCAAGGAATGGAAGACATCCATCAACTTCTTGCTCCTTAGTGAACTTAATGGCTGAGGATTGATTGTTGAGATGATCAAAGAAGAGATCAAGCTCAACCTACCCATGAGGCCATATGACATTGGTGTCGTCCACATACCTTCTCCACAGCTTAGGCAAGAGCCGAGAAGAGCTAAGAGCCTTGGACTCAAAATCTTCCATAAACAGATTAACAACAACAGGGGAAAGGGGGGAGCCCATCGCAACCCCACAGGTTTGCTCGAAGAACTCACCTTCAAAACTGAAAAGGGTGGAAGTGAGACAGATCTCAACCAACTTGGCCGTGTCAGGGTTTGTTAGGCGAGGGATCACCTCCATGGCTTCATTAATAGGGATGCAAGCGAACAAGGAGACAACATCGAAACTAACAAGAATGTCCCCAGGATCAAGCTTAATGCCCTTGAGCTCCTCAATAAATGAAGCAGAGTCTTTTACGAAGGACTCCGTTCGACCAACCAAGGGTTTAAGCTTTAACGCAAGAAACTTCGCAAGAAGGTAGGTAGGACCCCCAATGGTGTTGACGATAGGCCTCAAGGGGGCACCTTCCTTGTGAATCTTGGGGAGACCATAGATTCTCGGAGTAATAGGGTTGCTTTCAATGAGCTTATGGTGCAAGGAACTTAATGAGCCAATGGATTTAATGGCCAAAGCCACATTTCTTGCAACCTTCTTCAAAGGATTTTTTGAAAGCTGCTTGTAGCTACCACTATTATGAAGATGATCCAACATCTTGCTGCGGTAATCCACCCTGTTAAGAATGACGGCAGCACCTCCCTTGTCTGCCTTAAGAACAACGATATCTTTGTTCTGGTTTAAGGATCTGAGAGCTAAAAATTCATCCTTGCTAAGGTTACTCTTAGGGGGCCTAGCCTTTCTCAAGGCAACTGCACAATCCTGCCTAATAGTATCCTTAATCCTATCAGGTAAACCCCTGATCCCAAACTCAATATCACAAATAATATCTTCAACGGGAATTTTTCTAGGGGCTAAGGCAAAATTTAAACCCTTGCCCAGAACCTTAAACACAGAAGGGGGAAAATTAAAGTTTTGGGAATAAGGTTTGGTAAAAAAAAGTAGAAATAAGAAGTAACTTTGGTTTTGTTTTTTATTGGAAGCAAGATTAAGTCTTGTTTTTTTAGATCCTATGCATTTGGTTTTGAATATGATGAATTTGGATGTAGATCTAGTGAATTTGGGTGTAGATCTAGTGGATTTGGGTGTATTTTGTTGATTGAGGACAATTTTTTTTGCCATTATGTCAAATTTTCTTGTTGAAACTTATTTGAAAGAGCCCACAAGGCTTGAAGAAGGAAATTATGCAAATTGGAAATTCAAGGTATTAACAATTTTAGAGGGAAATAATTTATGGCCCATTCCAGACTGGGAAAAAAGGTAAACAAAAGCAAAGGTGTTGCCACTAATGTCACTTAAGTACAACATCATTCCTCATATTAGGGATTGTAAAACATCCAAAGAAACATGGGATGTTCTTACAAGCTTGTATGAAACATCTAATACTAACCGAATTTTTTTCTTGAAGACCAAGTTTTTGTCAATTAAAATGGGGGCCAATGAAAGTATAAGAAATTTCATTTCCTGTGTCAAAGAGCTAAGTGATAAGTTAGGAGACATTGGTGAAAAGGTGTCCAATATTGACTTGGTAACCATCACATTAAATGGCTTAGTGCAAGAATATCAAGTTTTTGTTTCAATTCTTTCAGCTAGAGAGAAGCCTCCTATTTTTTATTAATTTATAGGTATTCTTCTACAAGAGGAAGAGAGGATCAAAACTTCAGTTTGGGATCAAAAAATTCAAATTTGGCATTGGTAGACAAGGGTAAGAAGCCATACAAAAGCAAGCCATGGGACAACAGAAAAAAAGAGGAAAGTTTCAAGCAAAGCAAAAAAGTACGGCACAATCTAAATTTCCAGTTCATGATAAGAGAAATCGTGATTGTTATTATTGTGGCAAACCTGGACATCATCCTAAAGATTCCTATCAAATGAAATATAATGACTCTAAACAAAGAAACAGAAGGCATAATGGTAATTTTGTGGGCAAAGACACCTCAATTAATTATAGATTTAAAAATCTCAAATTGTTTGTTTCTAATGCTACATTGTCTGTTGAGATTGATGATGTGAATGCTTGGTTCATTGATTATGGTACATCACTCCATATGTCCTATAATAAGGATTGGTTTGATGAATATCATGAGAACATTGATGGAACATGTGTTTATCTACGAGATAACAGATCCCTTCAAGTTCAAGGATATGTACTAATAGGTATGATATTACCTAATAAAAAAGAGAGATAGATCCATGATGTGATGTATGTTCCTCGCATAAAAAAATAATTTAATATATGTTTCTACTATTGTTGATCAAAACCTAAAGGTGGAATTTGTCAAATCATAGTGTGTTGTTAAAGATATCCATGATCGCTACAAGGTTATTTCCACAAGTACCAAAGTTGGAGGGTTGTATAATTTGAATGTAACCAGGAGAGGGCGTCAAGCATTACCATCTACAACAATGTCAATATAATAGTTATCACATCAAAAGTATGGGCATTTAATCATAATGATTTAATGTTACTTCAAATAAAAGCAATGGATGAAGGTCTTCCTGTTATGAAGAATAATCATGTTCAATGTGAAGCATGTGCACTTGGTAAGCAACATAGAGGAATTTCCTATACATGAAGAAAAAAGGCAAAGAGAAGTACTTGAATTAATTCATATTGATGTATGTGGACCTATGCAAACTAGATCTCTTGAAGGAGCATTGCATTGTCTTATTTTTGTTGGTGATAGATCTAGATACACTTGGGTCTATTTCATACGAAAGAAAAGTGATGTTTTTGAATACTTTAAGGAATTCAAAAACATGGTGGAAAAACAAATTGGGAAATACATCAAAATTCTCTGATCTGATCGTGGGGGCGAATACAAATCAAGAGATTTTAATCAATATTGAAAAAGTCATGGGATTCTACAACAATTTATAGTGCCTCATACACCTCAGCAAAATGGAGTTGCTAAGAGTAAAAATATAACACTAGCGGAATGTGCATGAAGCATTCCTCAAGAAAAAAATATCTCTAATGATTTTTTGGGCTAAAGCCATTAATATTGTTGTTTATCTGAAAAATAGGAGTCCAACCAAAATTTTAAATCTGAAAACCCCTTTTGAATAATTTTATGGATATAAACCAAAAGTGAATCATTTAAGAGTTTTTGGATGCAATGCATTTGCACATATTCCAAAATATGAAAGAAGAAAACTTGATGCAAAAATCTAATATGTGCACATTCATTGGTAATTGTGATGATCAAAAGGCATACAAGTTGTTTCATCCTACTTCACATAAATTGCTTGCAAGTAGGGATGTGGCATTTCATGAAAATATAGATGAAGGTGATAAAATGAATAACACTGGTGTATGGCATGATATTGATGATTATGTCAAAATGGAAGCATGTTTTGAACAAGAACAGGTACAACAATAGGTACAGGAATGGGTATAGGTTCAAGACCATGAATCATCCAGTAGTCATGACACTCCAAGAAGAGAACAAGAGACTCCACAAAGCAGGAAGAATGATGAAAGAAATAAAACTCTAAGGAGGTCATCACATCAAATTCATCCACCTATAAGGTATAAGGATTATGCATTAATGTCTCATGTAATGAATGTTGTAGAACCTTCAAGTTATGAAGAAGCTAAATAATTTAAAGAATGGAGAGATGCAATGAATGAGGAATACAACTCTATAATGAAGAATGACACATGGGAATGTCATTTGTATTCTTTGACAGGATCAAATAACTGTTGTTGCAACAATACTGTGGGTCAATACCATGCTAATTACCCCTCGTATCGAAAATACCATGGTACACATTATGTACGCGACTTTAACTAACAAGACATGTGTATGTATGCAACTTTGATTCATGGGACCCTTGTATAGTTTCTAAAACTTTACCTTTATCATCCATCTATCTCTAAAGTATCATTTCTCTATCCATATCATTGATAACATCTGTATAATCTGCATAACCATCATGTTATCAAAATGTTGACATATTTTATAAAGTAGGTTTCCATTAAGGACAACACATTAGCCATCATGCCAACATAGAATCAAGCATAGATTCATTAAAATCACAAGTTTGATAGGTGAATTATTCACAGTCAAAGCATCTTGATTTTTTTAGGGAAAACAAGTTTAAACAACATAAATCAATATTTGGCCACAATTTTTTTCATTGGATTTTAGTGAGAAATCCACTGAAAACTCTAAAAAGTAACACTTTATGACTAATCCATTCATATGTTAAATTAATTATATATCTTTTCCATAATGATTATCTCATGAACATTTTTAATAGTGGTAGAGAGATAAAGTTAATATAGACTGTCCAAGTGAAATGTTATCATGTCCATCTTGAAGAAAGATGAAGTACATGTGACATTGTTGCTAGAGTAAGGAGTTTTGAAAGCAAGAGAGAAGTAGGTAGTCATGGGAGAAATTGGATATTGAGGTCGAGTTATAGATGTCTATGATCAAGTATTTTAGACTCTATATTTGAAAATCATCTTTAACATTGTTTCAACTATACCCTTTCAAATATTGTACCCTAGGTTTGAATTTCACCGATCCAAGGAATATTTTAAGAGCGATCGTTTTTTTGTTAAATTTTTTTATTTATGAAATATCATTGTATTCAAGTGTACCGCGTCATGTTGTTTGATGGTTCAAGTTGTCCACAAATAAGTGATGTCATGCATTTTAATATTAGTATTATTGATGAGGAAAATAATATCACAAATGTGAATACTGGTTTCTTATAGCATACATAAATTTGCAATGAATCTTGTGAATTTTCTAAGCTAAAGGACATTGAAAGGAACTTTCTTTTAAAACTTATACCTTGTTAATATTTTTCAATCCTTGTAGATGTATTTGAATAAGGTAAGACTTCAATTATTATTCAATGATGCATTCATCTGTAGATTTACTTTCTAGAGACACATCTGTCAAACCATGATCATACAAAGTTATTTGTCAGTATGTCAATGATATGACAAAACTAGTCCCTAGTTTCAAGATGTAATTTAGGTTTCTAATAGACTATTGCTTGATTTTTGTAGAATATTGAACTTGCATGATGTAATTTTTTTTTAATTAGGCATTACTTGTTTTTTTTTAAAAGAATTTAACTAGATAAACTTAATACAAAAGTTGTATGAATTTAATATAAAAGTTGTGTTAGAATCATTAAATACAAAGAAAAACATAAAAGTAGCTTTGAAATTATTCATGTGCAAGATGTTGTGGGAAAAAAATCTCCACCTAACAATGTAATGTGTTCACAAATTTTATATGAATTTAATATAGAGGTTATGTTAGAATCATTAAACACAAAGAAAAACATAAGGGTATCTTTGAGATTATTCATGTGCAAGATGGTGTTGGGAAAAAAATTTCCACCGAACAATGTAATGTGATGAACTTCGTTGGTAAAACTTAGGAGCTACGATGGTTTTACTTCTGAGAAAGGAGGGCTTTATTTTTCATTCGAGTGTAGCTTTGACGTTCTACTAATATCCAAATATTCTATTTATTTAACATCAGTTTTGTAGAACAGCTTAAATGCAATGTTGAATATTTTGTGTGGACATTCAATTTATTCCGTTAGTTTTGGATAAGATTTTATTGCTTTTTAATTATAAATAATTGTGATACATTGAGATTCTCTACCTATAGAGTTTTGACTTATTTGTTGCTTGGGTTAACTTTTATTTTATAAACCAGCAAAATGATTCCAGTGTTATAGCGTTGGTTTGTATGTAAATATTGAATAATTGATTCTTAGAAAGTTTTTGAAATCTACATTACAATCATACCATTGAAAATTTACTGTTTTGTAGTCATATTTTTATTCATTTGGTGTTTATTATGTTGCTTCTTACGAGGGGTAGTGAATTTGATTTTGCGGCATTTATCTGTTATTTCTATAGATTGTTTACCAGAATGGTTTGAATGGAAGGTGGTGGAAATAATGTAGATATCATCCTTATTCTTTGTTTATGAGAGCATGGAATGAATGTGTTACACATGATAGTAGGTATGTTTCTACTAATGCATTATAGATAAATCTATAGTTATAAGTTTCACGAAATTTTCTCTTTGGTTTAAAGTTGTAATGATTACTAAAGCAGAAGCTGAAAGGAGCATGTGAGAATCTTAGCTTTCACGTATTTTCTTTCATATATTTTTGGTAGTTTTATATGGAGAGTGCCATGTTGGAAAGTCGGGAATTATTCATATTTATAACATATATTTATTCTCTGAACAATTGTTACAATTGTTAAGGGGTTTTTCATATTGGTTATAGTGTTATGTTTGAAGTTAAGAATGGTTGCTATTTTATTCATTTGTTATGAAGTTAGCTAATAATTATATATAAGTTATGCATTTTGTAAAACAATACTTATCCTTCATATAAGGGATAAAGGCATGGTAGGGGAACGCTTGAAGGCTATTTCAAACCAATGGCATGGTAGGGGAACGCTTGAAGGCTATTTCAAACCAATGTAGTGTCCTTACTATTCTAGAGGGGAGTTGAGTTGGTGTTCAGATTTGAAATAGATCATCTATATTGAAATGATGAAAAATTCAATAAAATACTCTCTTAATTCTGCAGATTTTAATTTTTTTCTCACAAAAATGCTCGTAATAAATAAAATTACATAATTTTTTTACTTCTATCATTTATTTTTTCTTTCCTATCCTCCTCCCTTGCAACTTTTCATTTGCAATGCGTGGTGTCATTGCAAGTATATAATTTGATCAAGACTGAACTTATGCATAATAAAATAGAGCAACATCTCTTCTATCAGCTGGAGAGCACCTCTCAACATAATAATTTTTTATTTATATAAATTAAATATAATTTGTAACCTTTTATTCATTTTAATAAACATTTTCTTATTATATATATTTAAATTTAAAAATGTTGATAATACTAAAATAAAAAAGTATGAAATGTAATGTTGGAATCCGATAGAAATATTGTTTTAATTTTTTAAAAATTAAAAAAAAAAAAAAATATTATAAAAAAATTAAATTTCTAAAATATTATTAATATAAAGATTACAATGTATAAGGTATAATGTTCTATAATGTTTTAATTTTAAGAAAATGGATGAGAGCTATTTAAAAAAATATTGCGTTTATTTCAATATATTTAGTATAAAATGAAAATTTTGAATATATATATATATATATATATATATATATATAATATTTTTAATAGTAAAATAATACATAATTATAATATAATTGAGAATACTTAATTATCATATAAATTTAAAAAAATTATATTACTTTAGAAGTTATATTAAATTTGTAAACTTCACTATTTTTAAAATAATGTTATAAAATATTTCTCCATATTATTACTTTATTGGTTACTCTTTTATATATATCATTTTATCTATATATAAATAGATATTAATAATATTATTATTATAATGTAATGTGTTTAATCATATTGGTTACTCTTTTATATATATCATTTTATTTATATATAAATAGATATTAATAATAATATTATTATAATGTAATGTGTTTAATCATCTGTGACATCATAATATTATGATTGTGTTTGATTAATAATAAAGTTGATTTCTTTTATATATATCATTTTATTTATATAAATAGATGATGTATTTTTAAATGATAAAATGTTGTTTGTTAAAAAATATTAATTATTTGTTTTTTATAAGAGTTTTGTTAAAATATATTGGGATAGTAATGATTTTGATTTTGTATTTATTAAATGATATAATAATGAAGAATTAATGATAATTGAGTTTTTTTATTGTGAGATGGGATAATGTTTTGCAAGAGAATATAATGTTCACATATATGTTTCTAATTATGTATTTTTGGCTTTTACCTTTTTTCCCGTAAATCAGGTCACAACAAGGGGATTTAAACCTTAGATATTTCAATTTTCACATATTTCACATTACTTCGATCACCAATTGATCTACTGAGCTAGGACATGATAGTATGTTTTTTAATTAGATAATGTGATTTATTTTTGTTTATTGTATTATATGAATTGTGTTTGTTAGGTGATATTAGGATGATATTGATGATTTTTTTTAATGTTAAATGAAATCAATAAGTTTCTTAAAGCATATGGTGTTGAGATTTATATGCTCTTAATGTGTGGATTTTCTCATATGTGTGTGTGTGTGTGTGTGTGTATTTGAATGATGAGATATATTTATTTGCTACATGACATGATGATGCAATTTAATTTTATTCTAGTTTTAGTTGGAGTGGGGTGGGAGGATTATAGAGAAGGAGAGTAGGAGGGTGAAAGAGAGAGATATGAGGGAGAGAGATATGTGGGGGAGGAGTTGAGTGTGAAAGAGGGTGGAGGGGCAGGAGGGGAAGGGGGATGGGAGGAAGAGAGAGGAGTGGAGGGGGGAGAGAGAGAGAGGAGGAGGAGGAGGAGGAGGAAGAGGTTATAGAGGATAAGAGAGGGACAGAGGTGGGGTGGGAGTGAAAGAGAGATTTGGGAAGAAGAAGAGAGAGTGAGAGTATGTGTGTGTGTGTGTGTGTGTGTGTATTTGAATGATGAGATATATTTATTTGCTACATGACATGATGATGCAATTTAATTTTATTCTAGTTTTAGTTGGAGTGGGGTGGGAGGATTATAGAGAAGGAGAGTAGGAGGGTGAAAGAGAGAGATATGAGGGAGAGAGATATGTGGGGGAGGAGTTGAGTGTGAAAGAGGGTGGAGGGGCGGGAGGGGAAGGGGGATGGGAGGAAGAGAGAGGAGTGGAGGGGGGAGAGAGAGAGGAGGAGGAGGAGGAGGAGGAGGAGGAGGAAGAGGTTATAGAGGATAAGAGAGGGACAGAGGTGGGGTGGGAGTGAAAGAGAGATTTGGGAAGAAGAAGAGAGAGTGAGAGTATGTGTGTGTGAGGGGGTAGAGAGAGAGGTAAAGAGTTGGGGGAGGATATTTGGGAACAAGGAGGGAAGGAGAATGAATGAGAGGGGGAGAGTGGGGAGAGATATGGGAAGAGGGCTAGGGGGAGAGAGTGAGGGATCATGTGCATGACATAAAATGAAGTTGGGGGGGAGGTTTATAGACTCGACGAGACAATGAGATACTAAGAAGAGAGAGAGATATGGGGTATAGAGGACAAAGAGTGAAGGGGGTAGTGAGAGGGGGGGAGGAATATAGATAGAAATATTGAGAGGTAGGAGGGGAGGAGGAGAGCCCCGACATGTGGAAGTTTTGTGAAGGAGGGATTAGGGGGGGGAAGAGAGATAGTAAGAGGAGAGAGAGAGAGAGAAAAAAAAATAAAGAGATACAAAGAGATGGATAGAGAGATAAGGGGATAGTGAGAGAGAGAGATAGAGTAATAGGACATAAAGAGGGGGAGGGAGGGAGAGAGAGATAGATTAGAGAGAGGGGGAGGGAGAGATAGTTGTGAGGTCAGAGAACGGAGAGAGAGGGAGAGGGAGAGGGAGGTAAGGGGGAGTGGGAGAGGGATACCCATTGTTCACAACAAGTATATTCCCTTTATTGACTTATTGTGATTAATGGAGTGTTGACTTATTTTCTATATTCTCTTATATGTTCTCGCAACTAGTCTGGACCAAATAGAGCCACTCATTCATCATTGTTGGAAATGAAGCCTTGAACTTAATTTGGAAAACAACATAACTTGTCTGTTAATTCCAGGAAAGTGCCTATGCTTATGATATGGATAGGTCATAGTCACATCATCTACATATCAACACTAGAGAAATGTTTCACATTGAAGAAGGAATAATCCATGCTAGAGGATTGAAGAAGGGAGGGTAATAATTGAAGGTTGAGTATAACTTCTAGTAGGGTATTCTCTATGTGAATTCCATTTTTCATTAGAATTTGTGTTTTCATTTTTATATTTTGTTCAAGTGTGTATACACATTCAATGTGTGCTAGATATTTTACATTAGTATATAAGTGAACTAGGAAAATCACAACATAAAATAGAATACTTAATCAAACACACATGCTTATGAATAGGACACAATCATTTGACTTAGAAACTTTGACCCCATTAAAATGTTTTTTTGGTAAATAAAAGAAAACAATTTTTTTATTGAGCATTTACAAAGGAACACGTCACATCATTGTAGAAACTATACAATCTTTCATCTAGTTTAGTGTTTCTATACCATAGTTTGTATATACAACATTTTCCAAAAAAATACCAAATTGCTCTTATCTATTGCTTCTAATTTGTAAATAATACAAAAAGAGATATTTTTTCTTATAAATAAGTGTGGTTTTTCATGTCCATCACAATTCACCATGAATGCATGAGTATAGCAATATTATTAGATATGCATTGTAATAACACACAAGGAGTTTTCTCTCTTTATTCCTCTCCAAAGAGCCAAATAGGTTGTAATAAGTTTACTTGCTTAAGAGATAGTGAATGAATGATTAATTGAGTGATGGGGGTATAAACCATCGCTTTATATGGATTTGATATTTGGGGCTTCAACCTTCGTTGTAGATAGCGGTCTTGCATCTATAGGGTGTAGACATGTACTTGAACACCTTATTTGCTGAAAACATATTCATAAAGATTCATCAATTGATTTTTCGTAATCATATAGATCAATTTATATGTCATTTTGTATACATGAACATAATTAATATTCCTAAAACATAGTTGACCTTTATGTTCCTTAAACCATTAAATGCCACAAATCATAATGAGATGTGCTTAAGTGAGGGTTAAGTAATTTCATTGTAGAAGAACCAATATGCATCTACAATGTATATCAAAAGGAGAAAGGTGCATTGTAGCATGCATGTTGGGTCATAACAATACTACATAAAGGGGGATTTTAAGAAAATATTTGAGACAATTTTTCGGTAAATTGTCTTAATTTGAGACAAAAAAAGAAAACTTGTGTATTGTCTTAAATATTGTCTTTAAGCATGTGTCTAAAAAATTATTGTCTTAAAGATTATTGTCTTAAAAATATTGTCTTAAAGATTATTGTCCTAAAATATTGTCTCTATAAAGAGAATATATAGCACAAACATTATTGTCTCTTAGGAGACAATTTCATTTTTGTCTCTTTGGAGACAATTTCAATTTTGTCTCCCTAGAGACAACACTTATTAGAGACAATATGTATTTAATACTAGCTATTGTTTCTCTAGACACAATAAAAAATTTATTTAAAGATCACTTTTGTCTGTTCGGAGACAATTTAAAAAATGAATCCAGAAATATCTCACCATTGAAATAAATCGATATAAAAAACATTTAATTAAAAATAAACTACAAAATCACTGATTAATCCATGTTAACCCACAGTGGAATCGAACCACCAACCTCCTGCTTGTAAGGCAGACGCTCTTCCATTGAGCTAGCACAGTTTAAAGAATTATGCGAAGAGTTATGGAAATCCTTTAAACTACATTTATAGCCATTGATTTTAAAAAACTAATGTTTGACACGTGATCTATAATCTTTATAAAAACTATAATCATGAAGAACATATTTTTAACTTACTAAAATAACTCAAGGGAGTTACCTGAATGTCACACCCTGCAGCATAACCAACATATCTTGTGGAGTCCATTCAATTTATTGCTACAATGCCTATTATCAATGCAATAATAAATCTGAGCATGAAAGAACCAATAATATTAATCATCCACAAAACTTTCTAACAACCTTGTTTCCATATTGCTAACATACTATATGCTTCAGGTGAATGAAATTTTCCTAATCACCCAAGATATTGATTTAAATTGCCCATTTTACATAATAGTTGCAACTTGAATTTCAACCCATTTACAATGAAGTATCTGTGCAAAAATAGATCAAACATAGTCCATCTAGACATTGATATAAAATTCCCATTTCACATAATAATTCACATACTATATTCTGCAGGTGAATGAAATTTTCCTAATCACCCAAGATATTGATTTAAATTTCCCATTTTACATAATAATTACAACCTGAATTTCAACCAATTTACAATGAAGTATCTGTACAAAAATAGATCAAATATAGTCCATCTGGACATTGACATAAAATTTCCATTTCACATAATAATTCAAAGTAAGAAAAGCATTGGCCTAAAGTAGTAGAGTTTCCAAGGAGACAATGGAAAACCTTCCTAAGTACCCATAGGGTTCAACTTTGTTAAAAGAATATGTAACATTTGAAGTCTCATTGAAAAAAATATTAAAATATACTATTAATTTGACAACATAAACTATCATTACAAATTGCATGGATAAAATTTGTAGTGGAGATCTAGCTCAAAGCGACAAAAAGTGGATATCAAATTTGAATATTAAACCAATATCTCAAAATCAAGGCATCATAAATCAACAAGAGCTCAAGAGAACCAATACTCCTAAAATAACCCATAAAGTAGTGATATTATCAAGTGGATCTATAGTCAAAGGATGTATGCATTATCATTCATTGGCCTCTAAAGGTAACTAGCTCCTCTCAAGCTCGCCAATTGTCATATATATTGCAAAGGAACAAACATTGTTGAAATATTCATGGAATATTATTGAAACAAAAAACAATATGGAAAAATCACCATCTCTTCTAAAAAGAGTGCCATTATTGAGCAATATTACTTCAAAAAACATTGCAATGATGGGGACTCCTCAAATATAATCTCCCATCTCACTAGTTTCTCTCAAGCTTCCAGTATCCAAATTGAAATAAATGTGAGTAGAGCGAATTGTATTGTTCAAGTCATTTGACAGTTGGGAGACCAATCACATCCTCAAAACAAATGATACATAGAATCAAATGGCAAATGAAGCAATTCAAGCCACCCATTAATTGAATTGTAAATGGAATTGATAATAAAATCAAGAAAAATAAAAAGAAATATCGCATTGGCCCTAACTTCCCAACAAGCCACCCAACGATAGTTAGAAAATGGCCTCTAAGTTCTAGAAATATATAGAGATTAGATAAAGGAGCGTAGAGAAAATATAATAGGGAGTCAAATATAGAGAATGGGTAGAGAATGAAGGTTTATATCACATGAATATCCAAACCAAAACAATGATCTTTCTACCAAACTAAGCTACATTACATAATATTTCATCTATACTTAACAGTTTTAAGCTCTTTTTATTATCCTTCTCTCAATTTATACTTGAGAGACAATCAAACCACTAAATGCCCTGTCTACCTATATGATGAGCCCAATAGAGATACAAGTACCCTATCCTCCAAATTCAAATAAGGCATGTCACCAAATCAGAACATTCTCTACTCACATCCATGTTCCATTTAGAGAAGCTAAATATCGTCCAAACAGTTTTGAAGATAAAAAAAAGAGACCTGGAATAGGTGGGAATAAAAACGATTACCAACACATTTCCAACATGCTACACTAGAGAAAATCGATCTTTTAATATCCCCTACAAGAAACTTCCCCGCCAAATGAGTTCATAGCAAGGATACACTTCCAAGTTCCAATTAGTCAAATCAATCAAAGCAAGGGCTCTCTCATTCTTGGGCAATTAGCCCTCTCTCCACCATACTTTCACCACAAATACGAATGTAAGGTATATTCCAAAGACCAACATTGTGCTTAGCTAGGCAAACTAAGGTGAAACATAATACATCCTCCCAACCACTGTTAATTACAAGAAAATTAGATCCTTATGTTGTTGGTCATGATTATTAGCTTGAAACTGTTGCAAACACCAATCCCACATAACAAAAATTGAAAGCTTTGCTCCAAACAATTCCAAGTTGCAAGCACTTATTTCCTATACCCCTATGATATAATAACAACTCCATGCTTGACAAGATTCAATTAACATTCACTATTCACCTTTATTTCATACCACAACATGTTTTTGCAAATATGAATCAGATTTCGTAATTGATTATGCATAATGTTATGCATTGTTACAGATCTATTTTGGCACATCACTCCTAATGATCAGATCACTACAAATAGGGCTCATCAAACCCCAATTTCAGTTGCTACATGCCCTAGACAAGTCATCATATTGAATGTTTTCATTCATGAAAGTTTCCTAGTTTGAAACCCTGCTGAAATGCCTCTTTGGGACATCAGCGTAGCCTTGGTTAGAAGCAACTGCTTTGCATATTAGGTAGTGTTATCGAGAAAAGTGTCTATTTAGAACTGCTCTATCCCACTAAGGTGTGACAACTACCTTAGAAACGAACAGAGAAAACTACTTTTGTATCTTCTTTATGAACCATAAACAAAGAGGAATAGGATGAACCAACCTGTGTCTTGCGCTAGTCCTTTGATCCAATCTCTCTCCTCTTTGACAGCTTCTGGCTATCTGCTCCCTTACTTGCCCAACTTCACCAAGTACCTGTAATATCATAGAAGAAGGAAACTATACAAAGACATGGGTTTATATTCATAAATAACTTAGGATCAGATTTAAGTTAACCATACAAATGTAACAAGCATCAATGAAACACAAGCATGGAGAAGAAACTCAAATAGTTTTATTGATATACAAGAAGATCCAGGAGGAGTTACAACCGATGATTCTTGACCCAGCATCAACCTCCCAGCAAAGAAGTCCCTTCTTCACCCCCAACAAAGCATAGATCACCCAATTCTCTGATATGTATCTCAAAACCAACAACAATTCCTTACAACGTGCAAAATTCCAGCCTCTGGATCTCTGGGATGAGGGATACATATATAGATGTATGCAAGGAGGATGAGTCAGCTCATGATTTGATTAGTGGCTTCTCTCTGTCAGTTCTTGCTTCCACTTGGAGACTGAAAGCCTCTTACTCATCCTTGGATGAATCCAGTGAGGCAAGTGTCATTGGAGAAGATTCTGGAAGCTTCCATTGTCTCTCCACCTTGCGGAATGACACTGCCATTTGTCATTTCCCACTCAGCGCACCCTGGTAGTGCATTTAGGTGCATTGCAACGCACCTAGCTAGTGGACTTAGGTGCTATGCAACGCACTTGGCTAGTGGAGCAGCTGAAATGATCCTGATTTGACTTATTCTGAGTAGTTTCTGGTGGAGAACTTCTGGGAGAAGCTGTAATTTGTTGACCTTGTTCCTTTAGGGGTTGGAACAACACTTTTAGGGACTTAGGAGCCCTTGGTTTATGGACATTTCATGCTTAGAGCTGTAAGGCACAAAAATGTCTATAACAGTTGCCCCCTAAAGTGTGAGGCCGTTTATCGGGTGAAATGCTTTATTAGGAGGATCCGAAGTTCTTTCAATGATGGGAGGAGACCTGTAACAAGATACAATACAATACATTATCTTCATACTGTTTTCATGATCTAGCTGAGGCGGGCATTCCCATGCTCAGCTTTATAAATTCATTTTCATGTATATAGGACAGACAATCGTCTGATGGTAGACTGATGATTCTGATAGAGCCATCATCCTTTTGGTAGGATGATTATCTGTGCTGTAATGCTGTACATTTCAATGTCTTTATTTTCCTGAATATATATCGCAGCCCGGATGGATGAAACTAGATCCGGGTTCTTCAATCTCGTCCGATCTTCACTCGAAGTACAAGTCGATCCATGTGAGAAATGTTTTGAAGTCAAACATGGAAAGACATCGCTTGATTACCAGTCAATGATGTGAACTATTAACAAGCCCGAGAGGAATCACCAATAATGATAATGACCCTCAAGGTACTATAGTACAATTCACGTGGTGTGAATAAAGGACTTGGTGTCGAACACCATGCAAAATCTTTCGGTCGAAGGTCATTGATGTAAGCCTGTCGCCGGAAGTGAGAAACTTGCCATTGAGGCATGCAAGCTTCAAAGTACTGAATGGGGTGTTCCTAGATCAACTTCTTGGATAATGAGCTGATGTCAACAAGAAGTGATCCGTCATAGGAGGGCCTTAATGAATCCCACATCAATGACACAGAACGGAGCAAATGATTTTGATGGAGGTGAAAATGATCTGATGATATATGGTTCAGGGTGGCAGTCATGAAAGAATGGAGTATAATTTATGGTAGTGGGCGGGACACAGGTGGCCTTTCTGGATGACTTCTCTTGAACATGTCGGCGACACTTATGTGATGGATTGGTAGCATTAACCCCAAATGTGGATGGTATGGTGTGACCATGGCGATGTGACCGGTGAATGAAACAGCCCAACCCGACTCGGACACGGAGTGGAAGTGTCATGTTCAAGAGCGACTTGCTACCAATAAAGATTCTTTGAGTTTTCTTCCCAATTTTTCCCCAGTCATTGCTGACCAGTACCTCTTTATTTTTGTCAAGGTTGAGGAGGATAACATATGCTTGTTCTATAATTTGCCCTTCGGGCAAACCCATCGCTATGTTTTAACGAGCCTAGCGATAGTGAAACTCGTTCTCGTCTAAAGACAAGTTTGTCGCTATTAATCTTTTTAACGAGTTTAACGACAAAGATAACTCGGTCCTTTTCATTTTTAGAGAGTCTGAAAAGGCACGTAAAGGTAACTCCAAAATTCCTTTTTCATCATCTAATCCCTTAAGTCCGAAAAAGTATAAAACAATACAGAAGGGATGAATTTTCGATTAGCTTTAACGAGCCGAACAAAACAAGCGCTCGATCTTTTTGTGCAATAATCCCTCAGGTCCAAAAAGATTAAAATCTAGAGGAGGGATAGCACTTCCCGTCACTTTAACGAGCTGGAAGGCCAGAACTCGACAATCTTTTCATATTTTACGAGTCAGAAAGGAGCTTAAAGAGGACTCGTCTTTTGAGGAACGAGTGATAAAATGGGTAGCAGCTGATTCCAGGTAAGGTTTGGAATTTTCCAATCATGGCAGTGTCACAAGGATGGCTATTGAAATCACTCTTCGCAGTTGTTCCTCAAAATGGGTAAACAATCAAATGGAGGTGAATGATCGGCCAATGGAAAAGTGGAGGTGATGGTGCAAACACGACCAAGGCTTTAATGGCTGAAATGCTACATTCATGGTGGTTATTTACTGGGGAATAGTTCATTTTTTAACGAGCTTAAACATGGGTGGAAACATTTGCTCGGTCCAGGTTTATTTTTTAACGAGCTTGAACCTTGCGGTAAACACTGCTCGATTAAGCCAGTCATATGATAAGAATGTCTCATATAAAAATGGCAATTTTTAGAGTTTTTCCCCACATCCTTTCTTTATGCAAGTTAGGTGACGACTAATCCTACGAGTTTAAAGGGTTAGAGGTCCTAAAAATTTAAAAAATAAATAGTCGCCCATCGCCTGCACTCCAAAAGGTTTGCATGCCCCCAGGTATAAAAGAGAGTTTCAAGGTCACCCTCTATTCGAGCTGACAAAACATTCGTTTTATCAGGAAGGGTACTACCTCTTACTGGCTACCCAAAGATTGTTCTATTCGCGGCGCAAACAAAACATTTCTTCGGCGATGTCTACCGAGATGTCTACCGAGATAAACAAAGGTGAGTGGCGGTGCTCGCCCACTTACATAACTTTGACAAGAGAATCCTGTACTAGAATAACCCCCTCTTAAAATCACGGACGGGGGTACAAACTAGGCATATTCTCTCGCGGAAACCTACTCTATACCCGAAGTTTTCCTGCCGAAGCAAACCAGGATGCATGCCCCCTGGGTTTCAGTCATATCCCTCCGAATTACTCGCGCTCATCGGGAGGACGGACTGGGGATTGAGACATTTCTTGTGTGAAAAGACCATTTAGGGATGGTATATGACTATTTGCTATGCATGATCCGGGAAATGAAAGCTGGTCGACGAGCTTGACCACTCTTCCTTCGTGCGGAAAACACATTACTCTAAAGAGTGAGGAGACAATCACTCCCATGCAATAAATATAGTCTCGTCCAAGGAGTAGGTTATAATCCAAGGGTCCTTGAACTACCATTACATCCATGCGAACTGTCTTCCTTCTCAATGTTATGGGCACATCGGGAAGGATCCCTAAAGGTCGACCGGTTCCTTTATCAAAGCCTGTCAGATTTCTCATCTCAGGCAAAAGCGATGGCGAACCAAGCGCTTTCCAAGTAGTAGAGGAAAGGATACTCATAGAAGCCCCCTCATCTATGATGGTACCATCCATGACCATTCTATATATTTGAACGATAATCCGGAATGGTACACTTGCTGGTAAATGGGGTCTGCCTAGTTGATTCCAGTCGAAGGAGACAACTAGGTTTCTTGGAGGTGGGACTGAATAGACGGTCGGGTATGGCTCTGATGAACTTCCTTCCTGCGGTAAAGGAATGGGTAGATTGCCCCCATGTTCGTTGGAGTCTGTGTTTATGAAGAGAATTTGGACGGTGTCATCCTTGTTCTCTTCAGTGACTGTATCATCTGAAGATGAAACCTCTGAAGGCAAGACCGGGTCAACTGCCGCCTCGACCTTTTGACTTTTGTCTGGTATGGATCCAAATGGTTTATCTTCAATGATAGGCACTTCAGCCAACCACCTGAGCGGGCCAGCTGGATTCTCAACTAGTGACGGACTCGACAAGAGTTTTTTATATCTAGGAGGAAGTCGTAACGGTGAAACCGGACGATCATCCAAAACTATTTTAGCTTCGTCTAAGAAGGGACAATGGTGGACGGCGTGATTGCCTTCGCACAGTATACAAGGAAATCTAGCTTTCCCTTTTTGTCCTGGGGCTTCACTTTCACTAGTTGACGGTGTGCTTTCAACATGATCACCAGAGGTTGACGACACCGGGTTGTGCAAACGAGGAGACCAGTCCCTTAGTATCCGGGGGATGCAAGGACAAACTCTGTGAAAGTGGTCTCCTTTGCAAATGACACATGGCGATTTAGGCCTGGTCGGTGCAGTGTGTGGATTTTCGTTAGACGACACTCGTTTTCCCCCATTCGCGTTTGGCTCCTTTTTCTTCTTCTCTTTCTTCTTCTTTTCCTTCTTCTCCTTAAGAACATGGCTTTTAGCTTTACCAGTTCCATGAAGCGAAGAAGAAGGAGGAGAGGAAGAATTAGAGGAAGTAGAAGGCTCGTGGGCAACTATGGACTCGTCTATTTGCTGATTCGATTGTTCAGGAATGGTGGCGTTCTGAACGACAGAGGTTGAGAAGAGCCATATAGGCAAACCAATTGTCAGTGATGGAAGCGACAATGTGGCCATATGGGGCACACCAACATCTCCCCAAGAGGAGAAGGGACTAGGATTTCCACCAAGGGGAATTCCTTGGTTGGTAGGCTCCATTTTCTCAACCCAAGATCAACGTAGGAAAGGGGTATGAATATTCCGTTTAAAATAAATTTTAACATGCCTTGATACAACTTGCTTTTTCAGTTTTTTAGGGTTGAGAAAAAACAAAATATGACTCTAGTCTCCTTCGATTTTTAATGAGCCTGAAGTGACAAGTGCTCAGATGGACCTTTTCCGTTAAGGAGTCTGAAAAGGAACGAAAGGGATTGCTCTGGAGGTCTAGGTAGAGGGAGTACCAAACCAATCGCAAAACTGCAGAATATTTTTTACGGTACGGCAGTCAATCTTCCCAAATGCTATGTTCGGTGCATTGCGATCAGCAGGGCGGCCGACACGCCTTCCTATGGATAAAGGTTTTAAGCCTATAGGGGTCTCCCAATATATACTCGACGGTATGTGGGAGCACAAGTCCGTACTGGCACTTATCGTCTCAAAGTGGAGGAATCACCCAACCATCAATGAGGACAACAGTTACCAGGCTTTACGACGCTGGAATACGTCTCTAGCCTAGACCTCTAAATGTTGTGGGTTAAGTTCTAAAGCGTTGTTAGGTTCATTGAATTTATTTTAAGTTGATATTTCTTATGAAGTTTTCCTTTTGGGATTACCACGAGATGTAGATGTAATTCCTAAAATGCAATCTAAAGATGATAAACAAACTTTTATCTCTTTTCAGCAATGAAAATCCTAGCTACTAGGGGAAAAGAAAGACACAATCTTTTCGCAAAGAGCAAAGAGCACACTGTAAATGCACTTTCCTAAATCAAGCCAAACAGACTGTCACTATGCAAATTCACATGCATGTATTTGTTTTTCACTTTCTTAATATTGATGCCTAAAAAGAAAGTTGATGTACAAATCTGAATTTGCTTTCAAGTGACAAACACAAACAAGCTTCTTTTCGAAATCAAAAGGTAGAGATGACTATCACACTTTATGATTTTGAAATAAATACTCGTTTCGAAATACCAACCAAATATTAAATAGAAAAGTAGAGAACTGTAGAAATCATATTCTCGCAAATGGCAATTACCAAATCGATCTCAACTCAGAGCCGCGTAATTTGAAAGAGATGAAATTAAGTGAAACCCTGACTCGAGGTTTCCACAACAAATTCTATCCATTCTAAACAGTACTGAAATTGTGAACAAGAATATCATGGATAGATGAAGGAATAGCAAACATATATCATTCATACATCGAACCAGACTTCAATTTACATTCCATATAAAATATAACATTCATACATCGAACTAGACTTCAATTTACATTCCATATGGAACTAGAATCATAGGACGTAAGGAAAAACGTAAATGGCTTCGAACCCCAAGAAGTCTACCAAATTAGATTAACAAGTCTTAATCAGAGAGATGTAATTCTTTCATAAAAAAATTAACATGGAAACTATGTCGGTGCTGCCATAGTCTCAAGACCCACAACGGATTAATAAATTCCTTGATTATATAGAGGAAATGTTTGTGCTTACATCTCAGAACAACTATAGCCATTTTCCTGATAACTATTAACTAATAACTATGCAATGAGATCCCTTTTTTACTTCAAAACCGGAAAAAGAAAGCTAGTAATACTCAGGAGAGTTGAAACTCTAGCCTCAAGCAACCAAAGAGTTCCTTCTCTGTGAAACAAGCACCAGGTCGAAGATAAACTTTACCCAGAAACCCTCGGGCATCGAAAAACATTCAAGGGAACCACCTTATGATCACAATTGTAAACCCCAAACCTGTAGCCGAGTCTCCTACAGATTAAAATACACCACAATTCTTGTTAGCAACAGAGCTACAATGGTAGGGAATAAACAATCAATTGCAAAAGAAAACATAACAAAGTCACATCTGTAAGCAACGCTTACCCGAGGTACACTCGCCAAAGAGAAAAGCATAACCCAGTTTCTGAGAATCCTCCATCCGCATTGTAGCTTTAGATCGATAGACTGAGAAGGCTTGCAAGAGGAGAAGCAGAATCGGAGCAAGTGCCGTGGAAAGACAGAGTAAAATGAGGCACCGCTTTCGCAAATAGGGATGTGTAAACCCCTAGAACGAGCCCAGCCGTAGGATTGTGAACCCAGGTCTTCCACCATCGATGAAACAAGAGACTCGACATGTGCAGCTGTAGTAGGACAGGCCTGCCCATGCCATGTACTAAGACGGAGAAGGAAATTTAATGCCATAACCAAAGTATCAACACCAATGTAAAGTTTAACAAATTGTAAGCCGGGTTGAATAAGACAGCGTGAACGCTTAGCACTCAGACTGTCAGCGAGCAATATGGTGGGGATTCCCATGGCATGGATAAAATTAATGAAGCCTAACAAACGATGGCACTTAAATCCAAAAGCCCATAACCAATAATTTAATTAGAGATCATATCATATATATACGATTGTAATTACACCCTAAAAATTATAGTATAGTGTTATAACAATTGAAACATAGGTGTATATAAATCAAAATTTTTGTTTGATTTTTTTTTTTTACTGTATGATTGATGTGGAGCTGTGACAAAAGATCAATTCAAGAGATCCAACCCTCTCTAAAGAATTGATTTTGACCACTCAAGTCAATAAAAATCGTCTCTTGTTAGCCACAACATGTGAACATACGATCATAGTGTTGGGTAAGTCCAGATGCTCCTGCATCAATCTCACATAAACATGTAAATGTAAATGTAAATGTAAACTTAAACTTAAACTTAAAGGTAAATGTAAATGTAAATGTAAACATTTAACATTTTTAATCTATAAACCCAATATAAATTTAAAATATAAAGAAGTTTATGAACATTAAAAAAATAAGTACGATAAATAAATAAAAATGTAAATAAAATTGATATATTGTAAATAAATAAAATCTCTTTTTATATTTACTCGAAAGTTATGGTAAATAAATTAAAATATAAATAAACTAAATGTATGGTAAATAAATAAAACTTCTTTTTATATTTAGTCCATAAACTTCTTTATATTTAAAGAATATTCAAAAAAGAGGTTTTATTTAGGTGAAGCGTATGGGCCAAATACCATTTTAATACCTTGGGCTAAATACCATAGACCAAATACTATATTTATAAAAGAGGTATGATAAATTAATAAAAATATAGATAAACTAGAGGTATGGTAAATAAATAAAACATTTTTCTTTTATATTTACTCCATAATTCACTCAAATGAAATTTTATTTAGGTGAAACTTATGGGCCAACTACTATGGGCCAAATTACTATTAATACAATGTAAAAAGACATTATTAACCCTAATATTAATATTAATAAAAATAAAGATGGCAAATGGTATTGACCCTGGTATTGAGAACCAATGATATTGACCCATGGTATTCACATTGAATGTGGCTTACAATGGTATCGACCTGTGGTATTCACTTTGAATGTAGCCTATTTAAACGGGGAATTTAGCCACCATAGATCAAAGATTTAATCCATCTCTTTGTGTTCACAGAAAATTTATTACAATCTGAAGTTATTAGCTAGATCTATTAGCTAGTAGACCTGAGTTTTTTTATTTTATTCCAAATCAAAATTTGAAGTTCATTATCAAAATGGAAATGGAAACGGCCGTGCAGGAGTGTTGTTCATCCAAAGTGGAAACACAAAGGGCAGTGCAGGAGTGTTGTTCATCCAAAGTGGAAACACAAAGGGAAGATGGAGAGGAGTGCTCAGCGTGGTGGTCTCAACTGCCCAACGATCTACAAGAGAAAGTGTTGGCATGGTTGCCGGCTGAAAACTTATGTAGATATTGTTGCGTCTGTAAAGAGTGGAATACCCTCTTTTTGTCCACAACGTTTACAAGTGATTATTGGGTTGAGGCACCTCCCAACAATCATGGCTTCTGTTGTGGAATGACATCTCTGTGGACTTTATGGTTTATTGTTTATATAATAAAACTTGGAAAAAGTTTTATTTTGCCTTCTTACAAGAAAAATATGACGTGGAGACGTTAGAGATCCACGGATCGGCTGCAGGCCTTTTATTGTTGTCAATTGTGTCTTTAAAACATACTGTATTCAGGCACATTGTCTCCAATCCTCTGACAGCGACGTCGTTCGAACTTCCCAGAATCAACGCTAGAGCTATTTGGGCCATGACCATCGTGGCCGGGGAGGGCGAGGCCCACAATGGAGAAACATATAAAGTGATAGCGATAACGGGGAATGAACAGAGGGTGCAAATCTACGATTCAGTTGTAAAGACGTGGACTACAGCGGGACGCGTGGCACATAATTTGGGTGTATCGTGGACAACATACAAGGAGAAGATAGTTGTTTCTGAGGATTTTTTGTATTGCAAGGCCGTGGAGGGCATCTCTGTTTTCAACCTCCAAAACCGGAAATATGGTATCGTGCCTTTCCCGTTCGAGAATGCGGAAACTAGGGGAATGCCCAGGGAAGATGTAATTTTCACTTGCGGCTCGCGAGTGCTTTTAGCGTCATCCGTATCCAACGCTGACGTGCTTTTATGATAACGGAGATTGCGAAGCCCAAATTGGGTTCGGGCAACATCGCGGGTCGCAGGGTTATTGCAGGGATTCCACCATCTGTTTTCCAAAAGTTTAGGACAGAGAAGCTCACCAAGTTTATTTCAAGAAGGTTCGGAAGTTTAATGTTTGATTTTGAAGGGACAGGGGACTTGGTGTGCTTCAGACAGGTGCTAAAGAGGTGCTTGTTTATAATACAACTCAAAAAACATGGAAATGGCTTCCCACAGGTCCAATACCTGATGGTCGGCTATTTTTAGCTTCGAACCTAGACCTCATAGGAAGGTCGAATAAATCGACCAGTTCTCTTACTTATTATCGAACATTTTTTCCGCATTTTAGTCCAGCTATTTTTAGCTTCGAACCTAGACCTCATAGGAAGGTCGAATAAATCGACGAGTTCTCTTATTTATTATCGAACTTTTTTTCTTTTAATTTGTTGTTTTGGTATTCATTCTCAAACATACTTTATAATTTGTTTTTACTATCTTTGTAGTTATCAGATTTAAATTAAATGATCATTATTATTTTTATCATTATTTTGTCACAGAGACTAAGATTAAGTAAATTCATTTTATGATTTTTAGTTAACTTCATTATTTGTTAAGAGTGTTGGATTAATGTAGAAATGATATGTTCAGATAGAATTGATTAGTTGTATTCTTGTAGTTAGTGTTTGGGTATTTGGTGAAGTTGTCTTAGAAGCTATCTATATGTGCCTATATGATGTACTCTTTGTCCAAGTAGATTTGATTTAATTCTTGAGCACTTTTCTGATTTTTTAACTTGGTATCATGTGAGCCTATATATTGTTGACCAAGTAGTTTGATCAATGAGATTTGATTTAATTCTTTCCCATCTCTCTATGGTATCAGACCGAGAGAAGGAGATCCAGTGAGACTTGACAGAAATCAGATCCGTGAGCGCTGTGACATCTTGTTGTTAAGTTGTTGCTCCCAAGTTTTTATGTTTTGGTTGAGAAAAATTCTTTGGAGATCTAGTGAGACTTCGCTCCCAAGTTTTTATGCTTTAGTTGAGAAAATTTCTTTGGAGATCTAGTGAGACTTCAGATCTGAGAGAAATCAGATCCATGAGGGCTGTGACATGTTAGGGTGTTGCTCCCAAGTTTTTATGTTTGGGTTGAGAAAAATCAGTGTTGGTTGTTTGTAGCTTTGTGTACAATCAAGCTTGGGTTTTTGTTGGCTATCTGCAATGGTTGTGTGCAATCTGAATATGTAGGTGGGAGGTATTCTAAAGCCTTGTCATAGGTTCCCTATAACAGTTCAATTCCAGGGAGGTGACTGGAGACACATTGGTGACTGTAGACACATTTGGGAACTCGTCGGTCAATCAAACTGAGCAGATGAAACATGGAATAATAAAGTGGAATAACAAAGTGAAGCATGCCATAAGTAATTGTTGTTGTGTGAAAACCTAGTGTTTGCCGCATCTCAAGAGTTCACTCTACACCTTGAACCAATTTACTATTTTTTAAGTTGGGTTGTGTATAAAATTTTCATAACAGAAATTTTGTTCGTAAACATGAATGTTTTTTAATGGAGAAATAAGTTATTAGAACTTTTTCTTTTAATGGTGAAAAAAAATTATTAAACATAAGGAGTTAAATATATTCTTTTGGGCGAAAGTTTAAAATTGAGTGTATTTGATTAAAGAAGGAAATTAAATTTTTGGAAACATGGTTTTGTAAAAAAATGAAAAATAAGAAGGAATTTTGGCTTTGTTTTTTATTGGAAGCAAGATTAAGTCTTATTTTTTAGATCCATGCATTTGGTTTTGGATCTGGTGTGTATTTGGATGTAGATCTTGTGAATTATCTGGGTGCAGATCTAATGGGTTTGGGTGTATTTTGTTGATTGGGGACATTTTCTTTTGTCATTATGTCAAATTTTCTAGTTGAAACTTATTTGAATGAGTCCACAAGGCGTTCAATTTTCACCTTTGAACCAATTCACTATTTTTTAAGTCACGTTGTGTATAAAGTTTTCATGAGGAAATTTTGTTTGTAAATGTGAAAGTTTTTTAGTGGAGAAATAAGGGGTTAAAACTTTTTTTATGGTGAAAAATATTTACCAGATATAAGGAGTTAAATATTTTCCTTTGGATGAAAGTTAAAAATTGGGTGTATTTGATTAAAGAAGGAAATTAAAGTTTTGGAAATAAGGTTTGGTAAAAGAAGAGACATAAGAAGGAATTTTGGCTTTGTTTTTTTATTGGAAGCAAGACTAAGTATTGTTTTTTTAGATCCCGTACATTTGGTTTTGGATCTGGTGAATTGGGGTGTACATCTGGTGGATTTGGGTGCAATTTGTTAATTGGGGACATTTTTTTTTGTCATTATGTCATTTTCTGGTTGAAACTTATTTGAATGAGTCCACAAGGCGTTCACTTTTCACCTTGAACCAATTAACTATTTTTTAAGTCACGTTGTATATAAAGTTTTCATAGGGAAATTTTGCTTGTAAACTTGAAGGCTTTTTAATGGAGAATAAGGGATTAATTTTTTTTTATGGTGTAAAAGAATTTACAGGATATAAGGAGATAAATATTTTCTTTTGGGTGAAAGTTAAAAATTGGGTGTATTTATTTTAGAGAGATTTTTCGGCCAAAATCACATGGAATACCATTTGTCGACGCGTTTTGAACCAACAAGTGTGGTTCATCGTCAGGACAAGTTGAAGAAACAGATCCAGCTAAGCAAGTTAAATAGGCAGAACGGAGCCTCCTAACCAACGGCTAGTTTGACTCTAGGATCGGGGTCAAAAATATTTTATTAGCTTAGTTAGTAAGAATTAGGACTAAAACATATTATTGAAGGGTACTTAGTTCACAAATATTAATAAAAATTAGAAATTAGTTAAATAATGGACCCTAATAATAAAATAATAACAAACAGATGCATCAAAGACCTAACCAATGTCAAAACGAGGTTAGGTTAGTTAGGAAAAAATTAGTTAAAAATATTCAAAATAAAACTAATAAATAGATAAATGAAAATTAAATTAAAAATAAATAAGTAAATAAATCAATAAATAAATTAGTTACTACGAAAAACATAATAATAATAATAATAATAATAATAATAATAATAATAATAACAATAAAGATAAAATACTCAAAATAAATTAAGATGAATAAAAATAAAATAATCAAACCAAAAAACAAAGGACCTAAAAATTAATCAATTAATTAATAATAAAATGGAAGAAAACCAGAGAGGTTAGGTTAGTTAGAAAAATAAGTCAAAATAAAATAAAAATAAAAATTAGTTAAAAATGGTAATAAGAATAAAATAAATAGGTTAGTTAGAAAAAATTAGTTAAAAAGTCTCAGAAAATAAAAATAATAAAACGAATAAATAAATAAAATAAAAACAAAATAAATAAATAAAATTAATAATTAAGAGGTTAGGTTAGATAGAAAGTTAGTTAAAAATGGTAATAATAGAACGAATAAATAAATAAAATAAGAATAAAAAATAATAAATTAGTTAAAAAGACTCAAAAAATATAAAGGAATAATAGAACGAATCAATAAAAATAAATCAATAAAACATAAATCAGTTAAAATAAATAAGTTAATATTAAATAAATAATAATAAAAAGTAAATAAATAAAAATAATAAATAAAAGAAATTAACCCTAAGGAGGAGGGCGGAAACCAACTAGGAAGAGAGAGCAGGGACCCAACATCTACTAACTTTCCAGCCATCGTCTCTATTAAGATTGCAAGGCCTTTTTTCAATCTCAAGCGCTTCCCTAAATTTACGATGATGGAAATGCGAAACCCTAGCAATAACACTAGCCTCCTCAATACAAACATGATGATTGGTTTTCTCAGCATGTTCAGCTAAAGCGGAAGACTTAGCTCTCCTATGTTTAAGGTCCGCAGTGTGTTCGCTAATCCTTTGATTAATGGAGCGACCAGTCTCTCCAATATAGGGGGTCCCACAGGAACAAGGGATCAAATAAACACCTTTCATATCCTTAGGGTCGATAGGATCCTTTACAGATCTTAGGGACCCACGAATGGTGTTCAGGGGCCTGAAGGTCACAGGGATACTATGCTTCCTGAGAATCCTTCCAATTCTATCAGTGGTCCCTTGAACATACGGAAGAAGGACACCTGGAATTCGTTCCTTCGGTTCCCTTTTAGTCAGAGAATTCTTGGAAGCCTTAAGAAAAGCCCTCTGACCCAAGTATCTACTATAACCATTCTCAACAAAGACATCAAGCAGATGGGATTTTTCTTTCTCAAAGCTCTTTTTGTCGGAGATTCTTAGGGCCCGAGTAGCAAGGGTATTGAGGACACCCATCTTTTGAGCCGGGAAATGGTGGGAATTGGCATGAAGATACTGCTCCGTATGAGTTTTCTTACGAAAAACTCGATGGGCGAGGGAACCATCACTATTCTTAGAAATAAGAATATCAAGGAATGGAAGACATCCATCAACTTCTTGCTCCTTAGTGAACTTAATGGCTGAGGATTGATTGTTGAGATGATCAAAGAAGAGATCAAGCTCAACCTGCCCATGAGGCCATATGACATTGGTGTCGTCCACATACCTTCTCCACAGCTTAGGCAAGAGCCGAGAAGAGCTAAGAGCCTTGGACTCAAAATCTTCCATAAACAGATTAGCAACAACAGGGGAAAGGGGGGAGCCCATCGCAACCCCACAGGTTTGCTCGAAGAACTCACCTTCAAAACTGAAAAAGGTGGAAGTGAGACAGATCTCAACCAACTTGGCCGTGTCAGGATCTGTTAGGCGATGGATCACCTCCATGGCTTCATTAATAGGGATGCAAGTGAACAAGGAGACAACATCGAAACTAACAAGAATGTCCCCAGGATCAAGCTTAATGCCCTTGAGCTCCTCAATAAATGAAGCAGAGTCTTTTACGAAGGACTCCGTTCGACCAACCAAGGGTTTAAGCTTTAACGCAAGAAACTTCGCAAGAAGGTAGGTAGGACCCCCAATGGTGTTGACGATAGGCCTCAAGGGGGCACCTTCCTTGTGAATCTTGGGGAGACCATAGCTTCTCGGAGTAATAGGGTTGCTTTCAATTATACATATAATTTTTTTAATAATAAAATAATACATAATTATAATATAATTGAGAATACTTAATTATCATATAAATTTTTAATTTTTTATATTACTTTAGAAGCTATATTAAATTTGTAAACCAACTTTAATATTTTTAAAAGTAATGTTATAAAATATTTCTCCATATTATTACTTTATTGGTTACTCTTTTATATATATCATTTTATCTCTATATAAATACATATTAATAATATTATTATTATAATGTAATGTGTTTAATCATCTGTCCCATCATAATATTATGATTGTGTTTGTTTGATTAATAGTAAAGTTGATTTCTTTTATATATATCCTTTTATTTATATATAAATAGATGATAGTATTTTTAAATGATAAAATGTTGTTTGTTAAAAAATATTACTTATTTGTTTTTTTATAAGAGTTTTGTTAAAATATATTGGGATAGCAATGATTTTGATTTTGTATTTATTGGATGATATAATAATGATGAATTAATGATAATTGGGTTTTTTTATTGTGAGATGAGATAATGTTTTTGCAAGAGAATATAATGTTCACATATATGTTTCTAATTATGTATTCTTGTTTTTGTACCGTTTTCTCCGTAAATCGGGTCACAACAAGGGGATTTAAACCTTAGATATTTCAATTTTCATAGATTTCATATTACTTCGATCAGCAATTGATCTACTGAGCTAGGACATGATAGTAAGTTTTTTAATTAGATAATGTGAGTTTATTTTTGTTTATTGTATTATATGAGTTGTGTTTGTTAGGTGATATTAGGATGATATTGATGAATTTTTTTTAATGTTAAATGAAATCAATAAGTTTCTTAAAGCATATGGTGTTGAGATTTATATGCTCTTAATGTGTGGCTTTTCTCATATGTGTGTGTGTGTGTGTATTTGAATGATGATATATATTTATTTGCTACATGACATGATGATGCAATTTAATTTTATTCTAGTTTTAGTTGGAGTGGGGTGGGAGGATTATAGAGAAGGAGAGTAGGAGGGTGAAATAGAGAGATATGAGGGAGAGAGATATGTGGGGGAGGAGTTGAGTGTGAAAGAGGGTGGAGGGGCAGGAGGGGAAGGGGGATGGGAGGAAGAGAGAGGAGTGGAGGGGGGAGAGAGAGAGAGAGAGAGGAGGAGGAGGAGGAAGAGGTTAGAGACGATAAGAGAGGGACAGAGGTGGGGTGGGAGTGAAAGAGAGATTTGGGGAGAAGAAGAGAGAATGAGAGTATGTGTGTGTGAGGGGGTAGAGAGAGAGGTAAAGAGTTGGGGGAGGATATTTTGGAACAAGGAGGGAAGGAGAATGAATGAGAGGGGGAGAGTGGGGGAGAGATATGGGAAGAGGGCTAGGGGGAGAGAGTGAGGGATCATTTGCATGACATAAAATGAAGTTGGGGGGGAGGTTTATAGACTTGACGAGACAATGAGATACTAAGAAGAGAGAGAGATATGGGGTAGAGAGGACAAAGAGTGAAGGGGGTAGTGAGATGGGGGGGAGGAATATAGATAGAAATATTGAGAGGTGGGAGGGGAGGAGGAGAGCCCCGACATGTGGAAGTTTTGTGAAGGAGGGATGGGGGGGAGGGTGGGGAAGAGAGATAGTAAGAGGAGAGAAAGAGAGAAAAAAATAAAGAGATACAAAGAGATGGATAGAGAGATAAGGGGATGGTGAGAGGGAGAGATAGAGTAATAGGACATAGAGAGGGGGAGGGAGGGAGAGAGAGATAGATTAGAGAGAGGGGGAGGGAGAGATAGTTGTGAGGTCGGAGAATGGAGAGAGAGGGAGAGGGAGAGGGAGGTAAGGGGGAGTGGGAGAGGGATACCCATTGTTCACAACAAGTATATTCCCTTTATTGACTTATTGTAATTAATGGAGTGTTGACTTATTTTGTATATTCTCTTATATGTTCTCGCAACTAGTCTAGACCAAATAGAGCCACTCATTCATCATTGTTGGAAATGAAGCCTTGAACTTAACTTGGAAAACAACATAACTTGTCTGTTAATTCTAGGAAAGTGCCCATGATTATGATATGGATAGGTCATAGTCACATCATCTACATATCAACACTAGAGAAATGTTTCACATTGAAGAAGGAATTATCCATGCTAGAGGATTGAAGAAGGGAGGGTAATAATTGAAGGTTGAGTATAACTTCTAGTAGGGTATTCTCTATGTGAATTCCATTTTTCATTAGAATTTGTGTTTTCATTTTTATATGTTGTTCAAGTGTGAATACACATTCAATGAGTGCTAGATGTTTTACATTAGTATATAAGTGAACTAGGAAAATCACAAGATAAAATAGAATACTTAATCAAACACACATGCTTATGAATAGGACACAATCATTTTACTTAGAAACTTCGACCCCATTAAAATGTTTTTTTTGGTAAATAAAAGAAAATAATTTTTTTATGGAGCATTTACAAAGGAACACATCACATCATTATAGAAACTATACAATCTTTCATCTAGTTTAGTGTTTCTATACCATAGTTTGTATATACAACATTTTCCAAAAAAATACCAAATTGCTCTTATCTATTTCTTGTAATTTGTAAATAATACAAAAAGAGAGATTTTTTCTTATAAATAAGTGTGGTTTTTCATGTCCATCACAATTCACCATGAATGCATGAGTATAGCAATATTATAAGATATGCATCGTAATAACACACAAGGAGTTTTCTCTCTTTATTCCTCTCCAAAGAGCCAAATAGGTTGTAATAAGTTTACTTGCTTAAGAGATAGTGAATGAACGATTAATTGAGTGATGGGGGTATAAACCATCGCTTTATATGGATTTGATATTTGGGGCTTCAACCTTCGTTGTAGATAGCGGTCTTGCATTTATAGGGTGTAGACATGTACTTGAACACCTTATTTGGTGCAAACATATTCATAAAGATTCATCAATTGATTTTTCATAATCATATAGATCAATTTATATGTCATTTTGTATGCATGAACATAATTAATATTCCTAAAACATAGTTGACCTTTATGTTCCTTAGACCATTAAATGCCACAAATCATAATGAGATGTGCTTAAGTGAGGGTTGAGTAATTTCATTGTGGGAGAACCAATATGCATCTACAATGTATATCAAAAGGAGAAAGGTGCATTGTAGCATGCATGTTGGGTCATAACAATACTACATAAAGGGGGATTTTAAGAAAATATTTGAGACAAATTTTCGGTAAATTGTCTTAATTTGAGACAAAAAAAGAAAACTTGTGTATTGTCTTAAATATTGTCTTTAAGCAGGTGTCTAAAAAATTATTTTCTTAAAGATTATTGTCGTAAAAATATTGTCTTAAAGATTATTGTCCTAAAATATTGTCTCTATAAAGAGAATATATAGCACAAACATTATTGTCTCTTAGGACACAATTTCATTTTTGTCTCTTTGGAGACAATTTCAATTTTGTCTCCCTAGAGACAACACTTATTAGAGACAATATGTATTCAATACTAGCTATTGTTTCTCTAGACACAATAAAAAATTTATTTAAAGATCACTTTTGTCTCTTCGGAGAAAATTTAAAAAATGAATCCAGAAATATCTCACCATTGAAATAAATCGATATAAAAAAACATTTAATTAAAAATAAACTACAAAATCATTGATTAATCCATATTAACCCACAGTGGAATCGAACGTCCAACCTCCTGCTTGTAAGGCAGACGCTCTTCCATTGAGCTAGCATAGTTTAAAGAATTATGTGAAGAGTTATGGAAATCCTTTAAACTACATTTATAGCCATTGATTTTAAAAAACTAATGTTTGACACATGATCTATAATCTTTATAAAAAATATAATCATGAAGAACATATTTTTAACTTACTAAAATAACTCAAGGGAGTTACCTGAATGTCACACCTTGCAACATAACCAACATATCTTGTGGAGTCCATTCAATTTATTGCTACAATGCCTATTATCAATGCAAGAATGAATCTGAGCATGAAAGAACCAATAATATTAATCATCCACAAAACTTGCTAACAACCTTGTTTCCATATTGCTAACATACTATATGCTTCAGGTGAATGAAATTTTCCTAATCACCCAAGATATTGATTTAAATTGCCCATTTTACATAATAATCGCAACTTGAATTTCAACCCATTTACAATGAAGTATCTGTGCAAAAATAGATCAAACATAGTCCATCTGGACATTGATATAAAATGCCCATTTCACATAATAATTCACATACTGTATTCTGCAGGTGAATGAAATTTTCCTAATCACCCAATATGTGATTTAAATTTCCCATTTTACATAATAATTACAACTTGAATTTCAACCCATTTACAATGAAGTATCTGTACAAAAATAGATCAAACATAGTCCATCTGGACATTGATATAAAATTTCCATTTCACATAATAATTCAAAGTAAGAAAAGTATTGGCCTAAAGTAGTAGAGTTTCCAAGGAGACAATGGAAAACCTTCCTAAGTACCCATAGGGTTCAACTTTGTTAAAAGAATCTATAACATTTGAAGTCTCATCGAAAAAAATATTAAAATATACTATTAATTTAACAATATAAACTATCATTACAAATTGCATGGATAAAATTTGTAGTGGAGATCTAGCTCAAAGCGACGAAAAGTGGATATCAAATTTGAATATTAATCCAATATCTCAAAATCAAGGCATCATAAATCAACAAGAGCTCAAGAGAACCAATACTCCTAAAATAACCCATAAAGTAGTGATATTATCAAGTGGATCTATAGTCAAAGGATGTATGCATTATCATTCATTGGCCTCTAAAGGTAACTAGCTCCTCTCAAGCTCGCGAATTGTCATATATATTGCAAAGGAACAAACATTGTTGAAATATTCATGGAATATTATTGAAACAAAAAATAATATGGAAAAATCATCATCTCTTCTAAAAGGAGTGCCATTATTGAGCAATATTATTTCAAAAAACATTGCAATGATGGGGACTCCTCAAATTATAATCTCCCATCTCACCAGTTTCTCTCAAGCTTCTAGTATCAAAATTGAAATAAATGTGAGTAGAGCGAATTCTATTGTAAGTCATTTGACAGTTGGGAGGCTAATCACATCCTCAGAACAAATGATACATAGACTCAAATGGCCAATGAAGCAATTCAAGCCATCCATTAATTGAATTGTAAATGGAGTTGATAATAAAATCAAGAAAAATAAAATGAAATATCGCATTGGCCCTAACTTCCCAACAAGCCACCCAACGATAGTTAGAAAATGGCCTCTAAGTTCTAGAAATATATAGAGATTAGATAAAGGAGCATAGAGAAAAGATAATAGGGAGTCAAATATAGAGAATGGGTAGAGAATGAAGGTTTATATCACATGAATATGCAAACCAAAACAATGATCTTTCTACCAAACTAAGCTACATTACATAATATTTCATCTATACTTAACATCTTTAAGCTCTTTTTATTATCCTTCTCTCAATTTATACTCGAGAGACAATCAAACCACTAAATGCCCTGTCTACCTATATGATGAGCCCAATAGAGATACAAGTACCCTATCCTCCATGTTCAAATAAGGCATCTCACCAAATCATAACATTCTCTACTCACATCCATGTTCCATTTAGAGAAGCTAAATATCGTCCAAATAGTTTTGAAGATAAAAAAAGAGACCTGGAACAGGTGGGAATAAAAACGATTACCAGCACATTTCCAACATGCTACACTAGAGAAAATTGATGTTTTAATATCCCCTACAAGAAACTTCCCCGCCAAATGATTTCATAGCAAGGATACACTTCCAAGTTCCAATTAGTCAAATCAATCAAAGCAAGGGCTCTCTCATTCTTGGGTAATTAGCCCTCTCTCCACCATACTTTGACCACAAATAGGAATGTAAGGTATATTTCAAAGACCAACATTATGCTTAGCTAGGCAAACTAAGGTGAAACAAATACATCCTCCTGACCACTGTTAATTACAAGAAAATTAGATCCTTATGTTGTTGGTCATGATTATTAGCTTGAAACTGTTGCAAACACCAATCCCACATAACAACAATTGAAAGCCTTGCTCCAAAAAATTCCAAGTTTCAAGAACTTATTTCCTATACCCCTATGATATAATAACAACTCTATGCTTGACAAGATTCAATTAACATTCACTATTCACCTTTATTTCATACCACAACATGTTTTTGCAAATATGAATAAGATTTCATAATTGATTATGCATAATGTTATGCATTGTTATAGATCTATTTTGGCACATCACTCCTAATGATCAGATCACTACAAATAGGGCTCATCAAACCCTAATTTCAGTTGCTACATGCCCTAGACAAGTCATCATATTGAATGTTTTCATTCATGAAAGTTTCCTAGTTTGAAACCCTGTCGAAATGCCTCTTTGGGACATCAACGCATCCTTGGTTAGAAGCAACTGCTTTGCATATTAGGTAGGACCATTCAAACCTGCATTGCAGAGCACTTAGGCCCACTTAATCTTGCGCTGGGAGAGGATGAGAAAAATTGACATAGTATTCTGGGAATATTCCTTGATTCTAGAACATTCTAGAAGGATGCCCAACTCTTATCTCATCCTATGAGCTTGATTTTGGATAGCCTATGGATCATTCAAACCTCTATCCTCTCATCCCATTCTGTTAAGATATGGTATGTTCTATGCTTATAACAGTTTACTTATTTTTCTTATTATATTCCACCGATTAGCAATCACATGTACATAAAGTAAAGTGCAGATAGAACATTACACGATCGACAGAAAACAAGCTAAGACAAGAGACACAAGATGTTGCGGCTAGCCAGGGACAAACCCCACAATGTGTGGGGAAAAAATTTGATCAAATCTTCTTTTATCTTCAATAATTCACCAGAGAGAAATAGTACAATAAATCTGATTCGTATCAGCAGTAGCAAACCCTAGATCAGTAGCATCAGCATTAGCGGCTTCATTATCAAACTATGGCAGACCATATCTCACAAACCGACAGTCGGATTGACTTCATTCCACCACCAAAAGTTTCGGCTTTCAGAGGAGGTTCAAATGAATCTACAACGCAGTTCAGATGAGGATAAATTCTAGGCCACGCAAGTCAATCTTTTCTCTACAGTTGCAACTTCAGTTTCAGCAGTTTCCGGCTTCAAACTAGGGCAGTCGATATCTTGCAAACTGTTCGTCGGATTGACTTCATTCCACCACCAAAAGTTGCGGCTTTCAGAGGAGGTTCAGATGAGCCTACAATGTAGTTCAGATGAGGAGATCTTCTAGGCCACGCAAGTCAATCTTTGCTTCTGCAGTTGCAGCTTCAGTTTTAGCAGTTTCCAGCTTCAAACTAGGGCAGTCGATATCTTGCAAACCGTTCGTCGGATTGACTTCATTCCACCACCAAAAGTTGCGGCTTTCAGAGGAGGTTCAGATGAACCTATAGCGCAGTTCGAAAGAGGAGATCTTATAGGCCACGCAAGTCAATCTTTACTTCTGCAGTTGCAGCTTCAAATTCAACAGCTTCTGGCTTCACATGTGTGAGAGAGAGAGACCCATTTCAGCGCAATAGAGAAGAGACTCATATCTGCGCAGTAGAGAGAGAGAGAGATGTGATGAGATGAGTGAGTCTAAATGAGGAAATGTCCTCTTATATTTATACACAACGTTGGTGGGTGAATAGATGCGACTGTTGGGCTTCTGAGCCTACATGAGTTGTAGGTCGGCTTGATAATAATTCCATAATCAAAATAAATTCATATTTCCATGAATACTTATCGGAATTGGATGATCTTTATATCAATCCTACACCTCTCGACGAGAGGAAACTAATAAAAATATTATTAGCCATGAATAAGATGACCCACATGAAGTTTTGCCCTGGTTGCCAATTTTAACACTCCCTCTCAACCATGGAGAACTTCATCTGCAATCTGTCTATCGGTCGTTACTATTCATCCATCAAATGCACTGCCTTGTACAGCTTGACCCTTGCCCTGCTCTGCTCTATTTTGCTTGTTCTGCTTTGTCTTGTTCTGCCCTGCATTGATCTGTACTGTTTTGTTCTGTTCTGCTCTGCTCTTGCATTGTTCTGTTCTACTCTGCTTTTGTTCGAATTATGAAGAAGAAGAAATGATCGAGGATGTATCATACTGACTCAAAGTCAGTCTCAGAGTATGTACCACTGGTCCCAGACCAGTCTCAACCAACCCAAAGTCAGCGTCATAGTGAGCACAACTCCAATGGTCCCAGACCAATATCATCCTCCACTGACTCAAAGTCAGTCTCAGAGTATGTACCACTAATCCCAGACCAATCTCAATCGACCTGAAGTCAGCGTCATAGTATGGTACAACTCCTACCACTGGTCCCAGACCAATATCATTGATCCTAGATCAACGGAGGTCATCCTAGCATAGGGAGTATAGTAGTTACAACGATGCGTCCATCGGTACTACTATGGTCCCTAACTTCATTTCCCTGCTCATTGATCAGATGAGAGGTACTTCCCATGAGTCCTAGACTGCATGGGTAGGATGCCTCGACAGGAGAACTAATCAATCCTGTCCTCACAGGAGAACACATCAATCCTGCTACAATTGCCATGGAGAACACATCAATCCAGGCCTCACAGGAGAACATATCAATCCTGCTACAATCGCCGTGGAGAACACATCAATCCTACTACAATCGCCGTGGAGAACACATCAATCTAGGCTACCATGGAGAACACATCAATCCAGGCCTCACAGGAGAACTAATCATCCTGCTACACAGGAGAGCGAATCATCCTGTTCCACAAGAGAGCGAATCATCTTGTCCCATAAGCCACCATAGATCAAAGATTTAATCCATCTCTTTGTGTTCACAGAAAATTTATTAGAATCTGAAGTTATTAGCCAGGTCTATTAGCTAGTAAACCTGAGTTTTTTTATTTTATTCCAAATCAAAATTTGAAGTTCATTATCAAAATGGAAATGGAAACGGCCGTGCAGGAGTGTTGTTCATCCAAAGTGGAAACACAAAGGGCAGTGCAGGAGTGTTGTTCATCCAAAGTGGAAACACAAAGGGAAGATGGAGAGGAGTGCTCAGCGTGGTGGTCTCAACTGCCCAACGATCTACAAGAGAAAGTGTTGGCATGGTTGCCTGCTGAAAATTTATGTAGATATTGTTGCGTCTGTAGAGAGTGGAATACCCTCTTTTTGTCCACAACGTTTATGAGTGATTATTGGGTTGAGGCACCTCCCAACAAGAAGAAATCATGGCTTCTGTTGTGGAATGACATCTCTATGGACTTTATGGTTTATTGTTTATATAATAAAACATGGAAAAAGTTTTCTTTTGCCTTCTTACGAGAAAAATATGACGTGGAGGCGTTAGAGATCCACGGATCGGCTGCAGGCCTTTTATTGTTGTCAATTGTGTCTTTAAAACATACTGTATTCAGGCACATTGTCTCCAATCCTCTGACAGCGACGTCGTTCGAACTTCCCAGAATCAACGCTAGAGCTATTTGGGGCATGACCATCGTGGCCGGGGAGGGCGAGGCCCACGATGGAGAAACATATAAAGTGATAGCGATAACAGGGATTGAACAGAGGGTGCAAATCTACGATTCAGTTGTAAAGACGTGGACTACAGCGGGACGCGTGGCACATAATATGGGTGTAACATGGACAACATACAAGGAGAAGATAGTTGTTTCTGAGGATTTTTTGTATTGCAAGGCCGTGGAGGGCATCTCTGTTTTCAACCTCCAAAATCGGAAATATGGTATCGTGCCTTTCCCGTTCGGAAACTAGGGGAATGCCCAGGGAAGATGTAATTTTCACTTGCGGCTCGCGAGTGCTTTTAGCGTCATCCGTATCCAAGGCTGACATGGTTTTCCGTGGTTTTATGATAACGGAGATTACGAAGCCCAAATTGGGTTCGGGCAACATCGTGGGTCGCAGGGTTATTGCAGGGATTCCACCATCTGTTTTCCAAAAGTTTAGGACAGAGAAGCTCACCAAGTTTATTTCGAGAAGGTTCGGAAGTTTAATGTTTGATTTTGAAGGGACAGGGGACTTGGTGTGCTTCAGACATGCGTGTGCTAAAGAGGTGCTTGTTTATAATACAACTCAAAAAACATGGAAATGGCTTCCCACAGGTCCAATACTTGATGGTCGGCATTTTAGTCCAGCTATTTTTAGCTTCGAACCTAGACCTCATAGGAACGTCGAATAAATCGACGAGTTCTCTTATTTATTATCGAACTTTTTTTCCTTTAATTTGTTATTTTGGTATTCATTCTCAAACATACTTTATGATTTGTTTTTACTATCTTTGTAGTTATCAGATTTAAATTAAATGATCTTTATTATTTTTATCATTATTTTTTCAAAGAGATTAAGATTAAGTAAATTCATTTTATGATTTTTAGTTAACTTCATTATTTGTTAAGAGTGTTGGATTAATGTAGAAATGATATGTTCAGATAGAATTGATTAGTTGTATTCTTGTAGTTAGTGTTTGGGTATTTGGTGAAGTTGTCTTAGAAGCTATCTATGTGTGCCTATATGATGTACTCTTTGCCCAAGTAGATTTGATTTAATTCTTGAGCACTTTTCTGATTTTTTAACTTGGTATCATGTGTGCCTATATATTGTTGACCAAGTAGTTTGATCAATAAGATTTGATTTAATTCTTGCCCATCTCTCTATGGTATTAGACCGAGAGAAGGAGATCCAGTGAGACTTCAGATCTGACAGAAATCAGATCCGTGAGCGCTGTGACATCTTGTTGTTAAGTTGTTGCTCCCAAGTTTTTATGTTTTGGTCGAGAAAAATTCTTTGGAGATCTAGTGAGACTTCGCTCCCAAGTTTTTATGCTTTGGTTGAGAAAATTTCTTTGGAGATCTAGTGAGACTTTAGATCTGAGAGAAATCGGATCTGTGAGGGCTGTGACATGTTAGGGTGTTGCTCCCAAGTTTTTATGTTTTGGTTGAGAAAAATCAGTGTTGGTTGTTTGTAGTTTTGTGTACAATCAATCTTGGGTTCTTGTTGGCTATCTGCAATGGTTGTGTGCAATCTGAATATGTAGGTGAGAGGTATTCTAAAGCCTTGTCATAGGTTCCCTATAACAGTTCAATTCCAGGGAGGTGACTGGAGACACATTGGTGACTGTAAACACATTTGGGAACTCGTCGGTCAATCAAACTGAGCAGATGAAACGTGGAATAATAAAGTGGAATAATAAAGTGAAGCATGCCATAAGTAATTGTTGTTGTGTGAAAACCTAAGAGTTCACTTTACACCTTGAACCAATTTACTATTTTTTAAGTTGGGTTGTGTATAACGTATTCATAACGGAAATTTTGTTCGTAAACATGAATGTTTTTTAATGGAGAAATAAGTTATTAGAACTTTTCTTTTATGGTGAAAAAAATTCATTAGACATAAGGAGTTAAATATTTTCTTTTGGGCGAAAGTTTAAAATTGAGTGTATTTGATTAAAGAAGGAAATTAAATTTTTGGAAACATGGTTTTGTAAAAAAATGAAAAATAAGAAGGAATTTTGGCTTTGTTTTTTATTGGAAGCAAGATTAAGTCTTATTTTTTAGATCCATGCATTTGGTTTTGGACCTGGTGTGTATTTGGATGTAGATCTCGTGAATTATTTGGGTGCAGATCTAATGGATTTGGGTGTATTTTGTTGATTGGGGACATTTTCTTTTGTCATTATGTCAAATTTTCTAGTTGAAACTTATTTGAATGAGTCCACAAGGCGTTCAATTTTCACCTTGAACCAATTCACTATTTTTTAAGTCACGTTGTGGATAAAGCTTTCATGAGGAAATTTTGTTTGTAAATGTGAAAGTTTTTTAGTGGAGAAATAAGGGGTTAAAACATTTTTTATGGTGAAAATTTTTTACCAAATATAAGGAGTTAAATATTTTCCTTTGGATGAAAGTTAAAAATTGGGTGTATTTGATTAAAGAAGGAAATTAAAGTTTTGGAAATAAGGTTTGGTAAAAAAAGAGACATAAGAAGGAATTTTGGCTTTGGTTTTTTATTGGAAGCAAGACTAAGTCTTGTTTTTTTAGATCTCGTGCATTTGGTTTTGGATCTGGTGAATTGGGGTGTACATCTGGTGGATTTGGGTGTGATTTGTTAATTGGGGACATTTTTTTTGTCATTATGTCATTTTTTGGTTGAAACTTATTTGAATGAGTCCACAAGGCGTTCACTTTTCACCTTGAACCAATTAACTATTTTTTAAGTCACGTTGTGTATAAAGTTTTCATAGGGAAATTTTGTTTGTAAACTTGAAGGCTTTTTAATGGAGAATAAGGGATTAATTTTTTTTTATGGTGTAAATGAATTTACAGGATATAAGGAGATAAATATTTTCTTTTGGGTGAAAGTTAAAAATTGGGTGTATTTGATTAAAAAAGGAAATTAAAGTTTTGGGAATAAGGTTTGGTAAAAAAAGGAGAAATAAGAAGTAATTTTGGTTTTGTTTTTTATTGCAAGCAAGATTAAGTCTTTTTTTTTAGATCCTATGCATTTGGTTTTGAATATGATGAATTTGGATGTAGATCTAGTGAATTTGGGTGTAGATCTAGTGGATTTGGGTGTATTTTGTTGATTGAGGACAATTTTTTTTGCCATTATGTCAAATTTTCTTGTTGAAACTTATTTGAAAGAACCCACAAGGCTTGAAGAAGGAAATTATGCAAATTGGAAATTCAAGGTATTAACAATTTTAGAGGGAAATAATTTATGGCCCATTCCAGATTGGGAAAAAAGGTAAACAAAAGCAAAGGTGTTGCTACTAATGTCACTTAAGGACAACATCATTCCTCATATTAGGGATTGTAAAACATCCAAAAAAACATGTGATGTTCTTACAAGCTTGTATGAAACATCTAATACTAACCAGAGTTTTTTCTTGAAGACCAAGTTTTTGTCAATTAAAATGGGGGCCAATGAAAGTATAAGAAATTTCATTTCCTGTGTCAAAGAGCTAAGTGATAAGTTAGGAGACATTGCTGAAAAGGTGTCCAATATTAACTTGGTAACCATCACATTAAATGGCTTAGTGCAGAGACAGGCAGAGAAAAAAAAGGAAGGCTAAGTCTGGTGATGATCAAATAGCCTTGCAAACTATGCAAGCAACTTGCAAAAGATAGTGGTCTAGCAAGTGAGCAAGGGGGGAGATTCTAGTCTCGAAAGTTGAATCTCATGGATGGGTGGTTGATTTATAGCAGGCCTAGGTTTGGGTGATATTCAGGAAGATCTTTAATAGCCAGTAATACCAGGTCTGTAAAGAATTCCTTGAAACAGAATAGCTGGTGAATTTTGTATTGAATCACATTTCTTTTATAGAAGAGTATGGAGCGTTCCCTTTATAGTAAACAGTAGGGGTGTAATAGGTGTCTCCCTTAAAAACTATCCTTACTATAGTAAGAGTTAGTGGATGTGAAGAGTTTCCATTATACTAAATATAGGTGATAACCATGAGGGGAGTCTACAGGAACCGTTATTATAGATATATATATATATATATATATATATATATAGATATCTATATATATATATATATATATAGATATAGATATCTATATATATATATATATATATATATATATATATATATATATATATATATATATATATAAGCGGGAAAATTCAAAGATTTAAAGCAAAACCTGAAAGACAAGAGACCGACCTCGTAATGGGAAAAGACTCACAGTAGGTAACAGTTTGACTGTTTAGAAGATTTCTCCGTAAGCACATTTGTATGCAAGGAAATGTAGTAAGCTTTAAGGAATAAATTTAGAGCCTTAGTGCGCGGTTAGAAGAACAACATTTACAAGAATCTAAGGAAAATGTTGAAGTGGCAAAGATAGTATTCACAAGGGTTTCAACTATAAGAAAAAAAGAAACAGAACCCTTTTTTCTTTCCCTATTGCGTGCAACCAAGACTGTAAATGATAGCAAAGCAAACCACGTAACCATGTATATATATAACAGCAGAACGAATCTTGCAATTACCTAATCATATGACAGTGAATATTTATGTTGTCGCTATAATAATAGTATATCCAGAACTTTGAGGAGTGTCAATAAGCTTAAGCAAAAATTGTAAAAACGATTCACATGGAAGGCTAGTCGTATCCGAGGGCTAGACATGAAGGTGAATGTCGTCATGAATTATAAGTTGGCCAAGAAGACAAAAAGCTCCCATGCGGGAGATGGCCTATACAAATGCGTAAAGAAAACCAAACATGCAGAACCAATACAGTAGTATTTCATGATACAAAAACTATGCATTAAAAGAGAATTACATTGAACTATCCACAGAAATGCCACCATAATTCTGGAACCCTGAAGAGTAAAGCTCAAAAACATTACAATAGATGTCGCACCATGTAGCAGGGTTTAGGCAAACATATTTAGATTCGGCACACAATAAGGCCGCAAAGACTTCAACTTAAATCTGGAAAATTTAGATAAACAACAATTTGTGCGTAGTATTAATAAATTGTAACAAACCAAAGAAGTTTCCACTGGGGTTATATCTTCTGCAGTGTCCTTAAATAAATTATTTACATAGCAATATAAGAGAAGCCGAAGGCATATCATAATTTACAAGACGCCAAGATATCCAGGGCCTCGGTTCGACATAGCCTCACCGAGGACAAGATTTCCCTGAATCCAGGAGGGAGCAGGGAAATCTTGAATGGAGTATAGAATTCATCATATCTTTGTGACAACAAATGAAGAAGTAGATATAAGGTCTTGGGCTGCATGGCCATTCCCAAAACTAAAAGGAGAAACCCTTCTTTTTACCATTCATAGAGAGAGCACATTGTCAACAAAGCTAGCAACTCGACTATTAACAAAAGTTCTATTGTTAGAGACTTACCTTTTAGGCAATTAAAGGAGTAGTAGGATTTCAAAGGCCAAATAGCATTGACCAGACTCCACGAGCAGTTTCTGGAGGTCGGCACCACCATTCTCAACCATGGAACAAGCCAAGTAAGAAACCCATTAGAATATTGGAGCAAAAACCAAATGGAAAACCTGTAAGGGAGAAAGAAAACAAATCATTTAAAATTATTTGCATGGTTCAATTCTCACCAGAAGATAGAGTTGTGATACCCAAGGCAGATTCCAAGTCTGGTGCTCGGCAGAGTGAAGAACCGACGGCATCTACACAACGCAAAGGCGTTGTGGACAGGCTCATTGCAGGTAAGACAGAGCTGATGCATGGTCCGAAGAGAAATGTTTTTGGAAACTTTGTGCCTCCGAATAAACCAAGGAGGAGCCTATCATTACAGTACATCCCTCGGATGGGAAACTGAACATCGATGCCATCAATGAAGGTGGGAAGATCGAGGGCACGAAACAAGGGTGTACCCAGACCTCACCCCTTCATGTGATAGAACCGGTAGCATTAAATACCAGAGCCAAGTGTTAAGAGCTAGTAGCGCCAGTAGTAAACCTCCTTCATATAACCTATCCACTGGAAACTTTTCCGATAACAAAAAAGGAATTACGTTACCTTTTAACCTTCTAGGTTGTAGTAATGAGACTCGGGGATTACTAACATTAACAAATGACCCTTATGAATGCACACATATTATTAAAATTACAAAGTAATCCTATGTATACATGCTTGGATTAATTTAAGGATTAACATTAAGTTAAAAAAATTTACTATCCTGTAGATGGGTGTATTACAAGTGGTATCAAAGCCTAGTAACAAAAACTGTGGCCTCTGGGAACTGAAAACTGATAAACAGATAAAGTACATATAATTTATTTTCGACTCTATTGAGCAGTTAAAGAAAAATAGTTAATGCTTGACCCTTCTTCTGTTATTTTTCCTAGGTTAAGTAGAGGAAAACAGAAGACTGACAATATGAGAAGAGCAGACTGTGCATCATGTAGGTTTGTGGTGGGGCAGGGCCCTATAGATGGTCCTGAAAATAACCCCGAATTATGGGTACAGCTTGGAGAGGAGGCTCGCAACACAAATCTGGAAATTTTGGAGATAGTACAAGAGTTAAAAAATGAAATGGCCCGATTATGGGAGGATAACACAAGGTTACCAATGGAACCGGAGAGCATTATAAAAAGCCTGTCCGACAAACAGAATTGGCATCCACCGAATCCCAATGCTGGGCAACAAATAATTTCAGAACAACAAAATCACCACACAGAACCCGGAGAGTCAAAAATAAGGGAGGAGGAACAATCTGACAATACTTCCGAACAACAGACATAAAAAAGGCAATGAGTAGAGTCGCAAGGGGAATTCCATAAGATCAAACCATCACACTTTAATGGAGAACAGGAGGAAGAAACTAAGGCGTGGTTGATTAATATGAACAATTATTTCCATCTATATGAATACGCTTCCAATCTCAAGGCACGGTTGGCCATCTTCCAATCACGGTGAAAGGCTACCATGTGGTGGGAAGAGGTTAAGATGGTAAGAGGAGTAAGTGAACAGAACATCATTTGGAAAAATTTTCAAATCTACTTTAAAGAAAGATACCTGACTGAGCACTTCTATGACGAGAAGGCTATGGAATTCCATGACCTATGTTTGGGACAACAAACTATGGATAAATTTATCACTTGTTTTACTTCATTGCTCTGTTATGTGCCCTATATTCGAGAGGAAAAGGCTAAAGTGCATAGGTTCGTCAGTAGTCTACCTTTGAGCATGAGGGAAAGAATCAAATTTGACAACCCAAAGATGATGGAAGAGGCTATACGTAAAGCTCAAATTTTCTACTAGCAAAGCAAGCAGAAGGGAGAAATCTTGGGTAAGAAATGGGTCGATAAGAAAAGCAGCAAGCTGGCTGGAAATATTAAAGGTAATCGTGGTGGAGGTAACAAAGGATACGCCAAGGGGAAAAACAACAAAAATATGCAAAAGAATCCGCTCCAATTAAAACCCCCCATTGAGTCTAGAACCACTAAACAACCGCGGAAAACAGACAAAAAAGGGACAACAAGGCCTCCAATGCAATGTTAGGGCTGTGGTGGACCCCATTACGTGAGAAACTGACCTCAATGAAAAGTAACCGAATAGGTTTCCCAAGTCTATGAAGCATCTACAGTTGGCCATGTAGGATGGATTCTACCAAAGATAAATGCTACTCTAGAAGATCGTCAAGCAGAGTACCAGCCGACCATGGTAGAATTCGAAGGTAAATTCTTAGACCTTACTGTAACTGTTTTAATTGATCTAGGAGCTACATTAAGTTATATTAGTCCTAAGGTTGTTGAGCATTGTAAATTGCAACCTGTAAAATTTAAGGACCCTTGGCTAGTATAGTTGGCAATAGGGGCAAAGAGATGGGTACTTGCTAAGGTCAAAAACTACCCCTTAAAGATAGCAGGACAGCCAGTGACGATAGATTTGAATGTACTTCACCTTGGTTTGTATGATGTGCTAATTGGTATGGACTAGTTATAAAAACACCGGTCCATAATTAATTGTAAAACTAAGACTATTTGTCATAAAGATGAGTTTAGAATAAAGCAAGATATGCAGGGAATTAAGCGGCCAGTGCAGATTCGGCCCATAACTTCCTTCCAGTTAGCAAAATGCATTAGGAAAGGATGTCAAATTTATGCCATCCAAGTGGGTTATGCCAACTCAAAAGATAAAACAACCACATTGGAAAACATTCTTGTGATCCAAGATTTTGTTGATGTGTTTCTGGAAGAGATCCCCGGCCTGCCACCCAAAAGAGACATAGATTTTACCATCGAATTGGTGCCAGGAGCAGCCCCGGTGTCCCGAGCACCCTACAAAATGAGCACACCAGAATAGACAGAGTTAAAAATGCAATTACAGGAGCTGTTGGACAAAAACTACATTCACCCCATTGTGTCACCCTGGGGAGCCCCAGTGTCATTCGTTAAGAAGAAAGACGGGACTCTTCGCATGTGTATGGATTATCGCTAGCTGAACAAATTGACGGTCAAAAATAAGTACCCTCTACCCCGTATTGATGAACTATTTGACTAAGTAAAAGGGGCAACAATTTTCTCAAAGATTGACTTGCGATTAGGGTATCACCAGATCAAAATTAAAGAGGAAGACATAGCTAAGACAACTTTTAGAACAAGATATGGCCATTATGAGTTTGTGGTGTTACCCTTTGGGTTGACCAACGCCCCCACAACCTTATGTGTTTGATGAACAATGTATTTCATCAATATTTGGATAAGTTTGTGCTGATCTTTATTGATGATATACTAATTTATTCTTGGACTATGGAGGAACATCGGGAGCACCTCAGATTAGTATTGTAAACCCTCCGGGAACACCAATTATATGCTAAATTTAGCAAATGCAAATTCTTCAAAGAGAAAATATAATATTTTGGGCATATAATCACTAAGAAGGAATTGTGGTGGATCCCCAAAAGGTAAGTACCATAATGGAATGGCCGGTACCCAAAGATGTGGCAGACATCCAATCTTTCATGGGGCTATCAGGCTATTATTGATGGTTTGTAGAAGGATTTTCGAGAGTAGCTTATCCAGTCACTTCCTTACACAAAAAGGGAAGAACTTTCAGATGGACTTCTGAATGTCAAAAAAGTTTCGAACAACTTAAATATCTACTCACCACGACACTCATTTTAAGCATAGCTGATCCCAGCAAAGATTATGTGGTGTGCACAGATGCAAGTAAGGAAGGGGTAGGAGGTGTGTTAATGCAGGAAGGCAAGGTGATAGCCTATGAATCAAAAAAATTAAAAGAACATGAGTAGAAATACTCTGCTTATGATTTAGAGTTGGCAGTTTTCATTCACGCCTTAAAAATGTGGCAACACTACCTTACGGGAAGAAAATTTCTATTATTGACGGATCACCACAATCTAACCAATTATTTTAGCCAGCCCACCTTAATGCAAGGAAAGCACGGTGGGTGGATTTCTTGAGTGGTTTTGACTTTGAGATCAAGCATTTAAAAGGGAAAGATAATTAGGTGGCCGACGCTTTGAGTCAGAAATTGCAATGCTTATACGAGATTTCTTGTAGTGAAGGGCCCCTTCGGAGAAATGATTAAAAAGGCAGGAGAACAAAATACTGGTTACTAGCAAATAAAATAGCAAATTCAGCAACCAACCAACCAAGAAAAACAGTCAGATTATGCTTTGGACGCTGCCAGACTGTTGTATTACAAGAAAAGGTTGTACGAACCCGATCAGAACAGCATTAAAGGTATAATAATGGATAAGTATCATAAGAGTCATTACGCTGGACACCCAGGATATCAAAAAATGATCACTGCACTTCGAAAAGAATATTGTTGGCTGAGTATGAAAAAATATGTGGCTGGATATTTGGCACAATGTTTAGAATGCCAACAAATAAAGGTAGAACACCAACACCTAGCAGGGTTACTACAACCATTACGCATCTCGGAATGGAAGTGGGAAACCATCTCTATGGATTTTATAACAAGTTTTCCTAAGTCAAGGAAGAATAACGACTCCATCATGGTGGTGGTGGAAAAGTTAAGTAAGTCAGCACATTTTATACTAGTACAATCTACTTACAGAGCTGTGCAGATCGCCCATATTTTCATGAAAAATATATTTAAATTGCATGGGTTACCAAAGACAATAATCTCAGACCGTGATGTAAAATTTACATCGGTCTTTTGGAAAACATTGTTTGAAGAGTTGGGGACTTAGTTGAACTTCAGCACGGCTTATCACCCTTAAACCGACGGGCAAACTGAACGCGTGAACTAGGTGTTGGAAGACATGTTAAGAGCATATGTGATGCAGCAACCAACTAAGTGGGAGGACTACTTGCACTTGGTTGAGTTCGCATACAATAATGGCTATCATACATCATTGCAGATGAGCCCATTTGAAGTATTGTATAGGCAGAAGTGCCGCACCCCCTCAAGTTGGGGTGGACCAGAAGACAGATTGATGTTAGGTCTTGAAATGCTTAAGGAAATGGAGGAACTGGTTAAAAAGGTACGTTCTAATGTAAAGGCAGATCAGGATAGGCAAAGGAACTTGGCTGACCAAAAGAGGAGGTTTAAGGAGTATCAAGACGGAGATCATGTGTATGTGAGAATTCGAGCAAAAAAGAGCACATTACAATGGAGAGGGTGAACGAAGTTGGCACCTCGATTCTCTGGACCTTTTCAAATCTTGGCTAGAATCGGGCCAGTAGCATACCGGCTCACCTTGCCAAGTCATATATGGGTCCACAACATTTTTCATGTTTCCGTATTAAAAAAATATGTTTATGATCCTAAGCATGTAATCAGCTGGCAGGATATACAGGTAAGGAATAGCCTGGTAGATCAATTTAAATGAGTTCCATAAAGTAAAAACTAACTTAAGATGTTGTTTGTTTCAGGTTGAACTGGAAGGAGAAATCTTGGTCGAACCATTGAGCATCCTCGATCGGAGAGAAGTAATGTTGTGGAAACAGGCTATTACCCAAGTTAAAGTGCAATGGCAGCACTTTGGGCATGATGAGGCCACTTGGGAAGATGAAGAACTTATGAAAAGAGTTAATCCAGGGTTGTTCATGGCCGAAAGACGTCGGGACGATGTCCAATCTCAAGGGGGGAAGATTTAATGCCCTGAGAAAAATTGCAAATATTTGGTTTACTGTGGTAAATATAAACTGAACCTGATATTATTATCTATTTGAAATTTAAATATATTAGTTTTCATTATGAGAAATAAAAAGTTTTTCTTTTCAAAAAGGATGGTAACTTTTCAACGAGGAAGTTTTCCTCTTGGAAAAAAAAATAGTTTCTATGAGAGCAACCATAACCACCTCCCCTAACTAGAAGGGTTTCCAGAGAAAAGGAGGAAAGGAGAGGAAAATTTGCACTATAGAGACAAGCAAAGAAAAAAAAAAGGAAGGCTAAGTCTGGTGATGATCAAATAGCCCTGCACACTATGCAGGAAACTCACAGAAGATGGTGGTCTAGCAAGTGAGCAAGGGGGGGAGATTCTAATCTGGAAAAACGAATCTCATGGACGGCGGTTGATTTGTAGCAAACCCAAGTTTGGGTGACATTCAGGAAGATCTTTAACAACTAGTACGACCAGGTATGTAAAGAATTCCTTGGAACAGAATAGCTGGTGAATTTTTTATTGAATCACAATTTTTTTATAGAAGAGTACGGAGGGTTCCCTTTACAGTAAATAGTAGGGGTGTAATAGGTGTCTCCATCAAAAACTATCCTTACTATAGTAAGAGTTAGTGGATGTGAAGAGTTTCCCTTATACTGGAAATAGGTGATAACCGTGAGAGGAGTCTATAGGAACTGATATTATATATATATATAAGAAGGAAAATTCAAAGATTTATAGCAAAACCTGAAAGACAAGAGTCCGACCCCGTAATGGGCAAAGACTCACAGTAGGTAGCAGTTTGACTGATTAGAAGATTTCTCCCTAAGCACATTTGTATGCAAGGAAATGTAGTAAGCTTTAAGGAATAAGTTTAGAGCCTTAGTGCGCGGTTAGCAGAACAACATTTACAAGAATCTAAGGAAAATGTTGAAGTGGCAAAGATAGTATTTGCAAGGGTTTCAACTATAAGAAGAAAAGAAACATAAACCTTTTTTCTTTCCCTATTGCATGCAACCAGGACTGTAAATGATAGCAGAGAAAACCACATAACCATGTATATATATAACAGCAAAACGAATCTTGCAATTACCCAACCATACGAAGGTGAATATTTATGATGTCGCTACAATAACAGTATATCCAGAACTCTGAGGAGTGTTAATAAGCTTAAGCAAAAATTGTAAAAACGATTCACACGGAAGGCTAGCCATATCCTAGGGCTAGACCTGAAGGCAAATGTCATCGTGAATTATAGGTTGACCAAGAAGACAACAAGCTCCCACGTGGGATATGGCCTATACAAATCCGTAAAGAAAACCAAACATGTAGAACCAATACAGTAGTATTTCATGATACAAAAACTGTGCATTAAAAGAGAATTACATTGAACTATCCACAGAAATGCCACCATAATTCTGGAACCCTGAAGAGTAAAGCTCAAAAACATTACAATAGATGTCGCACCATGTAGTGGGGTTTAGGCAAACATATTTAGATTTGGCACACAATAAGGCCGCAAAGACTTCAACTTAAATCTGGAAAATTTAGATAAACAATAATTTGTGCGTAGTATTAATAAATTGTAACAAACCAAAGAAGTTTCCACCGGGGTTATATCTTCTACAATGTCCTTAAATAAATTATTTACATAGCAATATAAGAGAAGCCCAAATGCATATCATAATTTACAAGACGCCAAGATATCCAGGGCCTCGGTTCGGCATAGCTACACCGAGGACAAGATTTCCCTGAATGCAGGAGGGAGCAGGGAAATCTTGAATGGAGTATAGAATTCATCATATCTCTGTGACAACAAACGAAGAAGTAGACATAAGGTCTTGGGCCGCATGGCCATTCCCAAAACTAAGAGGAAAAACCCTTCTTTTTACCATTCGTAGAGCGAGCACATTGTCAACAAAGCTAGCAACTTGACTATTAACAGGAGTGCTACTGTTAGGCACTTACCTGTTAGGAAATTAAAGGAGTAGTAGGATTTGAAAGGCTGAATAGCATCGACCAAACTCCACAAGCAGTTGCTGGAGGTCGGCACCACCATTCTCGACAATGGAACAAGTCAAGTAAGAAACCCTTTAGAAGATTGGAGAAAAAACCAAACGGAAAACCTGTAAGGGAGAAATAAAACAAATCATTTAAAATTATTTTCATGGTTCAATTCTCACCAGAAGACAGAGTTGTAATACCCAAGGTAGATTCCAAGTCTAGTGCTCGGCAGAGTGAAGAACCGGCGGCATCTAAGTAGCGCAAAGGAGTTCTTGACGGGCTAATTGTAGGTAAGATGGAGCTGATGCATGGTCGGAAGAGAAATGTTTTTGGAAACTTCGTGCCTCCGAATAAACTAAGGAGGAGTCTATCATTACAGCACAGCCCTCAGATGGGCAACTGAACATCCATGCCATCGATGAAGGTGGAAAGATCGAGGGCGTGAAACCAGGGCGTACTCGGACCTCACCCCTTCACATGATAGAACCGCCAACATTAAATACTAGAGCCAAGTGTTAAGAGCTAGCAACGCCGGTAGTAAACCTTCGTCATATCAACTATCCACCGGAAACTTTTCCGATAACGCAAAAGAATTACGTTACCTTTTAACCTTCCATGGTGTAGTAATGAGACCCGAGGATTACTAGCATTAACAAGTGGCCCTTATGAATGCACGCATATTATTAAAATTACAAAGTAATCCTATGTATGCACGCTTGGATTAGTTTAAGGATTAACATTAAGTTAAGAAAATTTACTATCCTGTAGATGGGTGTATTACACTTAAAGAGATGGAAGAAATGGTCAAGAAGGTACGATCCAATTAAAAGGTAGCCCAAGATAGGAAAAAAAACTTTGCCGACCAAAAGAGAAATTTTAGAGAATACCAAGTAGGAGATCATGTGTATGTGAGAATTCAAGCTAAAAGTAGTATGTTACAATGGAGTGGGTGCGCCAAGCTGGCACCTCGGTTTTGTGGACCATTTCAAATCTGAGCGAGAGTTGGGCTGGTGGCATACCAACTCGCCCTGCCAAGTCATATTCAGGTCTACAACATCTTCCATGTGTCAGTATTAAAAAAATGCATTTATGATCCTAAGCACGTAGTCAGTTGGAATGACATACAGGTAGGAAAGTATCTTAGGTAGACCAATAAGTTTTATTGTTAAAGGAAAAACTGACTCAAGTATTTTGTGTTTTAGGTCAAGCTAGAAGGAGAATTCTTGGTTGAGCCGTTGAATATACTCAATTGGAGAGAAGTAATGCTGTGGAAACGAACCATCACCCAGGTTAAGGTGCAATGGTAGCACTTTAAGACAAATGAGGCCACCTGGGAGGATGAACAACTAATGAGAGAAGCTTATCGAGGGTTGTTTATGGCCAGAAAACATCGGGATGATGTTTTATTTTAGGAAGGGGAGATGTAATGTCCCCAGAAATCTATAAATATTTTATTTACCACAGTAAGACCAAACTGAATAATTATTGTTATTACTTGTTTGAGTTGAACAATATTGTTAATTATTGAAAATGAGAAATGATTTGAGTATTAGCAAATCTTTTAACTTCTCATGGAAGGAAGTTGAAAAAGGAAGTTGCCAGAAAAACCTTAACTACCTCCCCTAACTTTGAAATGCTTCCAAAGAAAAGGAAGTAGGGGGAGGAAAAGCCATGCTGAAATGTCAGGCGGTAAGGGGAAAAATTGCTAAGTCTGGTGATGACCAGATAGAATAAGCATTGTGTGCGAGCAACTTGCAGAAGAAAGAGGTCTTGTGAGCAAGCTAGGGGGGAGATTTGATCCCGAAAGACAAATCTCACGTACGGGGGATGACTAGCAGCGGAAAATAGAGGTGACCTCTACCATTGGTGTTCTTTACTTTAAACCAACTCAGGTAAGAGGTAACTTCTAGAAAATTAAACTGTTGCACAAAACTAAATTATGTGTCTTTTACTGTGAATGAAAAGATGTAGAGGAGTGCCTAGGCTGAAGTGATACTTGGAAATATTAATAGTAGGGTTAATGTTTGTAATTTATCTACCAAAAACCAAAACAATAGAGTTGGAACCAACTGGTTACCTTAAGTATTAGTAATATTTTCCAGTAGAGTTAATAACTGTCGAAGCAGGAGAATTTCCTGTAATCTGGAACATACTAGCTATATAATTATGAAGGGTACAGGTCATTGAATGTTGAAAAAATGATTATAGTAGAACCACTATTGTATTGAACTGGTAAACGATTTCTCTGCTGATTATGTAAAATTTTAGAACTACAAATTAGAAATTTTATCAAGAATGCTGAGAATGCTAGTACCCAAAAGAGGCAAAGAGTAAAACCCACAGGTTAGGTAACCCTGGATTAAACCCCAAAGAGCCGAGGAATGATATAGCAGGGGTTATAAGGTTAGATAACCTAAAGTTGCCCTGGGATAGCATACCAGGGAGTGGACTATTAAATAAACTCTAAAACTCAGCGAGGTCTTCCTAAACCCTATGTGGGAGTGAAACCCCATAGTATTAACACTGATAGAAGAAATCCCCAAGTAAGTTAACTAAAAGTACCAAATATTAAATAGAAAAGTAGAGAACTGTAGAAATCATATTCTCGCAAATGGCAATTACCAAATAGATCTCAACTCAGAGCCGCATAATTTGAAAGAAATGAAATTAAGTGAAACCCTGACTCGGGGTTTCCACAACAAATTCTATCCATTCTAAACAGTACTGAAATTGTGAACAAGAATATCATGGATAGATGAAGGAATAGCAAACATATATCATTCATACATCGAACCAGACTTCAATTTACATTCCATATAAAGTATAACATTCATACATCGAACTAGACTTCAATTTACATTCCATATGGAACTAGAATCATAGGACGTAAGGAAAAACGTAAATGGCTTCGAACCCCAAGAAGTCTACCAAATTAGATTAACAAGTCTTAATCAGAGAGATGTAATTCTTTCATAAAAAACTTAACATGGAAACTATGCCGGTGTTGCCATAGTCTCAAGACCCACAATGGATTAATAAATTCCTTGATTATATAGAGGAAATGTTTGTGCTTACATCTCAGAACAACTATAGCCACTTGCCTGATAACTATTAACTAATAACTGTGCAATGAGATCCCTTTTTTACTTCAAAACCGGAAAAAGAAAGCTAGTAATACTCAGGAGAGTTGAAACTCTAGCCTCAAGCAACCAAAGAGTTCCTTCTATGCGAAACAAGCACCAGGTTGGAGATAAACTTTACCCAGAAACCCTCGGGCATCGAAAAACATTCAAGGGAACCACCTTATGATCACAATTGTAAACCCCAAACTTGTAGCCGAGTCTCCTACAGATTAAAATACACCACAATTCTTGTTAGCAACAGAGCTACAATGGTAGGGAATAAACAATCAATTGCAAAAGAAAACATAACAAAGTCACATCTGTAAGCAACGCTTATCCGAGGTACACTCGCCAAAGAGAAAAGCATAACCCAGTTTCTGAGAATCCTCCATCCGCATTGTAGCTTTGGATCGATAGACTGAGAAGGCTTGCAAGAGGAGAAGCGGAATCGGAGCAAGTGCCGAGGAAAGACAGAGTAAAATGAGGCACCGCTTTCGCAAATAGGGATGTGTAAACCCCTAGAAGGAGCCCAGCCGTAGGATTGTGAACCCAGGTCTTCCACCATCGATGAAACAAGAGACTCGACATGTGCAGCTGTAGTAGGACAGGCCTGCCCATGCCATGTACTAAGACAGAGAAGGAAATTTAATGCCATAACCAAAGTATCAACACCAATGTAAAGTTTAACAAATTGTAAGCCGGGTTGAATAAGACAACGTGAACGCTTAGCACTGAGACTGTCAGCGAGCAATATGGTGGGGATTCCCATGGCATGGATAAAATTAATGAAGACTAACAAACGATGGCACTTAAATCCAAAAGCCGATAACCAATAATTTAACTAGAGATCATATCATATATATACGATTGTAATTACACCCTAAAAATTATAGTATAGTGTTATAACAATTGAAACATAGGTGTATATAAATCAAAATTTGTGTTTGATTATTTTTTTTTTACCGTATGTATGATGTGGAGCTGTGACAAAAGATCAATTCAAGAGATCCAACCCTCTCTTAAGAATTGATTTTGACCACTCAAGTCAATAAAAACCATCTCTTGTTAGCCACAACATGTGAACATACGATCATAGTGCTGGCTAAGTCCAGATGCTCCTGCATCAATCTCACATAAACATGTAAATGTAAATGTAAATGTAAACTTAAACTTAAACTTAAAGGTAAATGTAAATGTAAATGTAAACATTTAACATTTTTAATCTATAAACCCAATATAAATTTAAAATATAAAGAAGTTTATGAACATTAAAAGAATAGGTACGATAAATAAATAAAAATATAAATAAACTAAAGGTATGGTAAATAAATTAAAATATAAATAAACTAAATGTATGGTAAATAAATAAAACTTCTTTTTATATTTAGTCCATAAACTTCTTTATATTTAAAGAAGATTCAAAAAAGAGGTTTTATTTAGGTGAAGCGTATGGACCAAATACCATTTTAATACCCTGGGCTAAATACCATAGACCAAATACTATATTTATAAAATATGTATGATAAATTAATGAAAATATAGATAAACTAGAGGTATGGTAAATAAATAAAACATTTTTTTTTTATATTTACTCCATAATTCACTCAAATGAAATTTTATTTAGGTGAAACTTATGGGCCAACTACTATGGGCCAAATTACTATCAATACAATGTAAAAAGACATTATTAACCCTAATATTAATATTAATAAAAATAAAGATGGCAAATGGTATTGACCCTGGTATTGAGAACCAATGATATTGACCCATGGTATTCACATTGAATGTGGCTTACAATGGTATCAACCCGTGGTATTCACTTTGAATGTAGCCTATTTAAAGGGGGAATTAAGCCACCATAGATCAAAGATTTAATCCATCTCTTTGTGTTCACAGAAAATTTATTAGAATCTGAAGTTATTAGCTAGGTCTATTAGCTAGTAGACCGGAGTTTTTTTATTTTATTCCAAATCAAAATTTGAAGTTCATTATCAAAATGGAAATGGAAACGGCCGTGCAGGAGTGTTGTTCATCCAAAGTGGAAACACAAAGGGCAGTGCAGGAGTGTTGAGTGTTGTTCATCCAAAGTGAAAACACAAAGGGAAGATGGAGAGGAGTGCTCAGCGTTGTGGTCTCAACTGCCCAACGATCTACAAGAGAAAGTGTTAGCATGGTTGCCTGCTGAAAACTTATGTAGATATTGTTGCGTCTGTAAAGAGTGGAATACCCTCTTTTTGTCCACAACGTTTATAAGTGATTATTGGGTTGAGGCACCTCCCAACAAAAAGAAATCATGGCTTCTGTTGTGGAATGACATCTCTGTGGACTTTATGGTTTATTGTTTATATAATAAAACTTGGAAAAAGTTTTCTTTTGCCTTCTTACAAGAAAGATATGACGTGGAGGCGTTAGAGATCCACGGATCGGCTGCAGGCCTTTTATTGTTGTCAATTGTGTCTTTAAAACATACTGTATTCAGGCACATTGTCTCCAATCCTCTGACAGCGACGTCGTTCGAACTTCCCAGAATCAACGCTAGAGCTATTTGGGGCATGACCATCGTGGCCGGGGAGGGTGAGGCCCACATTGGAGAAACATATAAAGTGATAGCGATAACGGGGAATGAACAGAGGGTGCAAATCTACGATTCAGTTGTAAAGACGTGGACTACAGCGGGACGCGTGGCACATAATTTGGGTGTATCGTGGACAACGTACAAGGAGAAGATAGTTGTTTCTGAGGATTTTTTGTATTGCAAGGCCGTGGAGGGCATCTCTGTTTTCAACCTCCAAAACCGGAAATATGGTATCGTGCCTTTCCCGTTCGAGAATGCGGAAACTAGGGGAATGCCCAGGGAAGATGTGATTTTCACTTGCGGCTCGCGAGTGCTTTTAGCGTCATCTGTATCCAAAGCTGACATGGTTTTCCGTGGTTTTATGCTAACCGAGATTGCGAAGCCCAAATCGGGTTCGGGCAACATCGCGGGTCGCAGGGTTATTGCAGGGATTCCACCATCTGTTTTCCAAAAGTTTAGGACAGAGAAGCTCACCAAGTTTATTTCGAGAAGGTTCGGAAGTTTAATGTTTGATTTTGAAGGGACAGGGGACTTGGTGTGCTTCAGACATGCGTGTGCTAAAGAGGTGCTTGTTTATTATACAACTCAAAAAACATGGAAATGGCTTCCCACAGGTCCAATACCTGATGGTCGGCATTTTAGTCCAGCTATTTTTAGCTTCGAACCTAGACCTCATAGGAAGGTCGAATAAATCGACGAGTTCTCTTATTTATTATCGAACCTTTTTTTCTTTAATTTGTTGTTTTCTTATTCATTCTCAAACATACTTTCTAATTTGTTTTTACTATTTTTGTAGTTATCAGATTTAAATTAAATGATCTTTATTATTTTTATCATTATTTTGTCAAAGAGACTAAGATTAAGTAAATTCATTTTATGATTTTTACTTAAACTTCATTATTTGTTAAGAGTGTTGGATTAATGTAGAAATGATATGTTCAGATAGAAGTGATGAGTTGTATTCTTGTCGTTAGTGTTTGGGTATTTGGTGAAGTTGTCTTAGAAGCTATCTATGTGTGCCTATATGATATACTCTTTGCCCAAGTAGATTTAATTTAATTCTTGAGCACTTCTCTGATTTTTTAACTTGGTATCATGTGTGCCTCTATATTGTACTCGTTGACCAAGTAGTTTGATCAATGAGATTTGATTTAATTCTTGCCTATCTCTCTAATGGTATCAAACCGAGAGAAGGAGATCCAGTGAGACTTCAGATCTGACAGAAATCAAATCCATGAGCGCTGTGACATCCCAAGTTTTTATGTTTTGGTTGAGAAAAATTCTTTGGAGATCTAGTGAGACTTCGCTCCCAAGTTTTTATGCTTTGGTTGAGAAAATTTGTTTGGAGATCTAATGAGACTTCAGATCTGAGAGAAATCGGATCCGTGAGGGCTGTGACATGTTAGGGTGTTGCTCCCAAGTTTTTATGTTTTGGTTAAGAAAAATCAGTGTTGGTTGTTTGTAGCTTTGTGTACAATCAAGCTTGGGTTCTTGTTGGCTATCTGCAATGGTTGTGTGCAATCTGAATATGTAGGTGAGAGGTATTCTAAAGCCTTGTCATAGGTTCCCTATAACAGTTCAATTCCAGGGAGGGAGGTCACTGGAGACACATTGGTGACTGTAGACACATTTGGGAACTCGTCGGTCAATCAAACTGAGCAGATGAAACGTGGACTAATAAAGTGGAATAACAAAGTGAAGCATGCCATAAGTAATTGTTGTTGTGTGAAAACCTAGTGTTTGCCGCATCTGAAGAGTTCGCTTTACACCTTGAACCAATTTACTATTTTTTAAGTTGGGTTGTGTATAAAATTTTCATAATGGAAATTTTGTTCGTAAACATGAATGTTTTTTAATGGAGAAATAAGTTATTAGAACTTTTTTTTTTAATGGTGAAAAAAATTTATTAGACATAAGGAGTTAAATATATTCTTTTGGGCGAAAGTTTAAAATTGAGTGTATTTGATTAAAGAAGGAAATTAAATTTTTGGAAACATGGTTTTGTAAAAAAATGAAAAATAAGAAGGAATTTTGGCTTTGTTTTTTATTGGAAGCAAGATTAAGTCTTATTATTTAGATCCATGCATTTGGTTTTGGATCTGGTGTGTATTTGGATGTAGATCTCGTGAATTATCTGGGTGCAGATCTAATGGATTTGGGTGTATTTTGTTGATTGGGGACATTTTCTTTTGTCATTATGTCAAATTTTCTAGTTGAAACTTATTTGAATGAGTCCACAAGGCGTTCAATTTTCACCTTTGAACCAATTCACTATTTTTTAAGTCACGTTGTGTATAAAGTTTTCATGAGGAAATTTTGTTTGTAAATGTGAAAGATTTTTAGTGGAGAAATAAGGGGTTAAAATTTTTTTTATGATGAAAAAAATTTACCAGATATAAGGAGTTAAATATTTTCCTTTGGATGAAAGTTAAAAATTGGGTGTATTTGATTAAAGAAGGAAATTAAAGTATTGGAAATAAGGTTTGGTAAAAGAAGAGACATAAGAAGGAATTTTGGCTTTGTTTTTTAATTGGAAGCAAGACTAAGTATTGTTTTTTTAGATCCCGTGCATTTGGTTTTGGATCTGGTGAATTGGGGTGTACATCTGGTGGATTTGGGTGCAATTTGTTAATTGGGGACATTTTTTTTGTCATTATGTCATTTTCTGGTTGAAACTTATTTGAATGAGTCCACAAGGCCTTCACTTTTCACCTTGAACCAATTAACTATTTTTTAAGTCATGTTGTGTATAAAGTTTTCACAGGGAAATTTTGTTTGTAAACTTGAAGGCTTTTTAATGGAGAATAAGGGATTAATTTTTTTTTATGGTGTAAAAGAATTTACAGGATATAAGGAGATAAATATTTTCTTTTGGGTGAAAGTTAAAAATTGGGTGTATTTATTTTAGAGAGATTTTTCAGCAAAAATCACATGGAATACCATTTGTCGACGCGTTTCGAACCAACAATTGTGGTTCATCGTCAGGACAAGTTGAAGAAACAAATCCAGCTAAGCAATTTAAATAGGCAGAACGGAGCCTCCTGACCAACGGCTAGTTTGACTCTAGGACCAGGGTCAAAAATATTTTATTAGCATAGTTAGTAAGAAATAGGACTAAAACATATAATTGAAGGGTACTTAGTTCACAAATATTAATAAAAATTAGAAATTAGTTAAATAATGGACCCTAATATATAAAATAATCTTATTAAAAATTATAAAATAATAATAAATAGATGCATCAAAGACCTAACCAATGTCAAAACGAGGTTAGGTTAGTTAGGAAAAATTAGTTAAAAATATTCAAAATAAAATTAATAAATAGATAAATGAAAATTAAATTAAAAATAAATAAATTAGTTACTACGAAAAACATAAAATAATAATAATAAAAAATAAATAAAATAACAATAAAGATAAAATACTCAAAATAAATTAAAATGAATAAAAATAAAATAATCAAACCAAAAAACAAAGGACCTAAAAATTAAAAGCCTATAAATATTATTAAAAATTATCAATTAATTAATAATAAAATGGAAGAAAACCACAGAGGTTAGGTTAGATAGAAAAATAAGTCAAAATAAAATAAAAATAAAAATTAGTTAAAAATGGTAAAAAGAATAAAATAAATAGGTTAGTTAGAAAAAATTAGTTAAAAAGTCTCAGAAAATAAAAATAATAAACGAATAAATAAATAAAATAAAAACAAAATAAATAAATAAAATTAATAATTAAGAGGTTAGGTTAGATAGAAAATTAGTTAAAAATGGTAATAATAGAATGAATAAATAAACAAAATAAGAATAAAAAATAATAAATTAGTTAAAAGGACTCAAAAAATATAAAGGAATAATAGAACAAATCAATAAAAATAAATCAATAAAACATAAATCAGTTAAAATAAATAAGTTAATATTAAATAAATAATAATGAAAAGTAATGAAAAGTAAATAAATAATAAATAAAAGAAATTAACCCTAAGGAGGAGGGCGGAAACCAACTAGGAAGAGAGAGCAAGGACGCAACATCTACTAACTTTCTAGCCATCGTCTCTATTAAGATAGCAAGGCCTTTTTTCAATCCCAAGCGCTTCCCTAAATTTACGATGATGGAAATGCGAAACCCTAGCAATAACACTAGCCTCCTCAATACAAACATGATGATTGGTTTTCTTAGCATGTTCAGCTAAAGCGGAAGACTTAGCTCTCCTATGTTTAAGGTCCGCAGCGTGTTCGCTAATCCTTTGATTAATGGAGCGACCAATCTCTCCAATATAGGGGGTCCCACAGGAACAAGGGATCAAATAAACACCTTTCATATCCTTAGGGTCGATAGGATCCTTTACAGATCTTAGGGACCCACGAATGGTGTTCAAGGGCCTGAAGGTCACAGGGATACTATGCTTCCTGAGAATCCTTCCAATTCTATCAGTGGTCCCTTGAACATATGGAAGAAGGACACCTGGAATTCGTTCCTTCGGTTCCCTTTTAGTCAGAGAATTCTTGGAAGCCTTAAGAAAAGCCCTCTGACCCAAGTATCTACTATAACCATTCTCAACAAAGACATCAAGCAGATGGGATTTTTCTTTCTCAAAGCTCTTTTTGTCGGAGATTCTTAGGGCCCGAGTAGCAAGGGTATTGAGGACACCCATCTTTTGAGCCGGGAAATGGTGGGAATTGGCATGAAGATACTGCTCTGTATGAGTTTTCTTACAAAAAACTCGATGGGCGAGGGAACCATCACTATTCTTAGAAATAAGAATATCAAGGAATGGAAGACATCCATCAACTTCTTGCTCCTTAGTGAACTTAATGGCTGAGGATTGATTGTTGAGATGATCAAAGAAGAGATCAAGCTCAACCTGCCCATGAGGCCATATGACATTGGTGTCGTCCACATACCTTCTCCACAACTTAGGCAAGAGCCGAGAAGAGCTAAGAGCCTTGGACTCAAAATCTTCCATAAACAGATTAGCAACAACAGGGGAAAGGGGGGAGCCCATCGCAACCCCACAGGTTTGCTCGAAGAACTCACCTTCAAAACTGAAAAAGGTGGAAGTGAGACAGATCTCAACCAACTTGGTCATGTCAGGATCTATTAGGCGATGGATCACCTCCATGGCTTCATTAATAGGGATGCAAGCGAACAAGGAGACAACATCGAAACTAACAACAATGTCCCCAGGATCAAGCTTAATGCCCTTGATCTCCTCAATAAATGAAGCAGAGTCTTTTATGAAGGACTCCGTTCGACCAACCAAGGGTTTAAGCTTTACCGCAAGAAACTTCGCAAGAAGGTAGGTAGGACCCCCAATGGTGTTGACGATAGGCCTCAAGGGGGCACCTTCCTTGTGAATCTTGGGGAGACCATAGCTTCTCGGAGTAATAGGGTTGCTTTCAATGAGCTTATGGTGCAAGGAACTTAATGAGCCAATGGATTTAATGGCCAAAGCCACATTTCTTGCAACCTTCTTCAAAGGATTTTTTGAAAGCTGCTTGTAACTACCACTATTATGAAGATGATCCAACATCTTGCTGTGGTAATCCACCCTGTTAAGAATGACGGCAGCACCTCCCTCGTCTGCCTTAAGAACAACGATATCTTTGTTCTGGTTTAAGGATCTAAGAGCTAAAAATTCATCCTTGCTAAGGTTACTCTTAGGGGGCATAGCCTTTCTCAAGGCAACTGCACAATCCTGCCTAATAGTATCTTTAATCCTATCAGGTAAACCCCTGATCCCAAACTCAAAATCACAAATAATATCTTCAACGAGAATTTTTCTAGGGGCTAAGGCAAAATTTAAACCCTTGCCCAGAACCTTAAACACCGAAGGGGGAAAATTAAAGTTTTGGGAATAAGGTTTGGTAAAAAAAAAAGAGAAATAAGAAGTAATTTTGGTTTTGTTTTTTATTGGAAGCAATATTAAGTCTTGTTTTTTTAGATCCTATGCATTTGGTTTTGAATATGATGAATTTGGATGTAGATCTAGTGAATTTGGGTGTAGATCTAGTGGATTTGGGTGTATTTTGTTGATTGAGGACAATATTTTTTGCCATTATGTCAAATTTTCTTGTTGAAACTTATTTGAAAGAGCCCACAAGGCTTGAAGAAGGAAAGTATGCAAATTGGAAATTCAAGGTATTAAAAATTTTAGAGGGAAATAATTTATGGCCCATTCCAGATTGGGAAAAAAGGTAAACAAAAGCAAAGGTGTTGCTACTAATGTCACTTAAGTACAACATCATTCCTCATATTAGGGATTGTAAAACATCCAAAGAAACATGGGATATTCTTACAAGCTTGTATGAAACAACTAATACTAACCGGATTTTGTTCTTGAAGACCAAGTTTTTGTCAATTAAAATGGGGGCCAATGAAAGTATAAGAAATTTCATTGCCTGTGTCAAAGAGCTAAGTGATAAGTTAGGAGACATTGGTGAAAAGGTGTCCAATATTGACTTGGTAACCATCACACTAAATGGCTTAGTGCAAGAATATCAAGTTTTTGTTTCAATTCTTTCAGCTAGAGAGAAGCCTCCTATTTTTTATTAATTGATAGGTATTCTTCTACATGAGGAAGAGAGGATCAAAACTTCAGTTTGGGCTCAAAAAATTCAAATTTGGCATTGGTAGACAAGGGTAGGAAGCCATACAAAAGCAAGCCATGGGACAAAAGAAAAAAAGAGGAAAGTTTCAAGCAAAGCAAAAAAGTACGGAACAATCTAAATTTCTAGTTCATGATAAGAGAAATCATGATTGTTATTATTGTGGCAAACCTGGACATCATCCTAAAGATTCCTATAAAATGAAATATAATGAGTCTAAACAAAGAAACATAAGGCATAATGGTAATTTTGTGGACAAAGACACCTCAATTAATTATAGATTTAAAAATCTCAAATTGTTTGTTTCTAATGCTACATTGTCTATTGAGATTGATGATGTGAATGCTTGGTTCATTGATTATGGTACATCACTCCATATGTCCTATAATAAGGATTGGTTTGATGAATATCATGAGAACATTGATGGAACATGTGTTTATCTACGAGATAATAGATCCCTTCAAGTTCAAGGATATGTACTAATAGGTGTGATATTACCTAATGGAAAAGAGAGATAGATCCATGATGTGATGTATGTTCCTCGTATAAAAAAATAATTTAATATATGTTTCTACTATTGTTGATCAAAACCTAAAGGTGGAATTTGTCAAATCATAGTGTGTTGTTAAAGATATCCATGATCGCTACAAGGTTATTGCCACAAGTACCAAAGTTGGAGGGTTGTATAATTTGAATGTAACCAAGAGAGGGCATCAAGCATTACCATCTACAACAATGTCAATATAATAGTTATGACATCAAAAGTAAGGGCATTTAAATCATAATGATTTAATGTTACTTCAAATAAAAGCAATGGATGAAGGTCTTCCTGTTATGAAGAATAATCATGTTCAATGTGAAGCATGTGCACTTGGTAAGCAACATAGAGAGGAATTTCCTATACATGAAGGAAAAAGGCAAAGAGAAGTACTTGAATTAATTCATATTGATGTATGTGGACCTATGCAAACTAGATCTCTTGAAGAAGCATTGCATTGTCTTATTTTTGTTGATGATAGATCTAGATACACTTGGGTCTATTTCATACGAAAGAAAAGTGATGTTTTTGAATACTTTAAGGAATTCAAAAACAAGGTGGAAAAACAAATTGGGAAATACATCAAAATTCTCTGATCTGATCGTGGGGGCGAATACAAATCAAGAGATTTTAATCAATATTGAAAAAGTCATGGGATTCTACAACAATTTATAGTGCCTCATACACCTCAGCAAAATGGAGTTGCTAAGAGTAAAAATATAACACTAGTGGAATGTGCATGAAGCATTCCTCAAGAAAAAAATATCTCTAATGATTTTTGGGCTAAAGCCATTAATACTGTTGTTTATTTGAAAAATAGGAGTCCAACCAAAATTTTACATCTGAAAACCCCTTTTGAATAATTTTATGGATATAAACCAAAAGTGAATCATTTAAGAGTTTTTGGATGCAATGCATTTGCACATATTCCAAAATATGAAAGAAGAAAACTTGATGCAAAAATCAAATATGTGCACATTCATTGGTAATTGTGATGATCAAAAGGCATACAAGTTGTTTCATCCTACTTCACATAAATTGCTTGCAAGTAGGGATGTGTCGTTTCATGAAAATATAGATGAAGGTGATAAAATGAATAACACAGGTGTATGGCATGATATTGATGATTATGTCAAAATGGAAGCATGTTTTGAACAATAACAGGTACAACAATAGGTACAGGAATGGGTATAGGTTCAAGAGCATGAATCATCCAGTAGTAATGACACTCCAAGAAGAGAACAAGAGACTCCACAAAGCAAAAGAATGTTGAAAGAAATAAAACTCTAAGGAGGTCATCACATCAAATTCATCCACCTATAAGGTATAAGGATTATGCATTAATGTCTCATGTCATGAATGTTGTAGAACCTTCAAGTTATGAAGAAGCTAAATAATTTAAAGAATGGAGAGATGCAATGAATGAGGAATACAACTCTATAATGAAGAATGACACATGGGAATGTCATTTGTATTCTTTGACAGGATCAAATAACTGTTGTTGCACCAATACTATGGGTCAATACCATGCTAATTACCCCTCGTATCGAAAATACCATGGTACACATTATGTACGCGACTTTAACTAACAAGACATGTGTATGTATGCAACCTTGATTCATGGGACCCTTGTATAGTTTCTAAAACTTTACCTTTATCATCCATCTATCTCTAAAGTATCATTTCTCTATCCATATCATTGATAACATCTGTATAATCTGCATAACCATCATGTTATCAAAATGTTGACATATTTTATAAAGTAGGTTTCCATTAAGGACAACACATTAGCCATCATGCCAACATAGAATCAAGCACAGATTCATTAAAATCACAAGTTTGATAGGTGAATTATTCACAGTCAAAGCATCTTGATTTTTTTAGGGAAAACAAGTTTAAACAACATAAATCAAGATTTGGCCACAATTTTTTTCATTGGATTTTAGTGAGAAATCCACTGAAAACTCTAAAAAGTAACACTTTATGACTAATCCATTCATATGTTAAATTAATTATATATCTTTTCCATAATGATTATCTCATGAACTTTTTTAATAGTGGTAGAGAGATAAAGTTAATATAGACTGTCCAAGTGAAATGTTATCATGTCCATCTTGAAGAAAGATGAAGTACATGTGACATTGTTGCTAGAGTAAGGAGTTTTGAAAGCAAGAGAGAAGTAGGTAGTCATGGGAGAAACTAGATATTGTGGTCGAGTTATAGATGTCTATGATCAAGTATTTTAGTCTCTATATTTGAAAATCAGCTTTAACATTGTTTCAACTATACCCTTTCAAATATTGTACCCTAGGTTTGAATTTCACCGATCCAAGGAATATTTTAAGAGTGATCGTTTTTTTGTTAAATTTTTTTATTTATGAAATATCATTGTATTCAAGTGTACCGCGTCATGTTGTTTGATGGTTCAAGTTGTTCACAAATAAGTGATCTCATGCATTTTAATATTAGTATTATTGATGAGGAAAATAATATCACAAATGTGAATACTGGTTTCTTATAGCATAGATAAATTTGCAATGAATCTTGTGAATTTTCTAAGCTAAAGGACATTGAAAGGAACTTTCTTTTAAAACTTATACCTTGTTAATATTTTTCAATCCTTGTAGATGTATTTGAATAAGGTAAGACTTCAATTATTATTCAATGATGCATTCATTTGTAGATTTACTTTCTAGAGACACATCTGTCAAACCATGATCATACAAAGTTATTTGTTGGTATGTCAATGATATGACAAAACTAGTCCCTACTTTCAAGATGTAATTTAGGTTTCTAATAGACCATTGCTTGATTTTTGTAGCATATTGAACTTGCATGATGTAATTTTTTTTTAATTAGGCATTACTTGTTTTTTTTAAAGAGAATTTAACTAGATAAATTAAATACAAAAGTTGTATGAATTTAATATAGAGGTTCTATTAGAATCATTAAATACAAAGAAAAACATAAAAGTAGCTTTGAAATTATTCATGTGCAAGATGTTGGTGGGAAAAAAATCTCCACCTAACAATGTAATGTGTTCACAAATTTTATATGAATTTAATATAGAGGTTATGTTAGAATCGTTAAACACAAAGAAAAACATAAGGGTATCTTTGAGATTATTCATGTGCAAGATGGTGTTGGGAAAAAAATTTCCACCGAACAATGTAATGTGATGAACTTCGTTGGTAAAACTTAGGAGCTACGATGGTTTTACTTCTGAAAAAAGAGGGCTTTATTTTTCATTTTTGAGTGTAGCTTTGACGTTCTACTAATATCCAAATATTCTATTTGTTTAACATCAGTTTTGTAGAACAGCTTAAATGCAATGTTGAATATTTTGTGTGGACATTCAATTTATTCCGTTAGTTTTGGATAAGATTTTATTGCTTTTTAATTATAAATAATTGTGATACATTGAGATTCTCTACCTATAGAGTTTTGACTTATTTGTTGTTTGGGTTAACTTTTATTTTATAAACCAGCAAAATGATTCCAGTGTTATAGCGTTGGTTTGTATGGAAATATTGAATAATTGATTCTTAGAAAGTTTTTGAAATCTACATTACAATCATACCATTGAAAATTTACTGTTTTGTAGTCATATTTTTATTCATTTCGTGTTTATTATGTTGCTTCTTACGAGGGGTAGTGAATTTGACTTTGTGGCATTTATCTGTTATTTCCATAGATTGTTTACCAGAATGGTTTGAAGGGAAGGTGGTGGAAATAATGTAGATATCATTCCTATTCTTCGTTTATGAGAGCATGGAATGAATGTGTTACATATGATTGAGAGCATGGAATGTTACATATGATTAGTAGGTATGTTTCTACTAATGCATTATAGATAAATCCATAGTTATAAGTTCCACGAAATTTTCTCTTTCGTTTAAAGTTGCAGTGATTAATAAAGCAGAAGCTGAAAGGAGCATCTGAGAATCTTAGCTTTCATGTATTTTCTTTCATATATTTTTGGTAGTTTTATCTGGAGAGTGCCATATTGAAAAGTCGGGAATTATTCATATTTATAAGATTATATTTATTCTCTGAACCATTGTTACAATTGTTAAGGGGTTTTTCACATTGGTTATAGTGTTATGTTTGAAGTTAAGAATTGTTGTTATTTTATTCATTTGTTATGAAGTTAGCTAATAATTATATATAAGTTATGCATTTTGTAAAACAATACTTATCCTTCATATAAGGGATAAAGGCATGGTAGGGGAAAGCGGACTAGAAAATAAAAAAATTAGTCTGAAGAGAAAGGTGTCTTGGGATTTGGCATTGGAAGTAACACTTGAAGGCTATTTCAAACCAATATAGTGTCCGTACAATTCTAGATGGGAGTTGAGTTGGTGTTCAGATTTGAAATAGATCATCTATATTGAAATGATGAAACATTCAATAAAATACTCTCTTAATTTTGCAGATTTTAATTTTTTTCTCACAAAAATGCTAGTAATAAATAAAATTACATAATTTTTTTACTTCTATCATTTATTTTTTCTTTCCTATGCTCCTCCCTTGCAACTTTTCATTTGCAATGTGTGGTGTCATTGCAAGTATATAATTTGATCAAGACAAAACTTATGCATAATAAAATAGAGCAACATCTCTTCTATAAGCTGGAGAGCACCTCTCAACATAATAATTTTTTATTTATATAAATTAAATATAATTTGTAACCTTTTATTCATTTTAATAAACATTTTCTTATTATATATATTTAAATTTAAAAATATTGATAATACTAAAATACAAAAGTATGAAATGTAATGTTGGAATATGATAGAAATATTGTTTTAATTTTTTAAAAGTTAAAAAAAAAAAAATATTATAAAAAAAATAAATTTCTAAAACATTATTAATATAAAGATTACAATGTATAAGGTATAATGTTCTATAATGTTTTAATTTTAAGAAAATGGATGAGAGCTATTTAAAAAAAATATTGCGTTTATTTCAATATATTTAGTATAAAATGAAAATTTTGATTATATCTATCTATATCTATATCTATATCTATATCTATATATATATATATATATATATATATATATATAATTTTTTTAATAGTAAAATAATACATAATTATAATATAATTGAAAATACTTAATTATCATATAAATTTTTTATTTTTTATATTACTTTAAAAGCTAAATTAAATTTGTAAACCTTAATATTTTTAAAAATATTTCTCCACATTATTACTTTATTGGTTACTCTTTTGTATATATCATTTTATCTCTATATAAATACATATTAATAATATTATTATTATAATGTAATGTGTTTAATCATCTGTCACATCATAATATTATGATTGTGTTTGTTTGATTAATAATAAAGTTGATTTCTTTTATATATATCATTTTATTTATATATAAATAGATGATGTATTTTTAAATGATAAAATGTTGTTTGTTAAAAAATATTACTTATTTGTTTTTTTTAAGAGTTTTGTTAAAATATATTGGGATAGCAATGATTTTGATTTTGTATTTATTAGATGATATGATAATGATAAGTTAATGATAATTGGGTTTTTTATTGTGACATGGGATAATGTTTTTGTAAGAGAATATAATATTCACATATATGTTTATAATTATGTATTCTTGTTTTTGTACTGTTTTCTCCGTAAACCGGGTCACAACAAGGGGATTTAAACCTTAGATATTTCAATTTTCATAGATTTCACATTACTTCGATCAGCAATTGATCTATTGAGCTAGGACATGATACTATGTTTTTTAATTAGATAATGTGAGTTTATTTTTGTTTATTGTATTATATGAATTGTGTTTGTTAGGTGATATTAGGATGATATTGATGATTTTTTTTTAATGTTAAATGAAATCAATAAGTTTCTTAAAGCATATGGTGTTGAGATTTATATGCTCTTAATGTGTGGCTTTTCTCATATGTGTGTGTGTGTGTGTGTGAATGATGAGATATATTTATTTGCTACATGACATGATGATGCAATTTAATTTTATTCTATTTTTAGTTGGAGTGGGGTGGGAGGATTATAGAGAAGGAGAGTAGGAGGGTGAAAGAGAGAGATATGAGGGATAGAGATATGTGGGGGAGGAGTTGAATGTGAAAGAGGGTGGAGGGGCGGGAGGGGAAGGGGGATGGGAGGAAGAGAGAGGAGTGGAGGGGGGAAAGAGAGAGAGAGAGAGGAGTAGGAGGAGGAAGAGGTTATAGAGGATAAGAGAGGGACAGAGGTGGGGTGGGAGTGAAAGAGAGATTTGGGGAGAAGAAGAGAGAGTGAGAGTATGTGTGTGTGAGGGGGTAGAGAGAGAGGTAAAGAGTTGGGGGAGGATATTTGGGAACAAGGAGGGAAGGAGAATGAATGAGAGGGGGAGAGTGGGGGAGAGATATGGGAAGAGGGCTAGGGGGAGAGAGTGAGGGATCATGTGCATGGCATAAAATGAAGTTGGGGGGGAGGTTTATAGACTCAACGAGACAATGAGATACTAAGAAGAGAGAGAAATATGGGGTAGAGAGGACAAAGAGTGAAGGGGGTAGTGAGAGGGTGGGGGGGAATATTGATAGAAATATTGAGAGGTGGGAGGGGAGGAGGAGAGCCCCGACATGTGGAATTTTTGTGAAGGAGGGATGAGGGGAGGGTGGGAAAGAGAGATAGTAAGAGGAAAGAAAGAGAGAAAGAAACAAAAGGAGAGATACAGAGAGATGGATAGAGAGATAAGGGGATGGTGAGAGGGAGAGATAGAGTGATAGGACGTAGAGAGGGGGCAGGGAGGGAGAGAGATAAATTAGAGAGAGGGGGAGGGAGAGATAGTTGTGAGATCAGAGAATGGAGAGAGAGGGAGAGGGAGAGGGAGGTAAGGGGGAGTGGGAGAGGGATACCCATTGTTCACAACAAGTATATTCCCTTTATTGACTTATTGTGATTAATGGAGTGTTGACTTATTTTGTATATTCTCTTATATGTTCTCGCAACTAGTCTGGACCAAATAGAGCCACTCATTCATCATTGTTGGAAATGAAGCCTTGAACTTAACTTGGAAAACAACATGTAGCTTGTTTGTTAATTCCAGGAAAGTGCCCATGATTATGATATGGATAGGTCATAGTCACATCATCTACATATCAACACTAGAGAAATGTTTCACATTGAAGAAGGAATAATCCATGCTAGAGGATTGAAGAAGGGAGGGTAATAATTGAAGATTGAGTATAACTTCTAGTAGGGTATTCTCTATGTGAATTCCATTTTTCATTAGAATTTGTGTTTTCATTTAATTATATGTTGTTCAAGTGTGAATACACATTCAATGTGTGCTAGATGTTTTACATTAGTATATAAGTGTGAACTAGGAAAATCACAACATAAAATAGAATACTTAATCAAACACACATGGTTATGAATAGGACACAATCATTTGACTTAGAAACTTCGACCCCATTAAAATGTTTTTTTTGGTAAATAAAAGAAAATAATTTTTTTATGGAGCATTTACAAAGGAACACATCACATCATTGTAGAAACTATACAATCTTTCATCTAGTTTAGTGTTTCTATACCATAGTTTGTATATACAACATTTTCCAAAAAATACCAAATTGCTCTTATCTATTTCTTGTAATTTGTAAATAATACAAAAAGAGAGATTTTTTTTTATAAATAAGTTTGGTTTTTCATGTCCATCACAATTCACCATGAATGCATGAGTATAGCAATATTATTAGATATGCATCGTAATAACACACAAGGAGTTTTCTCTCTTTATTCCTCTCCAAAGAGCCAAATAGGTTGTAATAAGTTTACTTGCTTAAGAGATAGTGAATGAATGATTAATTGAGTGATGGGGATATAAACCATCGCTTTATATGGATTTGATATTTGGGGCTTCAACCTTCGTTGTAGATAGCGGTCTTGCATCTATAGGGTGTAGACATGTACTTGAACACCTTATTTGGTGCAAACATATTCATAAAGATTCATCAATTGATTTTTCATAATCATATAGATCAATTTATATGTCATTTTGTATGCATGAACATAATTAATATTCCTAAAACATAGTTGACCTTTATGTTCCTTAGACCATTAAATGCCACAAATCATAATGAGATGTGCTTAAGTGAGGGTTGAGTAATTTCATTGTGGGAGAACCAATATGCATCTACAATGTATATCAAAAGGAGAAAGGTGCATTGTAGCATGCATGTTGGGTCATAACAATACTACATAAAGGGGGATTTTAAGAAAATATTTGAGACAAATTTTCGTTAAATTGTCTTAATTTGAGACAAAAAAAGAAAACTTGTGTATTGTCTTAAATATTGTCTTTAAGCAGGTGTCTAAAAAATTATTGTCTTAAAGATTATTGTCGTAAAAATATTGTCTTAAAGATTATTGTCCTAAAATATTGTCTCTATAAAGAGAATATATAGCACAAACATTATTGTCTCTTAGGAGACAATTTCATTTTTGTCTCTTTGGAGACAATTTAAATTTTGTCTCCCTAGAGACAACACTTATTAAGGACAATATGTATTTAATACTAGCTATTGTTTCTCTAGACACAATAAAAAATTTATTTAAAGATCACTTTTGTCTCTTCGGAGACAATTTAGAAAAATGAATCCAGAAATATCTCACCATTGAAATAAATTGATATAAAAAACATTTAATTAAAAATAAACTACAAAATCATTGATTAATTCATGTTAACGCACAGTGGAATCGAACCACCAACCTCCTGCTTGTAAGGCAGACGCTCTTCCATTGAGCTAGCAAACTTTAAAGAATTATGTGAAGAGTTATGGAAATCCTTAAAATTACATTTATAGCCATTGATTTAAAAAAAAAAATGTTTGACACATGATCTATAATCTTTATAAAAACTATAATCATGTAGACCATATTTTTAACTTACTAAAATAACTCAAGGGAGTTACCTGAATGTCACACCTTGCAGCATAACCAACATATCTTGTGGAGTCCATTCAATTTATTGCTACAATGCCTATTATCAATGCAAGAATGAATCTGAGCATGAAAGAACCAATAATATTAATCATCCACAAAACTTGCTAACAACCTTGTTTCCATATTGCTAACATACTATATGCTTCAGGTGAATGAAATTTTCCTAATCACCCAAGATATTGATTTAAATTTCCCATTTTACATAATAATCGCAACTTGAATTTCGACCCATTTACAATGAAGTATCTGTGCAAAAATAAATCAAACATAGTCCATCTCGACATTGATATAAAATGCCCATTTCACATAATAATTCACATACTATATTCTGTAGGTGAATGAAATTTTCCTAATCACCCAAGATATGATTTAAATTTCCAATTTTACATAATAATTACAACTTGAATTTCAACCCATTTACAATGAAGTATCTGTACAAAAATAGATCAAACATAGTCCATCTGGACATTGATATAAAATTTCCATTTCACATAATAATTCAAAGTAAGAAAAGTATTGGCCTAAAGTAGTAGAGTTGCCAAGGAGACAATGGAAAACCTTCCTAAGTACCCATAGGGTTCAACTTTGTTAAAAGAATCTGTAACATTTGAAGTCTCATCGAAAAAAATATTAAAATATACTATTAATTTAACAATATAAACTATCATTACAAATTGCATGGATAAAATTTGTAGTGGAGATCTAGCTCAAAGCGACGAAAAGTGGATATCAAATTTGAATATTAAACCAATATCTCAAAATCAAGGCATCATAAATCAACAAGAGCTCAAGAGAACCAATACTCCTAAAATAACCCATAAAGTAGTGATATTATCAAGTGGATCTATAGTCAAAGGATGTATGCATTATCATTCATTGGCCTCAAAAGGTAACTAGGTCGTCTCAAGCTCGCGAATTGTCATATATATTGCAAAGGAACAAACATTGTTGAAATATTCATGGAATATTATTGAAACAAAAAATAATATGGAAAAATCATCATCTCTTCTAAAAGGAGTGCCATTATTGAGCAATATTATTTCAAAAAACATTGCAATGATGGGGACTCCTCAAATTATAATCTCCCATCTCACCAGTTTCTCTCAAGCTTCTAGTATCAAAATTGAAATAAATGTGAGTAGAGGGAATTCTATTGTTCAAGTCATTTGACAGTTGGGAGGCCAATCACATCCTCAGAACAAATGATACATAGACTCAAATGGCCAATGAAGCAATTTAAGCCACCCATTAATTGAATTGTAAATGGAATTGATAATAAAATCAAGAAAAATAAAATGAAATATCGCATTGGCCCTAACTTCCCAACAAGCCACCCAACGATAGTTAGAAAATGGCCTCTAAGTTCTAGAAATATATAGAGATTAGATAAAGGAGAATAGAGAAAAGATAATAGGGAGTCAAATATAGAGAATGGGTAGAGAATGAAGGTTTATATCACATGAATATGCAAACCAAAACAACGATCTTTCTACCAAACTAAGCTACATTACATAATATTTCATCTATACTTAACATCTTTAAGCTCTTTTTATTATCCTTCTCTCAATTTATACTCGAGAGACAATCAAACAACTGAATGCCCTGTCTACCTATATGATGAGCCCAATAGAGATACAAGTACCCTATCCTCCAAGTTCAAATAAGGCATCTCACCAAATCATAAAATTCTCTACTCACATCCATGTTCCATTAGAGAAGCTAAATATCATCCAAATAGTTTTGAAGATAAAAAAAGAGACCTGGAACAGGTGGGAATAAAAACGATTACCAGCACATTTCCAACATGCTACACTAGAGAAAATCGATGTTTTAATATCCCCTACAAGAAACTTCCCCGCCAAATGATTTCATAGCAAGGATACACTTCCAAGTTCCAATTAGTCAAATCAATCAAAGCAAGGGCTCACTCATTCTTGGGCAATTAGCCCTCTCTCCACCATACTTTGACCACAAATAGGAATGTAAGGTATATTCCAAAGACCAACATTATGCTTAGCTAGGCAAACTAAGGTGAAACATAATACATCCTCCCAAAATTGTTGCAAACACCAATCCCACATAACAACAATTGAAAGCCTTGCTCCAAAAAATTCCAAGTTGCAAGAACTTATTTCCTATACCCCTATGATATAATAACAACTCTATGCTTGACAAGATTCAATTAACATTCACTATTCACCTTTATTTCATACCACAACATGTTTTTGCAAATATGAATAAGATTTCGTAATTGATTATGCATAATGTTATGCATTGTTACAGATCTATTTTGGAACATCACTCCTAATGACCAGATCACTACAAATAGGGCTCATCAAACCCTAATTTCAGTTGCTACATGCCCTAGACAAGTCATCATATTGAATGTTTTCATTCATGAAAGTTTCCTAGTTTGAAACCCTACTGAAATGCCTCTTTGGGACATCAACGCAGCCTTGGTTAGAAGCAACTGCTTTGTATATTAGGTAGGACCATACAAACCTACATTGCAGAGCACTTAGGCCCACTTAATCTTGCGCTGGGAGAGCATGAGAAAAATTGACATAGTATTCTGGGAATATTCCTTGATTCTAGAGCATTCTAGAAGGATGCCCAACTCTTATCTCATCCTATGAGCTTGATTTTGGATAGCCTATGGATCATTCAACCCTCTATCCTCTCATCCCATTCTGTTAAGATATGGTATGTTCTATGCTTATAACAATTTACTTCTTTTTCTTATTATATTCCACCGATTAGAAATCACATGTACATAAAGTAAAGTGCAGATAGAACATTAAACGATCGACAGAAAACAAGCCAAGATAAGAGACACAAGATGTGGCAGCTAGCCAGGGACAAACCCCACAATGTGTGGGGAAACCATTTGATCAAATCTTCTTTTATCTTCAGTAATTCAGAAGAGAGAAATAGTACAATAAATCTGATTTATATCAGCAGTAGCAAACCCTAGATCAGTAGCATCAGCATTAGCGGCTTCTTTATCAAACTAGGGCAGACCATATCTCACAAACCGACAGTCGGATTGACTTCATTCCACCACCAAAAGTTTCGGCTTTCAGAGGAGGTTCAAATGAATCTACAGTGTAGTTCAGATGAGGAGAACTTCTAGGCCACGCAAGTCAATCTTTGCTCTGTAGTTGCAGCTTCAGTTTCAGCAGTTTCCGGCTTCAAACTAGGGCAGTCGATATCTTGCAAACCGTTCATCGGATTGACTTCATTCCACCACCAAAAGTTGTGACTTTCAGAGGAGGTTCAGATGAACCTACAGCGTAGTTCAGATGAGGAGATCTTCTAGGCCACTCAAGTCAATCTTTTCTTCTGCAGTTGCAGCTTCAGTTTCAGCAGTTTCCGGCTTCAAAGTAGGGCAGTCGATATCTTGCAAACCGTTTGTCGGATTGACTTCATTCCACCACCAAAAGTTGCGGCTTTCAGAGGAGGTTCAGATGAACCTACAACGTAGTTCCAAAGAGGAGATCTTCTAGGCCACGCAAGTAAATCTTTACTTCTGCAGTTGCAGCTTCAAATTCAACAGCTTCCGGCTTCACATGTGTGAGAGAGAGACCCATTTCAGCGCAGTAGAGAAGAGACTCATATCTGCGCAGTAGAGAGAGAGATGTGATGAGATGAGTGAGTCTAAATGAGGAAAAGTCCTCTTATATTTATACACAACGTTGGTGGGTGAATAGATGCGACTGTTGGGCTTCTGAGCCTACATGAGTTGTAGGTCGGCTTGATAATAATTCCATAATCAAAATAAATTCATATTTCCATGAATACTTATCGGAATTGGATGATCTTTATATCAATCCTACACCTCTCGAAAAGAGGAATCTAATAAAAATATTATTGGCCATGAATAAGATGACCCACATGAAGTTTTGCCCTGGTTTCCAATTTTAACACTCCCTCTCAACCATGGAGAACTTCATCTGCAATCTGTCTATCGGTCGTTACTATTCATCCATCAAATGCACTGCCTTGTACAGCCTGACCCTTGCCCTGCTCTGCTCTGTTTTGCCTGTTTTGCTTTGTCTTGTTCTTCCCTACACTGATCTGTACTGTTTTGTTCTATTCTGCTCTGCTCTTGCATTGTTCTGTTCTACTCTGATTTTGTTCGAATTATGAAGAAGAAGAAATGATCGAGGATGTATCACACTGACTCAAATTCAGTCTCAGAGTATGTACCACTGGTCCCAGACCAGTCTCAACCAACCCAAAGTCAGCGTCATAGTGAGTACAACTCCAATGGTCCCAGACCAATATCATCCTCCACTGACTCAAAGTCAGTTTCAGAGTATGTACCACTGATCCCAGACCAGTCTCAATCGACCCAAAGTCAGCGTCATAGTATGGTACAACTCCTACGACTGCTCCCAAACCAGTATCATTGATTCCAGATCAATGGAGGTCATCCTAGCGTAGGGAGTACGGTAGTTACAACGATGCGTCCATCGGTACTACTATGTTCCCTAACTTCATTTCCCTGCTCATTGATCAGATGAGAGGTACTTTCCATGAGTCCCAGACTGCATGGGTAGGATGCCTCGACAGGAGAACTAATCAATCCTATCCTCATAGGAGAACACATCAATCCTGCTACAATTGCCATGGAGAACACATCAATCCAGGCCTCATAGGAGAACACATCAATCCTGCTACAATCGCCGTGGAGAACACATCAATCCAAGCCTCATAGGAGAACACATCAATCCTGCTACAATCGCCATGGAGAACACATCAATCCAGGCTACCATGGAGAACACATCAATCTAGGCCTCACAGGAGAACTAATCATCCTATTACACAGGAGAGCGAATCATCCTGTTCCACAAGAGAGCGAATCATCTTGTCCCACAAGAGAGCGAATCATCTTGTTCCAGTGCGCACCACCAGGGGAGGGTGAGTCACCCTGTGGTCGTATGTTGCTCCAGTAATAACCACAAGCCCTCAGAGCTCCCAGAGCTCAATGTATGCAACAAGCAGGACCCTTGTACAAGGGTTTCTTGCCGACTCCAAGTCGTTTGGGAAAATCATAGATTAGATCTTTCCTCCGGGCTTTGACAAGGTGTATCAACCTGTACATCATCTTAATTCGATGGAGCATCCTTGCTCATCAAATTACCATATCCCAGATGATGTCTATCTGCTGGAGAAATCGACGAATACGGGATTCCTCAATAATCGAATCCCACCTCTGGTTGTTATAGAGAATCACAGTGGTATCCAATGTAAATCCAAACAGCTCACTGAAGAGCTTTCGCAACCAGACTGCCTCACACAAGGTCATGCTAGCAACAATATATCCTGCTTTGGCGGTGCTCAAAGCCACCGACTTTTTCTTCCTTCTCATTCGGGATATCGAAGCCGGTCCCAAGGTGAAACGGCACCTGGAAGTGCTCTTACGATCCACCACACTGCCTGCCCAATCTACATCAGTATATCCAAGTAGTCTCACATCTCCGCAGTGTATCTTAATTCATGAGAGATTGTGTCCCTAAGACATCTCAGAAGATTCCTGGCATCAATTCAGTGAGGCTCAACCAAATATGAGCTCACAATGCTAACTGCAAAACATATGTTCGGATGGAGGTTCACCAAGAACATCAATGCAAATGAGTTTTTGAAACTCAGAGGCATTTCCCAAGTCTGGTCCGACATCACTACCATATAACTTCTAAAAGTTAAGATCCTCGAGGTAGTCACAGGCTTGCAGTCCATCATACCAAATCTTTCCAATATCTTTACCACATATTTTCCTTGAGATAGGAAAATTTCCCTTGGCTTCTGCCATACTTCAAGTCCTTGGTCCTTTATTTCAAATTCAGAAGCCAGCTCCCTCTTACATTTGTGAATGAGAGGGTCTACACCTGTTAGAAAGAGGTCATCCACATACAACACCAGTATGAGAGGCTTGTCATCTTCAACCTTAAAGTAAAGGTTAGGAACGGCTTCACTCCTAGTGAATCCCAACTTCATCAAGTAGCTATCGATCCTCTCATACCATGCTCGGGGTGCTTGCTTCAGCCCATAGAGAGCCTTCTTCAACCTGCATACATGAGATTTTCAATCATAAATCTCAAATCCTTCGAGTTGCTCCATGTAGACTTCTTCTTTGATCAAACCGTGCAAGAATGCAGTCTTGACATCCATCTGATGTAGGTGCCATCCTTGTGAAGTGGCAAGGGCTATGATCAAGCGGATGGTCGTATATCCGGAAACAGGTGCAAATATCACATCATAGTCTATACCTTCCTTCTGGGAGAAACCATGAGCAACAAAACGAGCCTTATACTTTTCCATACTTCCATTTGTTGCATGCTTTATCTTGTAAAGCCATTTTGAAGTAACAATTGTCTTGTCTAGGGTCTAGGAACTACTTCCCAGACATCATTCTCCATAATAGACTCATATCCTATGGTCATAGCATCCTTCCATAGTTAATGCTTGATGACATCTGAGAATGATGAAGGTTCATTTTGTATGATCATGCTCATGATGGTCAGGTATCCCTGATACCTGTAAACTTCCTTACTTTGATGGAAGGTTCCTCAAGGTGCAGCATGTCCTTCATCATCGTGAAGTATCCCCCTAAGCCATGAAGGCCTCTTCCTAGAAGAGGAAGGCTCATGTGGATGAGGATCAATCGGATCCATGGGTTCTTCTACATCAGGCATTGATTCATCATCCTTTTCTTTCGGTTCCCTGGTGTCGGCTTCTTGAGAGCTCCTCAAAGTCGGAAGATTGATCACCTTGCTGAGAGCCATATCTTCGTCAAAGGTGAAATCATGACTAATTATGACTTCCCTTTGACCGGCTACATAGATTCTATAGCCTTTAGTATTTTCACCATAGCCCACGAAAATTCCTTTCTTTCCAGATGCTCCCAATTTATTTCTTTTCTCTTTCGGCACATGAAAGTATACAGGGCTTCCAAAAATTTTAAAATGAGAAACATCAGGTTTCTTACAGGTGAATTTTTCTTCAGGAGTCTTGGAACCCAATGCTTGATGAGGGCATCGATTTTGTACATATACAACAGTGTTTGCAGCTTCAGCCCATAGAAACTTTGGAAGTCTTTGATCATGTAGCATGGCCCGGACAGCTTCCATCATCGTGTGGTTCTTCCTTCCCACCACACCATTCTGCTCAGGAGTATGTGGTGTAGTAGTCTCCCTCTTAATGCCAACCTCAGGTATGCCTGAGTAAGCCAATTGTAATATATCGGAGGTCTTGCTTTGGCTTGAGGGGAATGGTCCCCTTTTGAGCTTTCCTTTGGCACATCCCGGACATACACCTTCTTTCTCTACTTGGAATTCGGGCATCCCTGTTACCATCTGTCTTACATCGGGTAGAGCTTTGTAATGAAGGTGGGCAAACCTCCAATGCCAAAGTTCGAACTAAAGAGTTGTGTCACAAGACATGACACCTAGCGGACTTCCATCGACCTGATATAATGAATCAACACTAAACCCAAGAGTAAAGGCATCTTTAACATTATTATTCCATATACATACCTTGCCATTGCTGAAGGTTACCTTGTAGCCTCTGTCTTCCATTGCCAAGATGGACACTAGGTTCCTTTTGAGGTCAGGTGCATTTAATACATCCTAGAATTTCTAGCCTTCTTGAATGCTTGTCCTCTTCCTTGATTCCCAGCTCTCCTCTTACCTTTGTTGTTGAATTTTTCATTCCTTTGATTGCCATCAGAGGGATTTCGAGTTGCACCACTGCATACATACTGTACCATGCTTCTCTAATCATGATTATCATCATGTTGCCCATGTCCATGATTTTATCCATCATAATGCTGCTCAAACTAGTGTGCATCATCATCATGCTATCCTATATGTCCATGATCTCATGTTGCCTTTTATGTCCATGATCTCATTCATCATGATGCTCATGATCTCATACATAGTGACTTGATTTATCGCAAATGTAACATCGTCATTTTCTTCTAGCCTTAGGTCCAGCCTTTCCTTTTGATTTAGTCCTGAAATTATTTCTTTTCTTTGCATGAGAAGAAAAGGTAGCAGGAGGACCTTTCGGCATGGGCATTTCTTGCACTTCTTCCCTTTTTTCTTCTTGAATTCATCTAGCCATTAATTCCTCGAAACCAGGAATTACATTATAGTTCAAAAGAGTAGTCCTGAACACATACCATTCAAATGGAAATCCTCCAAGAGTTGTGAGTGCCATTTCTCTGTCAGTAATAGTTTCCCCAATAGATAGGAGATCATTCTTGATCTCGGTGATTCTTAAGAAGTATGCTTGCATACTTTCATCTTTACCCTTCTTGATTTCCCTCAGCTTATTTCTAAGAAACAAAACTTGATTTGCATCATTAACTTTAAATAAACTCACCAGTCTATCGCAGATTTCCTTGGAGGTGTCCAGTTCATTGTAGGCCACCAAGTGCTTGTCGATAGAGTCCCAAATGATCTTCTATTGTTTTGACTTCTCCATTTTCTCATTTGTTCCAGGCAGTAGCGGATGCATTTGATGGAGGCTCAACAATATTGCCTCTCACATGATCCAACAATCCTTGATTCTCAAGGGTGAGATCGATAGACATCTTCCATCCGTGATAGTCAGCTTTCTCACGGAGCTTGTCTTCAATAGGAAAGAGTGTTGAGGACCCCATAGTTCTTTTAGGATAGCCTTGCCAATATTCTCTTCGATGATTGCTCTTGCTCTTGCTCGGGCTTTGTCTTCACCTCAGCTCTGATACCATGTTAAGATATGGTATGTTCTATGCTTATAACAGTTTACTTATTTTTCTTATTATATTCCACCAATTAGCAATCACATGTACATAAAGTAAAGTGCAGATAGAACATTAAACGATCGACAGAAAACAAGCCAAGACAAGAGACACAAGATGTGGCGGCTAGCCAGGGACAAACCACACAATGTGTGGGGAAACCCTTTGATCAAATCTTCTTTTATCTTCAATAATTCAGCAGAGAGAAATAGTACAATAAATCTGATTCATATCAGCAATAGCAAACCCTAGATCAGTAGCATCAGCATTAGCGGCTTCATTATCAAACTAGGGCAGACCATATCTCACAAACCGACAGTCGGATTGACTTCATTCCACCACCAAAAGTTTCGGCTTTCAAAGGAGGTTCAAATGAACCTACAGCACAGTTCAGATGAGGAGATCTTCTAGGCCACGCAAGTCAATCTTTTCTTTTGTAGTTGCAGCTTCAGTTTTAGCAGTTTCTGGCTTCAAACTAGGGCAGTCGATATCTTGCAAACCGTTCGTCGGATTGACTTCATTCCACCACCAAAAGTTGCAGCTTTCAGAGGAGGTTCAGATGAACCTACAGCATAGTTCAGATGAGGAGATATTCTAGGCCACGCAAGTCAATCTTTGCTTCTGCAGTTGCAGCTTCAGTTTCAGCAGTTTCCGTCTTCAAACTAGGGCAGTCGATATCTTGCAAACCGTTCGTCGGATTGACTTCATTCCACCACCAAATGTTGCAGCTTTCAGAGGAGGTTCAGATGAACCTATAGCGCAGTTCCAAAGAGGAGATCTTCTAGGCCATGCAAGTCAATATTTACTTCTGCAGTTGCAGATTCAAATTCAACAGCTTCCGGCTTCACATGTGTGAGAGAGAGAGACCCATTTCAGCGCGGTAGAGAAGAGACTCATATCTGTGCAGTAGAGAGAGAGAGAGAGATGCGGTGAGATGAGTTAGTCTAAATGAGGAAAAGTCCTCTTATATTTATACACAACGTTGGTGGGTGAATAGATGCGACTGTTAGGCTTCTGAGCCTACATGAGTTGTAGGTCGGCTTGATAATAATTCCATAATCAAAATAAATTCATATCTCCATGAATACTTATCGGAATTGGATGATCTTTATATCAATCCTACACCTCTCGACGAGAGGAATCTAATAAAAATATTATTAGACATGAATAAGATGACCCACATGAAGTTTTGCCCTGGTTGCCAGTTTTAACACATTCTCCATGGAAACTAACTATCAAATTATGGAAAACCATTCAATACCCTATTTATGAGAAAACCACTTGCATTTCCTTATAAATTGACCACTCATCATAGTGATCAAGAGGCTGGAACTTGGAGATTGTAGAGAAATATTGTTGGTTTGAGACTTGAAATCATTGTCAAGTAATTTTATGCTGCTGGATTGATGTGCTATTGGTGTGATGAGGGTTTGGACTAAGCTAGATGAGTGACATGGGATCGAACCACATTGGGTGTAACTTCTCCTTCTATCAATTAATAAAGTTGTTTGCTCCTTTTCCAATACTTTTGTCTATACCTATGATGAATGTATGTTCAAATGTTATCGATTCCATTTGTTTACAGTAGATAGATCATATGCTTTTATTGTTATCATCTTTTGTTTAGGTTGGTAGGTACCAATTGAGCAAATTCAGTTTGAGTGGGACCGACGGGAGAAATTCAAAGAAGATCAAAGGAAGCGAAGGATCACTAGTAGGTTCCTTTATCTTATCTGTCTATTGTAGGAAAAGGTGATCCAAATTTGGATCCTTAAACTCTCTTAAAGCTACCCGAACTTTGTAAAAGCTCATACCGAAGTTTAAAGTCTTATGGATGTCGAAGCCTATCAGAAAGAATCTTTGAACAGCGACAATTTGCAGCCAGCATAGAGCAATGAGGACCTTCAGTCAAAGCACATTGACCGTTGGCCCATGGGGACTGTGCATGGCGTAAAAATGGGAGTTAGGAGGCTCAGACCAGAAAATGAAGGCCGTTTCGTGCTTTCGCTAAGCAAAACCCCTAAAAATGGAAAGGCCCCAAGCGCTCGCTCACAAGGGAAGCTAGAGAACTGTGGGAAAAGTGTTGAAAATAGACAGCGGGTCCCATGCTACAAAATAGGTGGAATATCGGGGGCATTTCAGGCGATAAGCAGGTTTGTCAGAGGACCCAGCGATGCCATACAGTGATTGACGCGTGTCCGGTGGATGAGAGAGAAAACCACTCTCATCGCGGGCTAACGTCCAAGCAAGTCAACTGCGCGATAAGAGCGATAATTGTAGGATCTGGAGGCCCTAGATCTAATGGCAGAGATTGCGCCCGATGTGAAACCAGATTCGACGGAGAAAATAACCTTTGGCACATAAAGGTAGAAGTCCGATTGCACAGCTGAGTTGGCAGATGAATAATTTCTCAGAGTAACCAAAGTAACGAACCACTTGAGGAAGAGCTGGTTCAGCTCGTAAGGAGACAAGTGGCCACCTCTCTATGAAGCATTACAATGATGATGACATAGAGCAGGGAATTCCAGTGGACAGAGGTAGGCGATCTGAAGATCCGGGAGAGGAAGCGAACAGTCATGAGATGGATTGGCGTTAAGCCACGAACAAACAGAGAGAAAAATCAGAGAGAGAAAAAAGAGAGCAGCCAAAGAAGCAGGAAAAGTAGGCCTGGAAGTAGGGAAATCAGAGTCGAGCGCACTGTAATAGGCAAAGCCACCAGAGGTTGAAGGCAGAGCCGAAAAGCCAGACAGCTTAATTGACCACAGTATATTGTTTTTGGAATTTCTTGGAGGTCGAGCGATTCACAGAGGCATGTAAAGGCCAAGTGAAAGAGCTTAGAACAACCAGAGCGAAGATCCAGAGTGAGCGCCAGAAGCCAGAGCTGAGAGCCAGAACCAGAGCCCGAGCCACAAAGCCAGAGCTAGAGTCAGAGCCACAGCCAGAGTCGCAGCCAGAGCTGAGAGCCAGAACCAGAGCCCAAGCCACAAAGCCAGAGCCAAAGTTAGAGCCACAACTAGAGCAAGAGCCAGAGCCAGAGGTAGAAAGCCGAAGAGCTCCAAGATCCAAGGGATAAGATGGTGTTCTGAGCCCAATGTTCATGTATACAACATTGGAGTTAAGTGTAGCACTTGTAAAAGAACTATTGCCATAATCCCAGAGAGCCTAACCGAGTTGATTAGAGCTCAAGGAGACATAGCCCAAGATATCAGGGTGAACTCCATATTATCTTGTTGTCTTATGTGTTTGTTTTTACTGTTGTTCTAACTACTATTATATGCATTTGTATATCAGTTTAAGTACCTTCCGATCTCAACACAAACAATAGATTTTAAAGTAAATGATCAGATGAAAAAAAATACAAGCATACACCCATATTTTCAAGAATTTCCTATTTCCACATTGGTTAATCATTAAGACTTGGGAAAAGTTAAAGATTTGGAAATGGGAGAGGTTCTTGTAAGTTAGACAAGAGGCCTAAGAGCCCCATTTTTAGATCAGGTGGTATCAGAGCTTAAGATTGATTAACCCCACCTTCAAAGAAGTTTGTAATAGAATGTTTGATTGAGAGGGAAAAGATTGCTTGTTTGAAAGGTGTTTGGACAGTCAAGGATTGATTGCCTCATCGATTTTATGCTTGGTTGCAGACTGACTATTGTTTGAGTTTGCAGAGGTGAAGGAAAGCTATTGAAGGCATTATTCTATCCCAAAAGACCTCAAATCAACCCTTGAAGAACAAGAGGTTTGTTGCAAAAGGTTGCTTGAGTAGGCTCTTTAATATTCTTGTTTGAAGTTCTTTTGTTGATTTGCATAATGACAACTCCTACAAGTGAGTCCTCAAATTCCTCCTTCATCACAAGATTCTTTGATGGAGACATGAAGCAAGACTTGTCCACCATGATGGATATGGTGAGAGAAATGTATGAGGATGGAAGGAGAGCAGCATACTTAGAGAGTAGTTGAATTCCATGGAGGAAGAGAAGTAGATGCTTTCTAACAAATTGCAGGAAATGGAGAGGCAACTTCATATTGCAAATATGAACCTAAAAAGGATGCATGAGTTGGAGTCATAAGTCTTTGTTGCAAAAGAAGCCTTGGCCAAGTATCAGCTTGAAGAAGAGGTAAACCATTCTTGTTTGTCTTCAAATTCTTCTAAGAATGCTTGTACTGGTTCTTTTGAAAAACATACCAGAGGCATAGGTTCCAAGCTAATGTCCAAGATGGGCTATGAAGGAAAAGGATTGGGAAAACATGCACAAGGTATTGTTGAGCCAATAATGGTTGAGGAAAGGCCTAAGTATTTGGGTCTTGGCTATGGATAGTCTTATGGAGAGAGTTCTAAAGCTGCCATGAAGGCCATTGAAACAGTTCCAAAAGGAGTTTCATTGCAGGTCCTCTACCTCAGAAGTGTGAGGATTGTATTCAGGAGGAATGCAATAGCTCAAAACATCATTCGCATGATGCAGGTGTTCAGAAGCACACACTTGAACTAGAGAGTTGTGGAAACTCTGACAGCCTTGAAGAAAGTGATGGTGTTCCAAAGGGAGCCACTTCTTCATTTGCTTCACCTCCTCATGAAGGCAATAAAGGTGAAAGAGGCAGGTATAAATCTAGTTCTAAAAACATTCCTTTTGATTTTGTAAAGCATGGAAAAAGAATTGCATGTTCCTTTTGTGGTTTGGATAACCATTATGTTTCTAAATGTTGGAAGAGGATGGCCACATATAGGAAACTTTTGAAGGAAAAGAAGCAAGTAGGAAAAGGTCCACAGGACAAGGCAAATCATGCTGTCAAAAGGATGCACATGTGTTGCACTTACTGCCATAAGCAAGGGCATCTTGCTGAAAGGTGTTGGACTTTGAATCCAGCACTACTCCCACTAACGCTAAAGGAGAAGGTGGAAAAAGAAAATGACAGAAATAAAGATTCCATGATTGATGTGGTTTAGGATGATTCACATATTGATGCTGATGTGCAAATGAAGGAGGGACCTTTGAAATGGATTGGTAAGAAATGGTTAGAATTCTTATCCAATTAAGGCGGCATGTCTAGTGATGCATCTATTTTCATTTCTTTGTGGAATAAATGCAAGTTACAAGATCTTACCAAATGGTAAATGGAAAGAGGTTGAGTAGGAACCTCACCTTATTGCTGCAACAATATGTTCATTTCAGCTTCGAAAGTACAGTGTACTTAAGCGAAAGTTGATAGATGGAATGCATGCATGAGCATGAGGTGCATGTAATGTTGGCTTGAGAGAAGTTAACTTGGTCTCCAAAATGGAGATAAGGATGAAGTGTTTCATCTCTTGGAAATGAGTCCTAAAGGTATTTTTCCTACATGCTTGAGTTGAAGAGTCATTTGTTGTAAAGGCATGTGTTATTGGCTTGTTATCTAGTCAATCATTTGTATGCAGATATAAGCCATGGAAGGGTTCACAAGATGTGAAATTTTTTTCTCTGTTGAAGCAGGAGTTAGTCCATGTAGTTGTTGTCTCTATGCCTACTATTTTTAACAGTTGTTATTGGCAACTTTTCAAACATGCATAAATGAAAGTTTTGCGGAGCAGATGTACTCCACATTTGTTTGAGCCACCTTGGATCAAGGATCAAGGCAAAGAAGCTCAAACCACCTTCTGTAAACTTCATAGCAGAAGTTCTGCATGAAGTCAAGGAGGAAAACAGTTCTTTCCGAAATGACCAACCCATCCAAGAAGGGAAGTGGTTAAAGATTTTGGCTCAGAGGCACTATGCAAAGGCAAGTGTAGGGAGGCTGAAAAAAAGGAGAGGGTGTTGTTACTCTCATTTACTGCTCAGATCAGTATATCAGTCTTTTGGTGGACCAAAATTTCTTTTAGTGGGAAGGCATGATCTGAATTTGGATCCTTAAACTCTCTTAAAGCTACCCGAACTCTGTAAGAGCTCATGCCGAAGTTTAAAGTCTTATGGATGTCGAATCCTATCAAAAATAACCTCTGAACATCGACAATTTGTAGCCAGCACAGAGTAATGAGGACCTTTGGTCAAAGCGCATTGACCGTTGGCCCATGGGGACTGTGCATGGCATAAAAATGGCAGTTAGGAGGCTCAGACCAAAAAACGGAGGCCATTTCTGATGCGTGATTAGCGCAAAGCGATCGCTGGGAAAAACCCCTCAAAATGGAAAGGCCCCGAGCGCTCAGTCACAAGGGAAGCCAGAGAACCCTGGGAAAAGCACTGAAAACAGATGGCGGGTCCTGCGCTCCAAAACTGGCAGAATATCGGAGGCGTTTCGGGCAATAAGCGGGTTTGTCAGAGGACCCAACGATGCCATACAGTGATTGACGCGTGTTCAGCGAATGAGAGAGAAAACCGCTCTCATCACGGGCTAACATCTGAGCAAGTCAACCATGCGATAAGAGCAATAACCGTAGGATCTAGAGGCCCCAGATCTAATGGCAGAGATTGCGACCAATGGGAAACCAGATTCAACAAAGAAAATAAGCTTCGGCACATAAAGGTTGAAGTCCGATTGGACCACTAATTTGGTGGATGAATCATTTCACAGAGTAATCAAAGTAACGAACCGCTTGAGGAAGAGTTGGCTCAGCTCATAACGAGACAAGTGGCCACCTCTCTGTGAAGCATTACAGTGATGATGACACAAAGCAGGGAATTCTAGCGGACAGAGGCAGGCGATCCGAAGAGCTGGGAGAGGAAGCAAACAGTCATGAGACGGATTGGCATTAAGCCACGAATAGACAGAGAGTAAAAGGGGAGAGAAAAAAGAGAGCAGCCGAAGAAACAGTAAAAGCAGGCCTGGAAGTAAGGAAACTAGAGCCGAGATCATTGTAATAGGCAGAGCCACCAAAGGTTGCAGAGAGCTCAATTGACTGCAGCATATTGTTGTTGGAATTGCTTGGAGGTCGAGCGATTCACAGAGGCATGTAAGGCTAAGGGAAAGAGCTTAGAACAGCCAGAGGCAAGAGCCAGAGCGAGCGCCAGAAGCCAGAGCTAAGAGCCAGAACTAGAGCCATAGAACCAAAGCTAGAGTCAGAGCCACATCCAAAGCCGCAGTTAGAGCTGAGAGCCAGAACTAGAGCCTAAGCCACAGAGCCAGATCAAGAGTCAGAGCCATAGCCAGAGCAAGAGCCAAAGCTAGAGCTAAGAGCCAAAGCTAGAAAGCCAAAGAGCTCCATGATCCAAGGGATAAGATGGTGTTCTGAGCCCAATGTTCCTGTATACAACATTGGAGTTAAGTGTAGCACTTGTAAAAGAACTATTGCCATAATCCTAGAGAGCCTAATCGAGTTGATTAGAGCTCAAGGAGACGTAGCCCAAGATATCAAGGTGAACTCCATATTATCTTGTTGTCTTATGTGTTTGTTTTTACTGCTGCTCTAACTACTGTGATATGCATTTGTATATCTGTTTAGGTACCTTCCCATATCAGCACAAACAATAGATTTTAAAGTAAATGATCAACTAAAAGCAAATACAAGTATACACCCATATTTTCAAGAATTTCCTATTTCCACATTGGTTAATCATTAAGACTTGGGAAAATTTAAAGCTTTGGAAGTTGGAGAGGTTTTTGTAAGTTAGACAAGAAGCCTAAGAGCCCCATTTTTAGATCACAAGGTTAAACATCTTTACTTCTGTTGTTCTAAGTGTAACTACCCACTTAGAGAAGATGTACTTATCCGTGGGTATAAATTTCGTATAATAAATTGGTGACCATACTGGGGAATAACCATCATTCCTGGTAGTTTACCCTTATCATATTACATCCTAGTAGACTTTACTTGACTTCATTGATCTCTTTTCAGTCATTTTGAAGTTTTTTTGGTCAAAAAAAGTGTGCTTAAATGTCTATTGATTGTGCTCTCTCGCATCAACGCAGTGTTGTTCTTGACATAATGCACTGCAGAGAAGCCTTAGCTTAGAGACAGTGCTCTACAATACACTGTCTCCCACTTAGGACTACGTTCATCACTATCAAGCCAAAAAACCCATCTATTGCTTGATTTTTTCCAAAGTTGCTTTTGATGTTGTTTGCTAAAAGATCAATGTTTTCTATGGCTCTGAAATCAAATTGCATTTCCTTTCCTAGCCCTACTTTGACCTTGATTGTTTAGTGTTTCTTAAGGGATTTATTTATCATTATCAATTCATTGTCAAAGTTAGCTTACATTAATTAGTCTTAACTTTTCTGAAAAATAATTGTCGTAAAGTATTCATTTCTTTGAAAAAGAAACTGTCATAAAGTCTTTGTTTCTTGTCAAAAGCATTGATTGATCATTTGTGCATTTAGTTTCTTTATGTTCATCTAAACATTAGAGGAATGAAAATAAAAACATTCATAATGCATTTAGAAGTTTGTGTGTGCTTGTAGGAATGGTATAGGGAAAGTTGCATTAGATGTGCTCTATGCTCTTCGTTTAAAGAGTCTGATTGCTCTATCCATTTTAGTTAAGGTTTTCATTGTTTAAATCAAATGAAAATAATGTTTATCATCTTAGTTTCATTCTAGGAGTTCCAGAAAAATCAGGCGGTGAACCTAAAAGACAAACTTTTAAACAAGATCAGCTAAAATTTATCTCAATTAACCTAATGGAGCATTGTAACTTAACGCATAACATTTAGAGATCTAGGATAGAGACATGTTTCGGTGTCGTTAAACATAGTAGCTGTTGTTAATGGTCTGCGATACATTCCAAGTGTGATACCTCATTCCACGTATGTAAGTATATCGTAGCTCATCCACGTACTTTTGGGTATATTGGGTTTGTTACAATAAGAAAATAATAAGGGAATGCTCTCACTATGCAGTTTCACATTAGACAACGCTAAAATGGATTGGGCCTCCACGTACTTTCAGGTATATTTAGGAGGACTACATTAGGTTTTTATCCATCCATAGGTAACCGATTCGGCCGCCTTGTATACTGTGATACACCAAAAACAACATTCGAGGAGATTACCTACACGTATGTTAAGTCCTTCATTTACTGAGGCAGTATATTGCAGTTCATAGTTAGTTGGGAATCCTTTTACCTAGAATATCCCTCTTTTGTTTTGTTATGTTATTTGATTAAAATAAAATTAACTGACCACGAATAACGTCCTCCACATCACTCCTTAGTTGATCTTAGGTTCAAACATATGGCAACAACATCGGAGTCCACTGATCAAGGAATTCCTTTTGATGGGAATATTAGTCCTTTTCTTCCTTTCGGAAATATTAGTGCTCCTTATATGGCTACATTGTCCCTTTCGGAACTTACCATCAGCTTTCCAGCATGGTTGTTCTCAACCTCCTTGGCCCTACAACTCAATATTCTTGCAACTGGACAAAATCAACCTCTAGTTGATCCTAAAGTTTACCCTTTACCTTCTTTGTTGGTTGTTTCTTCCTCCTGTTCTTCCTCTTTGCCTGGTGAAAGTATTGACAATAGTAACCAGGTGGATAAGAAGAATAATAAAGGGAAGAAGCAGAAGAAGAAGAAGAAGAAAATTCAGCAGGGGAGCAACCAACCAACCATTGCTTCAAATGCAACTTCTGATGAGAAACCATCCGATAAGCCTCACAAACTTCGATATCCTTGCAAACTTTGTACGAGATACCATCTTCTTCGAAATTGTTCTGGTATTCCTCAGATATTAAAAGAATGGTCTTCTCATTCACATCATCTTGTGTCATCAACCTCTCGAGATCACGCTAGTGACACACCATCAACTAGTGGTAGTAAAGTTCATGGAAAGAAGGGTAAAGCTAAGTTTCCCTGTAGGTTATGCGAAGGGAATCACCCCATTCACATTTGTCCCTATCTGGATGAAGCCCAAAAAATGATGGATAACTGTACTGCTTCTCTGTAGCTACTTCCATCTGGTTATAGGGGACTCTCCCTTAATCCTTCACTAGTTGATGAAGTGACTAACCCAAATCGACCCTCAGTCAAACCCACAATCTCTGAATGTGAATCCCATGAGTCTATACCTGACCAGTCACAGGTCAAGGAAACAATTGACCCGATTTGACCTTCAGTTAATCGTACCTTTCTTGTAGAGAGTGAGTATGATAAAAGTCAGGTTCTTTTCATTTCTTCAGATTCCAATGAGCTTAGAGGCAACCCTCCTGTTCTATCAAGACAGGAGGAAAATCCTCCCATTTTCATAACTCAAGGGGGTAATTTCCCCATTCTTATGGTACCTCCTCCAAGTAGTCTGGTCACTTCCTTTGATTGGAATCGACTGGCAGGACGTCGTCTTCCTTCTTATGTGCCTTTCCAAACCATAGCACTATTATAGATGAAGGTGCATCTGTGAGTATCCTTTCCTACACTACTTTGCAGGCGCTTAGTTTGCCGCCACTTGTGCCTATTACCCAGAATCTGTTGGCTTTTGACAAAGGAACCAGTCAACCATTAGGGATCCTTCTTTAGTTTCCTATTACTTTGGGGGAAAAATTATTTGTCTCAATGTGATGGTAGTCTGAGGCCCTTAAGATTAAAATTTACTTCTTGGGCACGACTATGTTTATGACATGGGAGCTATTGTTTCAACACTCTTTTAGGTGATGTTTTTCTCGCATGAAGGAAGAATTGTCACCATTGACTAGCTTTCATTTTCCCGGTCCAAATATGGCTTCCATTCAACCATCTTCCCTAAATGGTCCTTTTGTCCCAATGGTATCTTCCCAGCCACAGGTCAATTATGTGGCAACTCATTCCATGCCTACATCAACTTACGATCAATTTTGTGATGTTGTGCATTATGTACTGGGGGCATTGGAACAAGATCTCTCTAATGGATTCCTTGCTACATATCTCTTCCAGAGCATTGTTCTCCCATCTGATGAGAACCTCTTGGAAGTCATGACCTCTTATGGGTCGTGATCAAGGAATCAGATCATAGTTCCTTGCCTTGTGTGAAGCTCATTAAAAAATGAAACAATGAGTCTGAGCATAGTCCCTTGTCTTGTGTCAAGCTCATTAAAAAATGAAACAAGGAATATGAGGATAGTTCTTTTACTGTGTCAACCTCATTAAAAAATGAAACAGGTCCCAGAGCATAGTTCCTTGCCTTGTGTCAAGCTCGTTAAAAAATGAAATAAGGAATCTGAGTAGAGTTCCTTGTCTTGGGTCAAGCTCATTAAAAAATGAAACAAGGTCCCCTAGAGAAAAGTTCCAATTCGAGTCTTTGATTAGATCTTGTAAATCCTAGTCAGGTCTTTCACTTGATCTTGTAAATGAACCTTCATTACATCCACCTAATAGCCATGATTAGTCTACTTAGGTGAATGTAATGAAGCTTGGGAGGCATGCACCTAGAATCGAGTCATCATGCAGGGGGCATGTAAACCAATCTCAAGCATAGTTTTTTCATGGTTCAATCTTGTGTAAAAATGCCAGCTTGTGTAAAAAATGAAACTAAATCCAAGCATAGTTTTTCATTTCAAGCTTGTGTAAACATGAAACTGAATCCAAGCATAGTTCCCTATGGTTCAAGCTTGTGTACAAATGTACCCATCTCCATTTTAACCCTCTTGATTGCCATTCTATTAGCCTCTTCCATGAGATGAGCCTTGGTTTTTCTCCATCCATCACCACCATCTCTTTGGCCGATCATATGCTTTCAATTGGTTGTTTTTTCTTTCCTGAGGGACCACAACAAAAAGTGGTTTTATTAGCTAGCCTCTTGGCCATGACATGTTTTGAGTAGTTTCGTCATTGTCGAAACAAGTTACTACCCTTTATACCACTTGTTCCTTCAGGATGAGTCACCTTTAAGCTCTTTTCTAACTCGTAAAAAATGAAAAGATCGCAGAGTATTTTCCTTTTCGACTCGTTAAGAGAAAATAAAAGTAGGGGGTCTACTTTCAAGCTCTTTTCTGATTCTTTAAACATGAAAAATTGCTAGGCGCTTGTCCTTTCAGCTCATAAACGGATTGGAAATGACATCTACTTAGTATAAGTTTAACCCTTTTCCGGACTGAGATAGATTACTTATGAAAAAGGAATATGTTGATCGAACATGCTCTATAGGTTCTATCTTGTATTATTTTATGATTTTTTGAACTTGAGAGACAAATTTATGAAAAAGAACTTGTGGAGTTTTTCTTTTTTCCCCTTTTCAAACTCTCTAAACATGAAAAGGACCAAATTCTCATTGTCGTTAAACTCGTTAAAGCATCAAATAATGATAACTTGTCCATCATGACAAGACCAAGTTTCACCTTTG